>JAFBJS010002925.1:194401-256401 GCA_016785265.1 Paraplagusia blochii
GTTGTGCTCTCTCTATTACCAAAAAACAAATTAAAAATAAAAGAAAGGTGTTCTGTCACCAACACCAATTTTTCAACAATTCAACGTTTTTTTTACCTCGTTTCCATTGGAATAGATAGTGAAAAAATATTATCTTCCTATCAACAACAGTTAATTAACGCTGACACTTTAAGACTATTCTAATAATACATGCCAACTAATAGGTTTAGGGCAGTTATAATGAACTCTGCATGACGTTATTTTGTTGTCTTTTTATGCTTTCATGGTCCACATGCAATGATCTAACTGTCCAGATGTGGCCCGTGGGCCTTATGTTTGATACATGTGTACCCAACACTCAGTAGATTTAAACCTGGAAAGTGTATATATGGGTAAAAATGCAACAATAGGAAACATAAGGCCTTGAATAGAACATGACGTGACCAGAAGAACAGTTCAGTGTCTCATACAGTCAGTTGTTGTAGGCAGTGTTCAGACAAAAATAGCAGAGGAGGTTTTTGTGTGAATCCTTCTGCAGATTTAGCCCAAGTCCCAGTTTTACACATAACTTCCTAATGAGCATATTGATCTGTGCTTCTCACATAGTTCTCCCACAGACAGAGAGAGGGGAGGAGTGGGAGATGAGAGGAATGGGGGAGGAAGGAGGGAGGGAGGGAGGGAGGAAATAATAAAGAGGCAAACGATTTAGAAAAGCTTTAGACTCACAAAGTGAGTTTTTTTTTCCAGACTGCAGGGGAGTAAGCTTTGTGTAAAATTCAATTTACCTTTTCACAGGCTGGAACAGTGTGTGTGTGTGTGTGTGTGTGTGTGAGTGTGTGTGTGTGGCTGTGAGCCCACCCTGGTGTGAACCAAGGTTTTCTCCCAGAGCGTCGTCTCGCTCCAGTCGTTTCTCTGCATCACATTACCTTTGCTCCACCACCGGTCCAACAGGACAGGCACAGACGAAGGAAAAGAGAGACAGGAAAACAGCACTTCTGACATAAAAACCACGTCACTTCTTTGAAATATATATATATTTTTTTCTGACTTCAAGGCAAACTGTTACCAATGCTGCTTTTTGATGTGCAGTGTCCAGGTTCTCAGACTTGTTCAAGACGGTCTGCACTGAGTGGCTCTCACTCTCAGATTAAAGATGGTTGCTGGGAAACATGAGAAGAAACTCTGTAGAAAGCACCAACCAGGTCACAGCACCTGACCAGACCAATTGCATTGGGATATTTAATTACAGAATGCATTTATGTCTCATAATAAACTAAATAAAAAGCTAATTCAATAATGTAATAAGTCCTTTCCTTCAAAAAGATTATTAAGAGCAGTGGTTCTCAACCTCTGGGCTGTGAACCGGGACCAGTCCGTGGGAAAATGAGTGTTAGGTCACACCAAATGAATGCAAAACTACATTATTTCTATTTTAAAATAATCTCATTCTCAACAATGCTTTGTTTTGAAAGATTATCTGTCCATGGCTCATAGTCCATACATGTCAAGGTGTCTGCCTCGGTTACATGTCTTATCTACATCCACTATCTCCTTGAAGGTTCTGCTCCAGCCTCCACAGCACCAAGGTAGAAATGAGTCCTAAGATCTTCAGAAATGACAAGGATGGACGGGATTAGGAATGAGATGATTGGATGGACAACACAGACAAGAAGGTTGGGAGAAAAACCTGGAGAAGCCAGATTGAGATGGTTTGGACATGTTCAGAGGAGGGACAGTGGATACATTGGTAGAAGAATGATCCTAGAGATGGAGCTACCAGGTAGGAGACAAAGAGGAGATTGATGGATGCTGTAAGGGAGGACATGGAGGTAGATGGAGTCAGAGTAGAAGATACAGAGGACAGGGGGAGATGGAAAAAAATTGGAGAAGGAACGCCGAACAAAAGAAAAGAAGAAAAGTTGGACTGTATGTAAATTTTCACTCTATATCTATAGCATGGACTAAATAAGGCCCGGGGGCCGAATGCGGCCCATTGAACTTTTTAATGTGGGACAGTAGTAGTGGTAGAGGAATGATCCTAGAGATGGAGCTACCAGGTAGGAGACAAAGAGGAGATTGATGGATGCAGTGAGGGAGGACATGGAGGTAGTTGGAGTCAGAGTAGAAGTTACACACATATTCTGTCTAAATTGGAAATTCAGAACAAAAATATAATATCCAAAACCTTTAACCAGGTCAACTCCATGAGGAACTGAGCCTGGATCAGACCTTTCTGTGCTCACAGTAACCTGATACAAATGAACCAACCTTGATTCATTTGGGACAATCATGTATCTGGGGCTGATTTTTTAACTTTGCCCTACATTTTTTTTTCAGGCCAGTGGACGACGAAACAACGAAACACCTCTTCCTTTGTGTAGAAAATGAAAGTTCTTAGATGAAATTTTAGGCAATAACACAATCTTTCTTTCAAGCCAGCTCATATTTTTTGTCTCTGTCAATGTGACGTGCCTATGCATAATTGGTGTCAGACAAACTACGCCTCCTCCCCATCACCACGTGAAAGAGTAAACTGGGGTTGCGCAGGGGCAGATGGTTAAAATGAGTTTCAACCACGCAGAGGCAGAGAGCGAGAGGCTGTGATTGCTCTGTCAGGGCTGGTTAGCCTGACTTTGGCTTTCGTGCTGCAGCATGTTTCCATGTCTGTGTTAATGCGCACCTGCCAGGCTCTGCATCTCTGACATGCTTTTAATGAGGAAGACGAGGAGGAGGAGGAGGTAGAGGACTTGCACAGGATTTACAAATTCAGTGTGGACTAAAATATAAAAGAAAGTGTGAGATACAGACACAGACTGTGTGGAGGAGCCTCGGTGTCGGTCTTTGTGCAGCAGTCAGACTAGTTTTCTTCCTCAGGTTTCAGAAGTGAAACAGAAGCAACTCCCTGAGAGCAAATGCATCAGTTGAAAGAGAGTTCTATGTTCTGTTCCCTCTGTGTCTGTCACTCTTCATCTCTCTGTGCTGTATCACTTGCAGAGCTCCCCGCGGTCGGTTTACCAACGAAATATTTAGCATTTTCAACAAAGCTATGACGGTAAAAAAAATAATACTGATTATTTTTATTTATGGATAATAAATTCATATAATGTGGTGGGGTTAGAGAAATATCTATTACATCATTTTGCAAAAAATATTTTGGGCAAAATCTTGAAGGGCAAGATCATCACCAGCTCCCTGGGCGTATTGATGTGGTTTTTTTTAACTCATGAAGAAAAATTTAGAGATAAAAATTTGGAGATAAAACTAATATTTTTTTATACAAGACAATGAACAAAGCCCAAAGATTCTGCAGATATTTTCTTTTCTGGGATACAATAAACATAAGAAACGACTGAAGGAAGTATGTAGGAATAAAAATATTAACTTAATGACATCTTATCGATTAAAATTTTATTATTTAATCAGATTCCTATATGTTTGACTCTCGTAATAGGAGTCCAGGGGCGTGAACTGCAGAGACTCCAGGTCTATGCACCTGTTGTGCCAGAACACTGGGCGCATTGTGGAAAAAAAGTGTTCTAGTGAAACAGAGACCCCTAACGGTCAACAGTGGATTTGCAACAGTCTCCCACATTGGCTTATGCAAATTAAAATCCTCTGAATTTTTTGTGCTAAGAGTAATCCATTTAGTTTCGTGTTATCAAAGGTAAACCCCCTGGTTCCTTCGCTCCGTCAGCTTCTCAGATGTCAGACAGATTGTGCCCAGACATCGGGGCATCAGGGTGTTCCCCCCCGGGACATGAGGAAGCTTATAGAGTGACGACGTCACAGCGGGACAACAACAGGTTTCAGCCACAAGTTGAGATTGGTGACTGCAATTTGTCCCTTATCTGTTAGGGTGGACATAAAAAAGCAAAGCCTGAAAAAGAGGTCAGTATTTACCTCAGAGTACTCACTACTACAACACACACTAGAAATATGGCTAGTACTTCCACTTGATCCATACCCATATCAACAAAAGAACTAGGAAATATTTTCTCAGTGAAGACAACAACAATAAACTCAAAATGAGGCAGAGTCATTGATATGAGATTCTAACATATTATTTCTTTTCAGTAGGAGAAAATTATAGGCTTGAGAAATCCTGCATTTATCGGTATCAGTTAATATTGGTATCAGAAATTAAGTGTGCATAAAGTGTGCAATATAAGCAATATCGGATATTGCCAAAAGTTAATATCTGCCATGCCTAAGTATAATTATATGTTTTTATCTGATTAAAAATAGCACCAATGTGTATTCTTCCACTACCACTGACATGAATAGAGTTTAAATATAGTAAAAGTAAAATATCTATCAGAGCTGACACGTCATGATTGATCACTGTGCAAGTGACAGCTGCTAAAATGTCCCTGGAGTCACCAGACATCTCTGATGTCATAATGGGGTCAGAAGCAAACACACTGACTAAAGCTCTTCAATTCAGTAGCAGAAGACAGTTTCAGTCAAAAATATTTACTGTCAATATTTCCTTCTCGACAGCTAATTGGCTTAAATATAATGTTTCCCAACTGTTTTGAAACATATTATTATCACCAGGGAAAACAACGTGTATGTTTAGTTGAAGGCAGAACTGATTTACTGGCAGAAATTGAAGAAAGACAACAGCTCTTATTAGATTTTTATAGCAATCTGCTGCCATCTAGTGAAGGTGGTCATTATTCTGCTTCCCATGCTTTGACAATCAAAAATAAATTATATACAATAAATAAATCATAGAGTTTAACACAGTAAGATCAATCCAAGGTAGGCAAAGCACTAGAACCTACAGTAGGCAGTTTTTCAGTTTGGTTGTGTGGTTGACACTTGGTTTCAGACATTTTTTTTTCCCATTGGCAACATTTCAAAGATACAGAAGCACCGTTGTGTGGACTCCTTCCAAAGGTGGTTGCTTTTCCTGAGGCAGTGAGTGGTATAGATTTCTTTCAGTGCTGATGGTTTAGCCCCTATAATCCTCTCTGCACTGAAGCCAACTGCAGCTGAAGCTGTTCTGTAAGCTGTAGTACAGCTGAGATACCGTCAGGATGGAATACAACGAGATGTTCTGTGCTGAGCAGAGATGGAAAATGAGCATCTGTGGTGGCAGCCCAGATATTCCCCAGTACAACCGCAAAACTTCAAAACTTCTTCAAATATATGTTCCCATGTGAGCAACCTGGAGTCAGAAAATAATAGAAAATAGAAAAACCTAAAATGTTAGGATTTATGTGATTAAATCAAATTTACCTAAACATATTATTTGTTGTGCCTGAACTTGTCTATTAATAAGCATTAAAAGAGAAGAAAGAAAGATATTGGCGATGTAGAAAGTTCTTTATGGCTCTAAAGTCTTTAACGACAGATTAAATGCTTTCTATCTCAAACATCTTGTCCTTTCCTTTCCCTGTTGAAATGAAAATATATATTAGCTAATTCAAACCAAACAAGGTATTTCGACATCATGTTAATAATGGAGCTTCCTGTGCGACACACACCCAGGTCTATTCAGGGTGCGGTGGGCCAGCCTTGAGTGAGGATATATTGTGGTAAAAGGCCAAAATACCTAATGGAATATTTGATATAAATATCTACCTGCACAGGTGACTCTGCAGTATGTCACTCTTTCCACTAGAGGCGTGCGAAAACATTGATTTGTATTCAAATCTAGATTTTGGTTTAAGGCAGGGGTCTCAAACTCGTGACCCACGATAATTTGCGCTCCCCCAACTTGAAAGTTGAATTTACAATATTTTATAGATTTGTCCTCCACATTTAATGGTAAATCCTATAGTTCTCCAAACTCCTCCTGGTTCAGTGTTGTGTTACACAGAATCTATGGGAAACTCATTCACATCTAATGTGACTATTTTTTCAGAGATGTGTTGTAACTTGGTGCAGAATGTATTTATTTGCCCAAAATGGCACTTCTTTCCTAGAAAGGCACACATAAGAAAAAACAAACTCTGGGTGTTTCCCTCTTCCTCGTCTTCTTAAAAAAAAACAAAAAAAAAAACTGTTGTCTTTCCCTCCCAGCTCGGTGCACCTCATTCTTCCACTCATATCTGTTTGTTCTGATAACAAGCACAAGAGCACACGCGGTCTGCCCACAGAGAGAGACGAGCAAACAGAAAATAGATGAGAATAGAAGGGAACTATTTTCATCAGCTTCTCCTTGGGTTCAACTTTCCCTTTAATGGGCTATTTGTGTATGGCAGTCTCGCTACTACATTTTGCCTTTAGTGTTTGCTATTTTACACAATGCAGTGTATGGTTTATCAAACTTAATTGCGTGTATGGTCGTGATTTTGAGCTAACGTAAATATGTGGGAGGCCGTCTCCAATCTGTCAGCTCAGTAGGGTTGCTATGGGAACAACTGTGGGGCCTGCCGACGTGATGAGGAATGTTGCAGGATGACCTTGAAAACGCCGTAGCAGTGTATATCCACAATGATCTGGCAAATTCTGCAGTAACAAGGGCTGTTGGTACAACTCCCGTCCATCCCATAATGCAGTGTTCCCCAACCTTTTTTGTGCCACGGACCGGTTAAATGTCTCGTACTATTTTCACGGATCGGTGGTTAAGTTGTGGTAGATAAATACCCCTTAATGAAATTAAATGTCCAGTGTTCTGAAACGTTTTACTACCTATAAAATCTTCCTACCCCAATTAACAGTACATGGGCACGACAAGGATTTATCAAGTGCAAACAGACTTGTATGAAAAGTTAGTATCTTGTGTCAATGACTCTGCGTCATTTTGAGTTTATTGTTGTTGTCTTCACTGAGAAAATATTTCCCAATCAAATATAGTTGCATTATTGATGATGGAATCCTAGCCATTCTATTGGTCAGTTCTTTAGTTGATATGAGTATGGATCAAGTGGAAGTAATAGACAGATGGGGCCAAAAGGAAACATTATTTCTCTGCAGCCCGGCACCAATTCACTGGTAAAATATCAGTATGTAGCTACATTTAGGTTAATTTGTACCCAAAACCTGACTATTTTTTTCTATCTAATTCACATCGTGTAGCTATGACAATTATACACAATGGAACTACAAACAACACCAAGTCATGCCCCTGTTGATGACAAATATCAAATTATCTTTCTCTGAACACAGAGTAGGAAACGTTTGAAAACCTCTTTGAATCTATTTGTTTTTCTTTTTTCAATTTGAAATAGACAAGGGTCTTTACCCAAAGAATGCAAATAATATTTTAAATAATGCAGAAGCCAAAGTCTGCATCGAGGTAAAAGAGTTAAGTGAGGCAACTGGACACTTGGTTTCTTGGAAAATGTTTCACCTCTCATCAAGAGGCTTCTTTAGTTCTAACTGTTAGTGTGGAGTAACAGAAGTTCTATCCTGTGAGTGAGGAGAAAGGGGTGTTTCAGGTCCCTCCTGTTGGGTGGACCTTGGGTGACCTGATACCAGCCGTTGGGTGGGTATTGTTGATGATCAAAAAAAACAGAACTAAAGAAATGGCCACTTGTTAAATAAAAAGTTGACAAAACGCTCTAGTTACCAATATTTGAGATCCAGGAGTTACAGACTAAAGACATTTAATGTGACACCTGAAAGAAAAGGGAAGCAGCCTCTCTGTAATAGCACACCTCACAACCGTTTGTTTGGTGTCTGTCCTCCACAGGAGCAGTCCCAGATGTTAAATAACTTCACAAAGTCAGCTTGAAAGAAAATAGGAGACTGTTTGACTTAGACTTGAAGGTCATAACAAGATTTTCCACCCCTCCACTGTGCTACTGCTCTGCTGGAGGGCAGAACTCTTACCTTTAGGTATTCTAATCTATTTGTGAATCCATTCTGTCAATCTTCAGAAGTTTCCTATGAATAAAAAACCCTCCATTCCCACAACAAATTACCATAAAAAGTCTCCCAGCACTTGTTGCCACACTACAGTGAATTTCTTTACATATGAAACCCTCATGGAAGAATAAAGTCAAGCTCTCCTGAATTTCAAGAGCTTCCCTGTTTGATCAAAGTGAGCAAAGGCATTTGGTGAGTGAAAAGGAGACACCGAACAGTAGGTGTGCCTTGGGCTATGCTTCAATTGTGCTTGGAGGAAAAAGCGTTGTGCTTTAAGAACCACTCTGCCGACAAAGTGTTTATGAAGGCTCCCTTTTATGCAGTGAGTACTTTTATCAGTAGCAGAGAAGTTGTAGTGTATTGTATCCTTCCTCATCTCACTATACCAAGTCAAAAAAGTAGAGTACATATATAAGTAGCACCTACTCTAAGTGTATTTTTCATATGCAACAATCTCGCTTTCAAACGTATTTGTGTTCTAGGAGTGCATTCAAGTTTTTTGTGATGCTTTATTTTGATGCTATCACACTTGAAGCAATCACATACTCATTGCTCATTTGTGTTGATTCCTAAAGACCCGCCTCTCCAACAAGGAGTGGTTGACTGGCACATGCTAGTTCTGCAATTGGACAAACGCGCCTACTTGTGATATATAGTAAACAATCTTGTCTTTTAGACAGTGGGAAAGTGAGAGATGATGGCAGCGAATAAGCATGTACATGGTAATTTGAGGCCTGCAAAATTTGGACTTCATTTTTATGTATCTCGTGATCACCCTAGGTTCACATTGTAGAGTTGGTTACTTGAAGCTAGTGCAGTAAACAACACATCTCTGATGACCACATTCCTGTCAGATAGTAGTCTTGCTAAATTTGATGGTCATGTTTTTTTGGTATTTATGATTAATTTTCTTTCTATTACAGTAATGTCTTCAGTACTATTTCCCCAGTTGTCACAATTTATCAATAATTGCATTGGGATATGCTGTAATTGCCATTTTACATACTGTTCTTCTGTGCCCCAATTACTGCTCCCGTTGACTTGGTATAAATCTTCCCCACAGAAATTGTTCCTGGCAAACCTCGTTCCTGTGCCAAGCAATATACGTTCTAAGTGCTGAGGCGAGTCAAATCTGCTGGCAGCAGACAGTTTGAGTCCAGAGTTGAATTATAGATGTTGCTGAGAATTCCATTCCCCTGACCGATGTTCTGCTCCAACGCAAACATCAGTAGCGCAAGTGTGACAAGTTGACAAGCCAATTATGTTGCTGACCAGCTGACATCAACAACAATATCAACACGCTTATCCCTGTCTCAGACTTCAGACAGCCCCAAAACACAGAGACAGGAGAAAATAATAATGCTGTTGAAAAGGCATATACGATAGGCTGCAAAGTACAGCCGTTCATTTAGAGAGCAGTGTGTCCACAGCCATAAAGAAAGAGACTGATGGAGCTATAATCAGGCTAGGTCTCCAGGGGGCAGAAGGCAGTGCTGACAGCAGGTTTATACCCATCTTCAGAGCTGAATTTCTGGGCCACATTCCCTGTGTCGAGCTCTGAAAAATAACAGGGTTGGGCAAAAACTAAACAAAATGGGAATGCTCGACAAGGAAAATTGGGACTTCTAGATATCCTAGAGGCACTGACAGCAACTCAAAGGCTGCAATGTCCATCAGACAAAGGATACAGCTTAATGGACACACTGCACATTTTTGACAATGATTGCTGCTTTCACCTGGGAATAACAGTAACTACCACCAAGAAAGCACTAAGCAATTGTTGAAGTAGCAACAGAAGCAAAAAAAGCAGGCTGTATCTCTGGATATACGTTTTGGGTAAACATTACGATACATGGACTGAACAATGAACTCCTTATGATGATGCATTTTCTTCCTTCTGTACTTTAAGTGTTTTTATTTCAAACTGGATTTTTGTCTCCATCCAGATTCAAGTCCTCAATCAGGTCAATTCTCCCTTTAATCAATATTTAACAAAACAATACTATTTATTCAATATTTTTCAATGACGTATTACTTTTATTGTAATTACCATATCAAAGTTATATCAATAGATTACTTTTTTGGTATTTTTCAAATCTTACCCATCTGCTTATTCTTCAAATTGGTCGCAGGGGCAGCGGTCTCCAAGACTGCCACCCAAATCACACATCATCATACTGTGATCCTTCCTGTGGGTGGTAGGCTCGCTGTAAGTTATCCAGGTCGGAACGGTGCTCGTCATTGGCAACCTGACAGGTGGTGGAATTTGACCCTGATTTTGACCCTCAAATCTGCATCCTTTACTAAGCTGCGTGTCAATCTCAGTATCCATTATAATTATTATTCATTATGTCTTGATCTTGGTCAAAAAAATCAGGTGTAAACAGGGCCCTAAAAGTAACGACATTTATTTTCAGGTGGCCAGGCTTCTTAATGTAGAAACTATCTGTAACTAGAGCCAAAATCAAGTGACTCACCTTTAATTTTAATGATATTGTATTTATAAGGTTAAATTCACTTGTAACTAGATTTAAAGACTACAAAATTCAGGCTACAAAATTCAGGATGTGCAGTTACAGAGGAGGTAGAAGTGGATTTACGGTCAGCTCCTTGTGTTTATCTTCCAATTTTACCAGGCATCAATGTCTCCAAAGACGTTTATTAGGCTTTCCAGTAAGATTTCATTAGTGAAGTAATTATATAGTAAATTAATTTTAAATTGCTGATTACTTTAAGTACCCATTCATTGCCTTAATTTGTCCCCTCCATCATGGCTGCTGAACACCCTGTACTGGAACTAGCTATGTGTGTAGCCAGGGTAGTTTGGAAAAGGAAAATAATAATAATTACAATTACTAATTCAAAATAAAAAAGCGGCAAAGAAAATGGCTGACCAACAAATTATTATTTTCAATATTATTATTAACGAATTTAGAAAATGCTGTTACCTTTAGGGCCCTGTTTTCGCCATTTAAATAAAAAAATATATGATTTTAAATGACAAAAAAAGCCGTAAGTTCGCCCCGTGTGATATGGGGCAGATTTAGTTCAGTCTTCTTGACTAAATCTAGGTTATCACTTCCCACAGACTGTCTCTCTTCGGGTTGTACCATCGGGAGGATGAACGTTTATCCGAGCGATGAAGATGAATAGTTTATCTATGACCCACATCATGGCGGTGTGTGAGCTGTGAACCGCTGTCTTCCCCGCCGTCTTCCCCGCCGCTGCTGTCTGACTTCTCTCTCCGACTACAGCAGCACCCAGACGGTTAGAATATCTACCTCGTCGTCGCAGAGTCGACGGAAAGCTCGGGTTTCCCAGATATCGAAGTGAACCAGACCACCGGTGGAGGGGACCGGGAAGCTGCAAACATTCATACCGACTGACGGCGCGACCGGAGCGGGAAAAGTGAGTCAAGCTGAAGGTGGCGAGTCGGACGGAAGGGAAGAGTAGAAAAAGCTAAATTACTTCGTACACGTCGTTTAAAGTTTAATATTTTGAGAATGTTACGTGTGGATATTTACACTTGGTCGAGTATCGTAAAAAAACAGCATTTTAATATTATATATCATATTTTCACATCTCATAAGAATTATTATGTAGTCTCTTCTGCCTCTTTTGTGATAAAATGCTAGTTTATTGTTGAATGTACAATATTTAATGTTAATTTTGTACATCTTTACAATTTTTGTGCGTCAAAACTTTATCTTATTCTGTCTGTTGCCCCTTTATATTTCTCTATACTTTATAGTTGCAAAAGTTTATACACAGCCACGTTTGTCTGACTACAACAAACTGACTGTTAACATGTATCAATATATATATATATATATATATATATATATATATATAATAAAGGAGTCCTATAAGTTAAACATATAATATTATTTTGCTTGACAGCATGTTGGGCTGCCATAAGGAAAGAAAACAAACCAGTCGCTAACAGTTAACATAACAAACTAAACTTTAGTATTCTCAATGAATACATAATTATTGAGAATATAAAGTCTAATGGTGAAATGAAATGAAATTTCAGAAAGGTCTCTGATGTCTCATGAGTAATAAAAAATGATTAAATTATAGATTACTTTTAACAAATTTCATCAGAAAATGCTTAACCTTTTGAGTTTCCTGTTCCCGCTTGACAGCATGTTGGGCAGCCATAAGGAAAGAAAACAAACTAGTCGCTAACAGTTAACATAACAAACTAAACTTTAGTATTCTCAATGAATACATAATTATAGAGAATATAAAGTCTAATGGTGAAATGAAATGAAATTTCAGAAAGGTCTCTGATGTCTCATGAGTAATAAAAAATGATTAAATTATAGATTACTTTTAACAAATTTCATCAGAAAATGCTTAACCTTTTGAGTTTCCTGTTCCCTAAAGTTTCACAACAATTTGTAAAATAGGTTTGGTTCAGTGGCACTTTGTGAAACAGAGTCAATGTCAATGTCATTAGTGTGGAACTCCACAAATTAACTCCTGTGCAAGATCCAATCCCAGTTAGGGAGGTTGGTTCCATCCAATGGCTTCAACACCTGCAGGCAGTTTTATGAGGGGCTGGTACGGTCCAGTGTGATTTGGGTGATGGTCATGGAGACCTGTTGATGTATTAGTGGATGTAGATGCATGGCTCATTTAGGCAAATTCTAATTAAATGTAAATAGATAGATAGGTGGATGGATATATAGCTGTATAACAGAATTTATTCCATAAATCCATTTTGAACTAACTTTATTGACATGCTTGTATAAAAATCAATTGATTGTTTACATCATTTGTCACAGATATGGAAATTGATGATGGATCTACTGTAACACTCTCTGTGACAATGTGGACAGTGCATAAAAAAGACCCATCAGACTTTATCTTAAAGGTCACTCACTTAGTATTCATCACACTTGAGAGCACACAGGCACAGAGGGGAAACTGACATTTCTTTCCCTTCCCTTTTCCCAGGGGGAGATTGTCATGCTCCTTCCAAATTCCACTTACTTCAAAAGTTCCAAAACTTTAAGCCTCACTCTAAAGGTCACACATTGTCTACACTGTTGGAATTATAACAGAAACATGGAACACTGTTAAATTTGAGAAATTTATGATTTGCAAAAGTGCAAAACAACCCTTTATCCTCTCGCACCAAAATTGATTTAGGTGTTTATCCTAGAAGTCACTAAATATGGAATTAGTGCAATAAACTAGACTATAAAAGCTAAGGACTGGCTGCTCCGTAGCTTCATCATGCAACCATAATTTGGCCCTGATAGCAACATCAATTTTAATAGACAGTCAATGACGTAAAGAGGACACTGCAGACTGGGTTGCTTATGGTCTTTTGTTCTTCACAGGTTGCTGATTCACATCACAGATAAATCCCTTGGGCTTTCCACTTGCCTGGGACTACTTCCTGAAGGTACAGCAGTTTTATTATTCTCTCTTCCTCACCTGCTGGCTTCTTAACCCCATTCTCTGTTTCTTCTGAACTGATCTGTTCTTGTTGCAGCATAAATATATGACATCATGCACACGTATACATACATAAAGTATGTTTTGAAGTTTAGTGCCATGATGTCAAAGTCATGATGTGGAGCAGGCTTGGTTCAATCCATGCAGTTTGACGGCAGTTTAGGACTGACATAATAGAATCAGATACAGAGCACCTTCCTGTCTGATTTAGGTAAGCGTTTCAAACTGATGAATCATGACTGTCTGTTTCTCCAACTGTCAATGCCAGCAAAACTAATTTCTACAAGAGCCTTAATCACATTGATCTGAAATATGGTGTCTGGAGTTTTAGAGAATTAGGAATGTTTGATGCTGTTTGTGACAACTACAGTGAACTTTTCTAATAGTTTTGCTTTTTTCCTGCATATCTTATAATAAAGTTAGTGACAGAAAAAGTTTTACAAAAGTGCTCATATCTTACATATTTATATTTTATATTTTAACTGGAAAATATTTACTAAAGACCATATTTTTCCCACCCATCATGCAGGAGACAGGGTTCAAGCCATTGGTGGCGTATTGGTTAAGGAACTGGTCTTGTGTTTTGAGGGTTTCTGGTTTGGGTCCACCAGCTACCAGGTTACCACAGAGGTGAATTGAGCATTGCACCATTTCTGCACACTGCTCCATGGTCGCTCGAAGCTGCCTACTATTCATTAAAAGCAGAGGTCACATTTCGTTTTGTGCCGTGTGTGTTCACAATGCCAAGGGTTTTGCTTTCCTTTCCCATTTAGTGACACAAAATACTCGGTAAGTTGAACTTGTATCAACCCCAATTAGGATAACTCTCGATACTGTTCAATTGTAACGCAAGAAACACAAAACAATACGCTAATTCTCAGATAACTCCTCATTCACAAATCCATAAAATTCTCTACCTTCATCCTCTGAGTTGATTTTGGGTTCAAGCAATTTTGTTCTATCATGTCATTATCCAAGTTGGTCTCCTTGGTGTTAATTAGGTGTTCAGTGATGATTCTGGCCTTGAGTTTAAAAACTACTCTGTTAGAAAGTCTCTTAACCAGTGGCATCTTGGGGGCCTTGTACGTACACACCATAACATTGCATTGCATTAAGCCCAGTACGTATGACTGTGCTGGCAAAACACTTGTCTTACTTGCAAGGCTCCTGACTACAGTAACCCTAATACTTTGACAAAACATAAAGTGGTGCGTCTTTGTAACTTTAGAAAGTCGTACCCAAGCCTTATGGTGGATTTTTGAGCGAGTTATCCTCCTGGGCAATATCTAAAACGAGTTAGTGTGGTTGGTTCCTTCCAGTGGACTCACCACTAGCAAGAAGGTTATATGCGGATATATGAACACAGTTGATTCATGAGAATGTCACAGGTTTTGAAGTGCACATTGTGGTCCGATTTCCCTTTTTGGTCATCTTTGATGAAGTACAATATTCTTGCTTGTCATGAAACTCTTCATTTGTGATAAAAAATATTATAGTGTGGCATCTGCTAATAACTCTAAAATACCCAAGCTCAGCTCCAGTTATTATTGCCTCTAAGGCCAGTGTTTTGTTGCAGTACTAAAAGTCTTACAAGAACTAATAAAGCAACCATGAGCTAGGTTCCCCAAATGAGATTTCTCCCTTTACTCATGAGCCCTAGACCCTTCCTGGTCATGCCAATGGCTAAATCCATTTTTACAAAATGCCTCATATGAGAAGTTGCACCTGGATTTTGTGACAGCCCTACCAGCTGGTAGGTTTTAAAGTAAACAAGGGAAACAACTAGGCTCAAGACGGTTTTTAAAAATACTTTATTGATGCCAAAAGGAAAAAAATAGGTTCAAATCAGTGCACTTGCAAAAAAATGCTGCAAACTTGTATTCTAAACTTACTCGAAATTGTACAAAAAATATCCTCACCATCTGAAATACTCTCACTCTCCAATGTTAAGAGGACTGTGAATACACCCCCACACACAAAGCGGCAAAACCAGCGTACAGCGGGCAAAAAAACCATTAGGGAGTTAATTCCAATTCTGCTGACAGCAGATAGGTCTTGCCACTTCCTCTCTATCACAAAGTAATTACTTATAAGGCCACAGGGATTATGATGTCCCTGTTTCTCCGTCTGTAATGGTGACCGTGCTCAGTATAACCCTTTCACTTTACCAAGCAGCTTCTATTACCTCCTGTTTAAACTATTCCTCCATCGTATTACCCTTCTCCATGTCATATCCTCCACCTTTTAACATCCTCTCACCTCTTCCACCATTTCTCCGTTATCGTCACTGCATTTTTCCGATGGCCTTTCTCCACTTCCACAGCACTGTCACACTGGATTAGCTCACTCTTAATTTTACTCCTACACAGCAGGCAGTGAAAGGAAGCAGAACCACTTCACCAAGGAGTGGATGAGTATTTCAGCTGGGGGTTGATGGTGCAGCAGTGTGCTTCAGGGACACACTACAGTGCTTTGGACGTAGTATCTGTGTTGTTTTTGTGCAAAAAGACAATGCAGCAGTGCAGGATTGTCTTTGTATGCTTTGCTGATCCTTGCTATGGTTCCTTATTCCATATTGTTCCTTATTTTAAACCATATTTTTTGTGGCATGATGATTACTTAAACAATCTCTTATTTTCTCAAATTGGTATGCAGAAGCTATTGATATTTAATATAAATACATGATGTTAGTTGTTGTTAGTTCAATACATTTGAAATAACATTTCTTTAAGATTCTTTTGGTTTAGATTGCACAGGCAGGGCTTCAAAATTCACACTTGTTCAGTATGAGGATATTATCTATATATAAACCAATGTGGTTGATCCTATGACTTACACCTTTACGGTTGCTGCTGCATCACATGATCTATCAGCGACAGCCAGTTGATCTGCTGGTATTTATACCACTAACTTAAATACCAGTGGTAATAGACAGATGGGGCCAAAAGGAAACATTATTTCAGTGGATGGGGACCACTACCTTAAATGTTCCTGCTTTTGGTTTTTGTACCCCATTTTCAAATTCTGTTCAGGTGCCACTTTTGCAGATTGTATATTTGTCCTTCTCCAGATCAGTCACTGAATGTTTACCTGTGAGCTCCCTGGTAGCAATTTTTTTTTAGTGTCTTGTTGACTGTTCTTTTTGGAAACTGGTTTTCTCACCTCCATTATCAGTAATTCTGACATAATCAGTATGTATTCTAACAAAATACATACAGCATGTATGTACATACAGCCAATACTACAAATTCTGCCAGTATATAAGGGCTTCATAAAGGGGAGCCCACTGTAGTACACATTTGATATGATCCCGCGGGCCAAATATTATCAGACTGCGGGCCAAATTTGGCCCCCAGGCCTTAGTTTGACACCTGTGATATATATGCATCCGGTTGTCTGTTACTGGATTGCAATGGAAGCAGTCTCCACCACTGCCACCCAGATTACACTGCACCTTACTGTGAGCCTTTTATGGCTGGTGTTGAGCCCACACACTTGTATATTGATTCTAAAATATGTACATATTTGCCAACTTTGTCAACATTTACTAGTTTTTAGTTCATTTTCTTATTTGAACTGTTTGGTTTTCTGTTGTTTCTAACCCATGTACTTAAAGATTTTGATAGAACGTACAGTATTATACCACATGAACATGTTAAACAGAACAGGGACGTCACAGTATGTGGCCAGGAAAGCTACTTGGTCATTTCAGCACTGATGCCAAGTGTATCAAATGCTGCAACCAACAGAAGGCACAGGTGATATAATCACAGTTCTCTCAGCGTAGGAAATGCACCCCCTGCTGATGGATTCAGGCAGCTTATTTACTCGTTTAATATCATTTCAGACAATAGAGCAGCTGGGCTGGAACACTGTATTCTATCCAAGGTGTAAATATGAAAAAATGCATGTCAGCAGTAGCATATTGTAAATGAAGCAAGAGGGAGCAACTGCAGTACTATAGCTTGGGCAGAACGCTCAATGAGCTAAAAGAAAAAGGCTGAATCATTAAAAAAACACTTTTGGCAACATTTAAGAATGTATTGAACCATAGAGGAAGAAACGTTCAGTCCAGCTACCTCTATTTACAGCTCACTTATCAAGGCTGAAAATTAGATGTTTTCACTAATGTTGCAAGTGAGCATCCGTCAAGCTGACATATGTGGTAATTTACTCCCAAAACTGGTATGTTTTTGGTTTAACATTACTACAGTACACAAGACACCTTCTGGTCATTTTGGTGGATTATTAATGTGCATGTTTGTCAGTCATTTTAAGAGTTGTTTTCAATAGATAAATAGATAGGACTTTATTAGTCCCTTGGAGTTTTTGTTTAACAAAGATTGATAAGTAGCTGATATTTTTAGACGCAGAAGGATCTTTGCATATTTATTCTGGTGGAATTTTGCTAAATCAGTATTAACTGATCAGTGATGTATGATGTTATTATATAAGAACAGCTGTGATTTTCAGGGAGGGGGAACTGGCTGTGCTAGCTACAGGGATAATTCGTGAACCATGAAAAAACAACAGCATGGTGTAATGGAATAAGGTAAATACAATAATTCAATTGTGACGCTCAGAAATCTGCGTGACGGCACTGATGGAAGTCCTAACAGTAATATAAATATCTGACCAGAAGATCGTACCTACTGCAGTAATCATTAAAAGCCTGCAAATTTGTTCCGTAATAAACATCTTATTATAATATTAGACAATAAAGTTACAGTACAGTACAGATGTGTCTTAGGTTTAAAGTTGGATTTGTTCTTAAAACGCACGCTTAACCTGAATCACTTGTATCTTGGAACACATTGTCAGATTTACAATCACCTGACTGACCTCTAGGTAGCCTATTAAAAACCTATTGAAATTTAATTTTCTCTTTGTCTTAGGGTGGCTCTACAGTAGGACAGCACATTGTCATTGTACAGGTTATTTGCTTGCTCAGCTTATGCTTAATTATAGTGAGACTTGTCTCTATACGTTGCACATTTTCCCAATGTTTCAAGAAATTTTTAATCTCTGGGAGAGAGGGTGCCCTCTCTGAGCGTTCTTCTTTACCATGCCCCAAACACAGAACATAAAACAACAATTGTAACCGAAGAAAATCATCAACACTTGTATCCTGGATCACAAGTCCCAGGGAATCAGAGTCAAGGAGGGCAGGCGGGCAAAATCACAAATGCAATAACAAAATTAGGACACGATATGATCTATATATTAAAAAATGGGTTTTAGTATCTTTACGTCGCAGATAGATTCCTTTGCAGTGCAGCGATCCAAGAGTGCCATAGTAACCTAATTAAAAGTTTTAAGTCGCAGTCATGCTGATTGTAAATGACTTTAAATGATGCTGGTAGGCTAAGTGTTGATCTCAAGCTGTTCATGCAGTTAATTAAAAAAAAAAAAATTATGTTGTGAACCAAATCAGTTCCCGATTGCAGTTAATACACTGTGTGAGTGCTGCATGGAGAGAACTGTCCTGCCTCATTATTATGTGCACGCCTGCTGGGGTCAGCCTATCGGAGAGCGAACGCTTGTGATTGTTTTTCATCTTTTTTTCATAAAGCATTATTAACAGCAAACCAAGCGATAAGCAATCAGGCAAAAGAGATAAAATAAAATAAAAAAAGCAACAACTGTGGCTGCTGGGAAAACTTCGCTGTTGCTTGGCAACACACCCAAATGCATGGAAAATAAAGAAAGACACTCCTTTGTTCTTCTCTAGTCTGTATTACAATTTCTGTGACAAAAGATTATCAGAAAATTGCATATGATGACGTCCAGCAGCTAAAGATAAGAAGATAAAGACTATAGGTGCACAGCTGTTTGAAAATTTGAACTATCCATGAATATTTTTGTCTTCTTCTTCTTTTGGATCGCCTTTTTCAGGGGTTGCCAGAGTGAGTCAACTTGTTCCATCTTACCCTGTCCTCTGTATCTTCTACTCTGACTCCAACTACCTCCATGTCCTCCCTTATCTATGAATCTCCTCTTTGGCCTTCCTACTTTTCTCCTACCCCGTAGCTCCATGTCCAAGCCGTCTTAATGTCGCTTCTCTAACCTTTTCAAAACCTTCCTGACTGTGTTGTCCCTCTGATCACCTCATTCCTAATCCAGTCTCTAATCCATCCATCATATCTGGTCTCACCACTGTCCTGTAAACCTTTCCCTTCACCTTCACTGACTCTCTTCTATCACAGACCTGACTCTTTTCTTCACTTTTTCATTCCTAACTCCACTCTATTCCACAGTCTCCAATGCTTTAAAGCTGTTTATCCCAAGTATCTAAACTCTTGCACCTTCAATACCTCTGCTCCTTGTAACCTCACAATGTCATCTGCAAACATCATATGTCCATGGAGACTCCTATCTGATCGTCAATCTGTCCATCACTAAATCCATCACTGATTATTTGTATATTAGGTATTTCTTTATTCTAACATGAACAAACAAATAAACATATACATGTTGATTAACTATAAGAGTTCAAGCTTTAACAGTTGGAATGTCTTCAATATGCCACATATAATTTTAAAGCTTTAAAACTAAAGATTTGCAAAAAAAATTGTGTCTTCATCAGTCGAGTATCCCCTTTCCGTTACAATATACTGTAATTTTACAGTGCAAAGTATGTGAATGATTGTGACTTAACAATGACATCAACCTATGGGTACAGAACAACTTGGTTTTCTTGGTTTCCAAAAATACACCCTTCAGACTCCCTCTATAAGTTCTTGACAGATTCTGCAAGAAACTATTTGACCTTGTGTTTTCCTCAGGGCTTAGTTTAATGTTCCACAGTGTCTCTGGAAAGGGTTTCCACTTGGTCTTTTTCCAGGCTGTTCCCTGTCCTGGTAAACTTCATTGTCACTGCTAAGCCCTCATTCCACATCTCCCCCGTTCACTGTGTGTCTGTAGGACGAGCAGATACTGAATTCTCTGTCCTACTCCATTGTATTGAGAATGTTGTTAAGGTTTCTGTTTGCAAATAATGTACGATAACAGAAAGGAGTTGGGGGCACAACATATTCACTACAGTAGGTAATAGGAAAATGTAACATTTATTTAACAAATGGAAATAATGCCGTTTACCAAAGTACATTCTTTAGTCTTTATTTTTCTTGGATGATGTTGTTGGACGACACTGTAACATGACAGAAAAATCGTTTTCAGCATTCTGGAAACACCAAAGTACTTCCAGACTAACAATATTTGAGCTTCAATCTGTGACGCTGAGGAACTTCTTATGTTTTCTGTCCCTGAACAACATGATTAGCCTGAAAAATTCTCAATTGCAGCTTTGTTGTTTATTCTAATTGGGTAATAAACTGGGTCAAATTGGACTGTTGACTGGAGATTTAGTAAGAATCTCAGTAAATCTTTGGATTCAATTTTTTTTTCATTCTCTGGCTTTTAAGAACTGTTGCTTTTTAAGTGAATTAATTGATGAAGTCTGTTTCGAGTTATGGATTTTTATCCCCCTTGCACCATGAGGCTAAAATGATCTATTCATGACCGCAACTTTTATGTGTTTTATATAGCACAAAATGTAATGTATTATCAGGAAAATAATTCACATTTAAAAAAATATATAATTTTGTCATAAAAGGTCAGTAGTGTCAAGAGTTCATACTAAGTTGAATACACTTGTCTGACTATTATGTGCTGTGATTATGTAATGCGTCCAATAATCCAGTGCTCCTTATGGTCCAAACAATACGGTAAATGTCTTTTGTCTCTGTTGTCTTTCTGCTGTATATTTACAACCAGTCTGCTGTGAGACTCTGCACCACTGCTCAGGTCATGGCAGTGCCTTCAGCCCAGGAGTTCCACTGGCAGACCCTGGCACGACTTTCTAATGGCCGTGTTTACCACACATTGTCAGAGGTTGGGGGACAGGTGTACATGCTGGGCGGCTGCGATGCTGCAGGGCGGCCGTGTTCAAGTCTCGACCTCTACTCTCCAGAGGTACCTTGGAAATCCAAGTCACTCAGTTGACAACGAAGAATCTCAATGAAAGCCAACGTTGCCATCCTTTTCATTTGTCGTTACCCGCAGGAAGACCGCTGGATAAGTTTACCCCAGATGCCCACTCCTCGTGCAGGGGCAGCTGTGGCAGTCCTTGGGAAGCAGATCCTGGTGGTGGGAGGAGTGGGAGAGGACCAGAGTCCTGTCAGGGTGGTGGAGATGTACAACATAGAGGAAGGGAGGTGGAGGAGGAGGAGCGCTCTCCGGGAAGCCCTCATGGGGGTTTCCATCACAGTCAAAGGTACAAATTACTGCTTAATAATAGATGACGGTAAAGACTGGTGTAATAAACTGTGACCCAAATACATGTTCATTTTCCAACTTGTAATATTAACTCTCAGTGTCACAGACCAACTAATAACATGTTAATTTTCTAATTTAGTTTGTGAGAAATAGTTAATTTACTTAAGATATGGATAATTGATTGGGGCCAGGGACTTTATGATGTAGTTATGATATTAGTAGTGGTACGCCCATTTATTTGTTCTATAAGATTAAGTATTCATTTAATTGTTAAAGTAAAATTTCCATTTTTTTTTCTTTATTCTACTCAATTGTTTTCATTTAATTTGTTGTTTCCCCCTGTGGTCCAAATTTATGAACCCATTGTGTAATTTTATGTTTTGGTCTATAAAAATAAATTCAGATGAGTATTTTTATACTCTAATGGTGCAGCCAGCATCTCCAGGAACACACATAGTGGTGGTAGTTTCCAAAAGCATTTCGTCTAGATATGGCGTTGGCATCGTTACACAGCTCTGTCATTGCTCTGCACACATCATGATTACCAGTTGTTTTATTGGCATTTTATTCACAAACTCATTCCCAGCAGCTGAAAAAAGAGAGAAAGGGTCTAAAAAAATGCATTGATTTGGACAAATGAAAACCAGGCCTGTGTGTAGTTCTCTTTGACACTTTTTTTTTCCCAGCCATTGGGTGATAGAGTTTAGGTAATAAACTTTTATTTTCCCAAACAATTCATATCACCTACTCCCCAAACTTTTTCTTCTGGGTTATTTGTGCGAGTTATATGCAATGAAAATAGAAAAGAAAGTTGCTGTAATAAAAATTTGATGAAGTTAAAACATAATAAAAATGCATATTGTTCCCCTGCAGCCCATTTTAATCCTCGTGCTACAGATTAAGGCTTTTGTTTTTTTTTTGTTTTTCTGTAGCACTCTTGCCCACCTAAATTCTCATTTAGTAACTGTCGCCCTAATGTGTCAGACATGACGTGTGCATTTCTATTCTGCTCCTGCTCTGCTCTCTGTCCTCCCTGTGTCTGTCATGGTCTTTTGCCTTATCTCGTTAACGTCTCATCCAGCTCCGGGCCCTTAGCACATTTTTAGCACTTTAATTTCTTTGTGTACCGGAGATGTTTTTTTACCCGTGGGTACTGGTCTTTTATGTGCTGAATTTTGTTGAGTCAGTCTCTTGTTATTTTTTTGGAAAAGTTGTAGCCAAAGACATTTTGCTTGTAAAGTTAGGTTTTAAAATTTTCAAACTATTTTGTAGGAGACAAACAATCCAACAAACAATTATGTTACATTATGAAACACAGGGATCTGCATTTGTCATCACTGCAGAAGGAATAAAAGTAAAATAAAATCAATAAATATGGCATAAAGATGTATATATTTTTATGACACACAGAAACAAAATAACCCAATATGTCAAAATATTGATTCCATATACCCTTAAGATGCACAGCATATCTCTAATATGTGGCCAAACCAAAATAATTTCTTGTTTTTATTAACTGTTGTCTCAAAAAAATAACGACTAATACTTCAATAATAACTTCTCATTTTGAGGTTTTAGTCCATAAAAACCCTTTCAGTGGATATCTATTCTATCTATATCTATTATTCGCGGAGGGTCTTATGGCTACTGGGCAAAATGCAAATATATTGTGTAAAAAAACAATATTACAATGGGTTAAGAATTTTAATGAAAGTTACTCTGTATGTAGATACACGTGCCTTGGCTGTCGGGGGAATGGCTGGTGACCTGCTTCCCCGTAGCATTCTCCAGCAATATGACCTTCGAAAAGATGTATGGGCTCTACTTCCTCCGATGCCGACCCCACGCTATGATGCCAACACACACCTACTTGGCAACAAACTCTATGTGGCAGGTATTTCAAATTGCTTTGTGCTCAGTATTTTGTCAACGTAAATGTACCGTAAACAGGTTAGCTGAAATAACTCCAACCAGTTCTTTAAGGTAACCAAACTAGTTGGTGTCACAGCTTCATTCTTGTCTTTCAGGCGGCCGTCACTGTAAAAGACCAGTTAAGGCTTTTGAGGTGTATGACATGGAGATGCGCTCTTGGACGACACTGCCCATGATGCCTTGCAAACGTTCATACTGTGGCGTGATATGGGATCCAACTGGGAGGCTATGTCTGCTTGGTGGTCTGCGTCAAGGAGGAGGACACCACAGCTCCAAGTTTACGAAGAACGTTAACATTTTCGACACCAACCAAGGTGCGCCGCAAACACACATTTAAATCAGAACTTAAACCACTCCCATCACCCCACATTTACATTTTTTATGCATTTAAGGAGATATTTACATTAATCCAAAGTGACTTAAAGAGTACAGTTAACATTATCAAGGTTATAGTTCCCCTGGAAGTTGAACCCAAAACTCTCCCTGCTTTCTGCTTCTGTGGCACTGTGCTTACTGTTCCCCAACCTTCTTCTTCGGACCGATTATATGTCTGGTAACATTAAGTTGCAGCAGATAAATACCCCTTAATAAAAGGAAATTTTTGGTGTTTTTAAATATTTTCCTACCTATAAAATCTTCCTACCCGAAGATTTTTTAATGCACACAGGCTAAGTGCCGGTACCAATTCACCCATGGACCGGTACTGGTCCCCGGCCCAGTGGTTGGGTAACACTGGTATTGTGCACTATTTTATATAATATAGTGTACATCTGATGTGCACTAGCCATGTGAGAGGTTAATCAACCGGTTCATGATGCATCATTACATCCTTATGTATCGCCATAAGGTCAATTGTACTACCACCCTATTTTTGCTACAGTGCCATGGTGAAGATAACAAGGTGTCAGTAAGAACATGGGAAGAACACCATAGAGAATGTATCGGCTGAATATTTCATGACAGAAATGAATTATTTTTTAATTAAACTACGCTCCTCCTGGCCTATGGAAACACAATTGCAAATCTCTGTAGCGTCCACACTAATATACTGCCTGTGCCCTATAGTAAAACGCAGGGTCTCAGTGGTGACTTTGTTATTGATCTTGTCATCTGTGTGATTGATGATGCTATGCGTTCCTTCATTTCCCTGGAGTTATTAAGTTCCAATTGACTAATTACGGGATTAAAAGTAGACGACGCACACTTTGTGGATGTAAGCAAATATTTCCTTCAGGAGCCGGTGTGATAACACAGTTGTGAGTTATCAATGGCACTGCAGCTTGGTCTTTAAACGTGTAGTCAGAAAAATAGGAATAAGAATGAGTTTCAAAATAGCTGAAAATGTATCTAAAGAATAGACACTATGATTTAGCTTAGAGATTTAGTGAATTTCAGTCAAAATATTTGAAAACATTGCCCCTATCTTTCTTACGGCTACAAAAAAATGGGGATTTTGAGAAATAGAGCCTCTGGTCTATAAGCTCAGTGCTCGGGTGCATGGTTAGCCCCAGGGCCAGTTTTTGGGAATGTGTGTCATTCGGTCTACGTTTGAGTTTGAAACATCCAGCTTCAGAATTTATTAAGATTTATACAACTTAGTTATGGCATTAACCTCTACCTGAAGGGGAAGACATTCTTACTTTTCTCCTCCAACTCTTTTAAGATATTCTTGAATCTGTGCACACTCTCTGTCCATCCATGCAGCAGTATGACTAATCCCTCCATCGGACAAGGGCACCCAGGAGTAACAGGTGAACAAATTGTGGAGGGGCCCAAAAAAGCAAGGGTGAGGGGAGCGTGATCAATAATTCATTTTGGACATTTGGTAGTGGGGTTCTAGTTAGGAATTGGGTGGATTGAAGCCAAATGAACCAGAACATGGGCTGATAATGTTATCGATTGCTAATCAAGGGAGGGAGCTTCTGTTTTTGTGTATTTTGTATGTTTGCCTGTGTGTTAGTTGGTTGATAAAAGTGGAAAGGGAGGAAAGAGGAAAAACTTTCAACAAATCCCGCCGTCCACACAGAGATGCTGATGCATATCCACGCACATAAGGAAACAGTGGCTGCACTCCGGTTCTAAATCTAATTTTGGTGGAGATGAGATAGGAGATGAGCTGCAGTGGGAGGGAGCGAGGAATCACTGCTTTAGATTACAAAAGCCAGAAACAGATTGCTTTATTATCCAACTGCAACAATATCTCCCTCACACATGCATTCACTCGCACACACATGCACGTTGGTACGATAGGTGTTCCACAGCAATAAAGTGAAGTTGTTATAAATGCAAAGCAAACAACCACAATTGGAGCAGGATACAGGAAATTCATTTTGGCAGCAGTGCATATTATCTCCAGTACAATTCTATGGAATGTTTATCAATGACTCACCCAACTTAGAGTTGAAATCTAAAAAGTTAATTTATTTCTTAGCTGCATTTTCCTGTATTACAGTTGGCTTCCTGCTGCTGTTACGAGTGGCAAAACGGTTGCATAGGTAATTCGTTTTCTATTTGACAGATATTGTGAAAAATTGAAAAGAGATTGGAATGAAAAGAGAGAATGTCGTTCTTGTGCAACTGGCTTACAATTGCCAAATGTGAAGATAGCCGTTTACCATGTATAGTGCAACGTGACTACGTATTCTTCCACTCTGCTCTTCTGTTAGTTTCTATGATAACTTTGTGTTATTGCAGTGGATTGGACCCATCGAACAAGACTTGCTTGATTTATTTTTTTGGTGGCAAGGACAAAACCTGGATAAACAGGTCAAGACTGTCAAAAACCAAAGACATCCTGCGTAAAACTAGCTTAGCTTTGCTTTTTTAAATTACTCTCCATATCGTCTAAATCACTGGTCCCCAACCACTGGGCCGGAGACCGGTACCGTGAATTGGTGCCAAGCCACGGAGAAATAATGTTTTCTTTTGGCCCCTTCTGGCCAAGTCCGTGAAAATATTACGAAACATTTAACTGGTCCGTGGCGCAAAATAAAGTTTGGGGAACACTGGTCTAAATCAAGATGGTCGTTTATCTCTAACTTACTTCCCCCAACACTGAACCAAGCATCCGCTTAGATTGAACACCTCACCAGTGGTTTTTCTCTCTCTTCAGACACCTTGCCCCATCCTCAAGTACTTTTCTGCCATTCTTGATTCCTTTATTTAGTAGCACTATCACTCAGTTTGTCGCCTGTCGAACAGTGTTTCCCTTTTCATTTCCTTTCTCTGTCTGTACTGTTCTACTTTAATAATGCAACATCCCGGCTACTTTATTCTGCTGCACAATTCGTCTCCTTTAGAAGAATATTTCAAACTTTTTTTTTTCTGTCCATATCATTGTATTGTTAATCCTTGAAAAATCCCTCTGATGCAAATTGAAAACCGTCTGTGAAAAGACTGACCGTTGAGTCAGTGCTGGGATCTTGTTCGTTTATTCAAACAAACAGAAACACTGAGAGTGTAAGGCTTTGATCAAAAGGTCTGATCCAGGATTGAATCAATAGGAGATAAATCTGAACAAACATTTGCTTTTATGTCGGTAGGCAAGGTTCTATTGACCTGTCTTAGGAAAAAGGCAACGTTTGTTATTGACAAAAGCTCACAGACTGATGAGGCAAGAGGTAGAGCAGGGAGGCAGCCGGGGCCGCCGTGATTCTCATCTCTGTCACTCAACCCGCACAAAGACTCACCGTCTGCCCACTTATCTTTGTCCTAATCTAGCTCCATGATTGTGTCTCTGTCTTGACTGCGTTGCCTTTGCCTTGTTTCAGGAAGAGATTGAAAATAAATAGGAGAAAGTAGACGAATGAAGTGGGAATTAGTAGATATTGCGAAAAGGCGCTGAAAGGACACAAACCAAAACACGTATTAAAAAAGGTTATTCAGAAGAACATAAAATACGCTCTCCTTTCATTTTCTCTGACACCTCAGCTGTTAATGAAGTTAAAGTAAAGCACACTGTTGTGGTTTTCTATGCCATTTTTTTGGAGTATGTCTTAGCACCTTTTAATTTTTGATATTTTCACAGATAACCATGCACTGGGCTGCTTTACTTTTGTCTTTTGTGCGTAATACTTCTGCAAATTACATGTATGACAGCTCTTGGCTAAATAGCTGCTTTTTAAACTATTATTAGGGATGACTTTTGGATTCTCAAGATTGGTATTAGTCCAAAAGTGGGCAAAATTTCCAAGCCTAACATCCTACAACCCATGCCTATATCTAAGCCCAAATGCTCAGTGTAAACTTGAAAAACATGCTGTAACCATAAAGACTATGGCCTTCCCCTGCCTTTTGGGACAACATAGCCTACAATATGATGAAAAAAAGAAGGTATTGGTATGAAAAAGTTTAATCAAATTGTTTTTCTCTTCCCGATTTGTAGGTGTATGGTTAAAGTCAGAGGACACAGTGGCTCTGAAGACTAAAAGAGCAGACTTTGCTGCTGCATTTCTACGTGGCAGGATGGTCGTAGCAGGAGGACTTGGTGAGAAATAGAAAGACAATGCGTACAGTTGGATTTATTCTTTCTGACTTGTGCTCCTACATTACCTCAGGTCACGAGCCCTCAGCTCTGGACACAGTAGAGGCATTTCATCCTCAAAGGAAGAAGTGGGAAAGGTTGGCTCCTATGAACTTCCCACGATGCTCAGCTTCCTCTATCGTTGTCAGAGACCGCCTCCTGGTAGTGGGGGGAGTAAACCAGGTGCAGGATCTTGTGTTTATGTGTGGTCTATACCAGAACCAGGGCAAAGTTTTGGCTCACAAGCAACAATCAGGTTGAGAATTTGACTGCTGGGTTGTTTTAGTATTTCTCTCTTTTTTTTTTCTCTTCCAGGTTCCTAGTTCAGCGCATGAGATCCTTTATGTCAAAGAAGAAGAGTGTGTCTAACTTCAAAACCAAATTTCACATCTTCTTCTCTCTTCATCTCTCCTGAATTAAACAGAGGTGTGAAGTGTAACGGCAAGACCAAAACACAAGGAGAGTTCGAACGTAATGGTGTGCAATACAGATGTCAAGTCTAACACTGCCCCCTGCGGGCAGCTACGGAGAAGCACAACGAAGGAGCTGGCTCTCTTTTCTTTTTTATTAGCGTTCCTAATAATTCCTTTCTATACAGGAAGGTGGTTTTCTAACCATTGAAAGGGCGACTTGTAAACAGAGGTAAATAACACTCTTTAATTGGCCTATGTCTGGTATCTAGTGACCCACGCTGGTGCCAGATTTGGGACAGCTTTGAATTTGGTTTAGGGTCTTGTCCGCAATATGTGGGTCACATTCTGGATACCCGACACCCAGGACTTTCTAGTTAAAACACTTTGCTGTCAGAGTAGTATGAATATTAGACACTTTCACTGATATTAGTAGTGGACTATATTCCTGGTTTCAGATACAGATCAAACTCCTGACCCCAGACTTGTTCTCCGGTCCAAATCACAGACATGGCCCAAACAAGGATTGTACATCATGTCTAAATGTGTGCCTATTGAGCTTTGTTGCTCTGTAAGATAAATATTTTTTTTTGGTGCCTGTTAATTAATCAATTGTTGTACGTTGTAGTGCATATCTGGGGAAAAGGTAATTGCAGTTTTAATAGATGTATGTAGACAGAATGAATTATATTTATGCATCTTTTGTTTGATTGTTTGATGACGTTTACAGCTTTCTAAGAATTATATATACAAAGGTAATTGTCACTGATACATTTACAGCTATATAAAAGTATTGTTATGATATACCTGGTGGTTAAGTAGCAGACTGCCACCACTTGGGGCAGTGGTGGTCTCAACTCAACTCAACTATGGTCTAGTAGTTGAAGAACCGCTGAGGTTCACTGAGCATGGCACCGTCCTCACGGAGTGCTCCCTGGGCATGAATCTTCAAAACTGGCCACTTGGAAAAGGCTTAACCCCAAAGCACAAATTTCATTGTGTGCGATTGTGTGTTTTGCATCAGTGACAAGATTTCAGTACTTATACTGTATATGAACTTTTTCTCTCTTGTGTGTCCTAATGAGACACATTAGATCGCTACAAGCATTCTTGTAGGCTTTACACAAGCACCGAACAAATAATCTGATAAGCTATAAATATGTATGTATGTGTCAGTTGTTTGCCGGAATATTTTAACTTCACAGAATTAGAACATGCATGGGGAATCATTTGGATGGAGTATTTTATGGCACTAAAAATTATTAACATTTGGTTTGCATTTTAACAAATCTTATTTATTATCTTATTTGACTTTTGCCAAGTCTAGAATGACCTTCATTCACTTTGTAACTATACATTCTTTTTCATTATTTTATTTTATTGTTTATTCTCTTCAAAATACTGTATAGTGCAACTAACAACTTTGCTCTTTGGTTTCACAGGGAGATAGGTAGGGCATTTCAAAACTCCAGTAGGTTAAAAACATAATGTTTAACTACTGTGATACGTTTTAAGTGTGGTTGATCCTAGGCATTATTATCTTTGACTTTTTAACTTGGGATACATCTAAAAATCAGAGATAAATGTGGCCTGAATTTTTGTTTGTTTTTTTACTTGAAACATGTAAAATCTGCATTGGCTTTTTGACGTTGCATAAATGTGTATGTATATGTGGAATGAACATATAGATATATAAAGGGTAGCCAATTTACCACGTTACTGCGCGTTAAGAAATTAATTAAATATTGCCGACCATTGTCATAACGCCTTATTTTTTCCTGTTTTGATTTTGTAAACGTCTGTCTGCCTACAGGAACCGGAAATGGACTTGTGTCAAAGCCCGCGAAACGCGTTACTAATGTCAATTTAACGGTCATAGTACATACAAGCAACTAGCGTCGTTTAAACTGTACCTCTCACAAGTACAACGTTGAATCAATATGATTACGTAGTGGACCGATTTATACCAGAAGTAGCATTGGTTTATATAGTAAATAATATTGTATATTACTCAATTAAACAGTGATATACCGTGACGATGGATGTGAAAACAGGTCAGCGTTGTCTCTTCCGTCTCACGGACATGGAAACCCCGTCGTCTCGGTGTCGGGGGAACCTGTGGTTACTCATGGAGCGACCTCCGGAGCTCTCCTCAACCGACTACCGATGTAAACAACGTTGGATTCAAGCTGTGTGAGTACATTCCAGATGCTTTTAGCGCCACCTCACTGTTGCCTATTGCTATAATTGTCGTACAGCACTTTTTAGACAGTAGGCAGTGGTGGTACAGCGGATAACGAAGCAAAGTTTCAGGTTCGAGTCCACCAGCTGCCAGGTTGCCACTAATAACGCCGTACTCACCCATATAACTTCCGGTGGGTTTCACTACTCACAGGAAGGCTGACAGTATGGAACCGTGTAATTTGGGTGTCGGTCGTGGAGACTGCTGTCCCGGCAATGGATAGGTCGATAGATTAATCAAGGAATATACCTATTTTATATTAAACTATTTTATTTTATTAAGTTGGTACGTAAAAGGTGTCACTATTGTGGCAAATTGTTATGAACAGTATCTATTGTTGAAATGCACCTTTGTACACTAGATGGCACTGTTTGCACAAATTGAACACAAGTCTAGAAGTTGATTATGTGTAGTGTGGTGTTGTTTTATTTGGTTTAAGTGGTGGTTTATGTTTATGTTTCATTAGTTGTTGATTTGTTTAACCTCCTAGTGACCTAAACTTAACCAATCCCAATAATCCCCCTAAACCAGGTTTCACTAACCTTTTTGAAACCAAGAGCCACCTCAAAGACAATAAGTAATATGTAGAGCAACTTGTTTGATGCCCACGTGCACCGTCAGTAGACCATGGTGGCTACCAGGTGACCTGTGCATGGTGTCAACATGGTTAAAAAATACACTTTTTGATACAGTAACTCTCTGTGCTGCTCTGCTCTGTCCTAAAACAATTGAGTTTCAATTTCTCCATCATGCAACAGTGATGTCTGCTTTGTTTAATAGATGACCTGAGTACAGACTGCACTCTTACTCACAGGTTACTCTTCACCCACTTATGAGCACACACATGCTGGCTATTACAGTAAGGTTTTCATTGCAGTTTTTGTTTTCAATGTTATACAGTGTCTGTTAAAAGTCAACACACCTTTGCACACATTTTCACGTCTTTCTTTCCTTCTCTTACAACTGTTTTAAACACTAAAACATCCTTTATTCAATAGGCAAGATCAAGACTTTCTGTTTTTTTTCTCCAAGTTTTCTCTTTCTCCAAGTTTGTGTGCAAATAAAATTTACAAAATTAAAATAATGCCAAGAATGCTGGGCCCTGTGAAAGGATCTACATACTGCGCTGAAGTTATTACTAAACGAAGGAGTTAAACTACTGCAAGTGCAGCCTTAAATAAATATTTGACAATAATATCCTATTACTGGCAGTATTATTGTGACTACCAGTAGTCAACCTGAATGTTTCCCACCCACTTCATACTCCCAAATGGACATATTTAGGGCTTCTCAGTGAAATATGTGAGTGTGGAGAATGAATTACATTAAAATTAAAATTTTTTTGTGATGCCCACTCTAAAAAGGTTTGTTTCTAAGCTATTGGACTTCTTCTTGAACCTTGAAAGATATTTTGCTCCTCGACTGAGGAACTTCATCAGTTTCTGATCTGGTGAAGTTCCTTTGTTGAGGAACAAAACCTCTTTCAAGATCCATGAAGTGAAGTGTTTATAACTAAACAGTTTGGAGATCATGACCCGGATAAACGAGAATCTTCACAGTCTGATTGCACAATATTTTCTTTTCTGGCAGTCAGAAGGAGATTACGATTAATGAACACTTCAGGCTCCCGTTGAGGTTTTGTTCTCACTTCTCATCTCACATCCTTGTGTGGAAAATGAAGCTAAATTATCATTAACCAGCAGGAGGAGTCCATGCCAGGCTGCAGGAACTGTGCACTTGTAACTACTTCCCAATCAGTCAGCTATCACTGCATGTACTGACAGTCTGTAGTTCAGCCGTTTGTTCACCCCTTGACACAAACTTGAACCTGAAGAGTCTCTCTCGCAGTGGTGGGCTGTCAGGGCCAGCAAAGCCATCTCAAGAAAGAAAGAAACAACATACTCAGAATTACACTTTAATTCATAAATATATTTACATAAAATTGTATATTTTTTATGAATGCAAAAATAGTTTTTATTCTTAAAAATGTGGATAAAAACCTTTTATCCAATCATATTTCTACCAGCTAGTGTTGTCCCATAGAATGTGCTCAGACCAGGACCAGAGCCTTCTAGCTGGCCCAACACAGAAGGCAACACGTACGCGCTCCAAGAGTGGATAAGCTCTTCCGGAAGTCTGACAACGTCATTTTGTTTGATTTTTTTTTTTTTTTCCCCAACCGAAAACGGAACTGACTGTAATGTATGGCAAGGCTGATTTTGAAGGGTCAAGTCCCACCGATCTCCTTGATTTTCTTCGGATCAAAAATCTGAGTAGCAACTTTATGCATTGGCATGTTTCTGTGTCCATTGCCTCTGTTGAAAGCTGCTATATAGAATTATATAGTCTGCTGGGATTTCATGTTATTTTAAAGCGACTTACAATTTAAGGAACAATCACGTTACAGTAGTTCATATTAAAATTAAAGCGCAGTACATTAAAACCTAGGGTCATAATAAGAAGGTGGTTGTAAGATATTATTGAGTTTGTGTATTTAATACAGATCTGTAATGAGTTAATTGTTCCCCAAATAGCCATCCTAAACTTTCTTCACCTTGTCTTTACCATGTTTTTCCATTGTAATTACCTTTTTTTTAAAGCATAAATCCGTCCTCAATGAATACAGGTTTTTTGTCGACCACTGTTTCATCCAACATAGTTTAGGACATTCAAAGGTTATTTGTTACAAAGACGGGACTGTACACAGGCTCAGCTGCGTTCATCACTCTATCATGTGTAATCATGTGTACTGGGCATAAGAATGAATCCTCTTAGTGCTTGAATCCTCTTAAGTGCAACCCGTGAGTTTCCACTCTCTGTGTCTGCATTCCTTCAGAGTCACAGTCAGCGTTTACCGCTGAGCAGTAGTACTGCAGTACCTGTAAATACAGTAGATCCTTGATCATCATGAGGACTTGATATTCATGAAAAAAGGTTCATGGGTAAATTTCTATCCAATTCTTCTAACTTCACTGTCACTGGTGTTGTATCTTTCATTGATATGCATTAATAACAGAATTATGATTTTTTAAATATAGATTATTATTATTAATCTTTACTTATTTGTTATTTGGTATTTATACGGGTTGCATAACATAACTACTAATAATAACTGAGCCCAAACAGTTTATTGGTTCTTCATTTAAATACAGTAGTTCTGACACCTCAGAATGCAACATCTTTACCTGAGACATTTTTTTTTTTGACATCCTGTTCCCTCCTCTCCCTCAGTCTCTGTCTCTCTTGCATATATGCAAGCGTTCGCCTGTGTGTGTGTATGTGTAAACACCGCAGTGAGAGAGAGTTAATATGTCAACATCAAACAGTGAATGAGTGGAGCATCAACAGAGTTTCATCACCAACAAAAGTTCAGTGGAAAACTTGTGAATGAAGCCAGTATAAATATTTGCTACACCCAGACAGAACAGCATACGTCCAGATCCTGGAAGATTTTATCGAAAAATGATATTAAAATGGATAGCAAAAAATATCTTGCCAGTCACAATCCCTTTAACAGTTCTTTAACTGTCAGGTTTTTGGATTTGAGGACTTTATTTGACAGCATGTAAGAAAACCATGATGTTTTGTGTTGTTTGTGCAAACAAATAGTGTCATTGAAGAAACCTAGCCTGTTAAAAAAACTGTCTTAGAACAGGTCTGTTACAGGTATAACCATTTCGACTGAGAAATAACATGTATTGAATTTTGTTAAGAAAAACAGGACAATGAATATTAAACACGCTGCGGTTTATTCAAGTGTCTGCAAACCAGTCTGGTGACTTTATGTGGCCGATGGGTGATTAAATAAACTTCAAATAAAGTGGATGTAGATGAGTTTCTAATCCTGATAATTGAAACATTTCTTTTTTATTACACAACCACGAACTAATACATCATCATTAATTAAGGAGACATTTATTTATACCTTATGGAGCAGGTACATCTGTCCCATATTTTTTACAATCCTAATAAAAGCCAGGAAAACAACTACTTACATCTCCCTTTTCAGCCACAATATTATTTCATGATTTATGTGATAAGAAATATCCTGGAACTTTAATTCTAACTATGATCTGATACTGTGTGTCTTCATTATTATTACAATATATTTTCGTGTGAATTTCTAATACAAATGTATAGAGTACTGTACTACCTTAAAGTCACTCTAATGAATACCTGACCAGGTCTGTCTTTTGTGATTACCTTGTTCTTTTCTGTGGCAGCATTTAGTTTCCCGCTGGACTTAATGTTGCTAAAATAAATGCTTGTTCTGTTTTTTTAGCTCACTATTGTAAAAAAAAAAAAATCTGATGCAACTGTCCAGCAACAAGCAGCTTTACAGTGGAGTCTCGTTATTATTTTCAAGGCTGATATAGACATTGGTGCAAAAAAGAAGAAATGACTCAGGATTTTTCTCTGCCAGTGTAATATAATAATAGCGGAAGTTGTCGGAACTGTTCCTCTCTGAGGATGTACTGTACTTGAAGTAGCTTAGGCTGCGTGCCATCTATGACAAACAAAAAACACACGAGAAAGCTACAAATATTAAATGTTCACCTACTTTGCAGCTCACAAGCTTATTTCTCCAGTAATGTTTTTTGATGGACATCATGTCTTTTCTTTTGCCCAAGTACATGTGGGGCTGGATACACCCTCAACCCCTCAGTCCATCACAGAAGTACTGTACATACTCATCAAGGGGCCTAGGCAAACTAAGGCCTCAGGGCCGGATGAGATCCATTGGGATTTTTAAATATGGCCCCTAAACCTGTATAGATTATACCATTATTTACAGTATCATTATCATTTTGACTTTTTCCTGTAACCCGACAGAAAGGAAAAAAAAAATCTTAAACCATTTCAATATTTGACTTTTGCACGTCGTTTATGACAAGACATGAAACCCTGTCTGGGCCCTTGTGTCAATCTTTTATATACAATTTGGCCTGAGTGTTAGAATATAACCCTTTATACCTACTCAGGGGCAACAGTTTCCACTTCTGCCACCCAAATCACACTGCACCATGTTGTGAGCCCACTGGAACACCTTTTCTGTAACGACAAAAAAAAAATATTCACACCCAAGTGTAGCCAGAGTTATCATTTTATGTGTCCCACTAGTTGTTAGTCTATAGGAGGCATGTGCAAACGAAGGCCAGGGGGCCAGATGCGGCCCGTTCAGCTTTGCAATCCGGCCCACGAAGCATGATAAATGGCACAGAGAAGGATAAAAGCAATATGTCATTTATGCATGAACCTCCATCTGTCTGCTCTTCACCTGACCCTGTGTCTAGCTTTAAACCTATGCAACATCTGATAGTATCGATGGATACCTTCAGAAGTTGATGCAATAACTGTTCTGGATCCCTAACCCCGGGTGTTTGAGGTCAGTGTTGCAACACTCTTAGATAAGACTTTCTTGTATTCATTTCCACCCAGTGGATGATGAGTGACCAGCAGTCTGTGCTGCTCAGTGTATGGTCATTCATTCAGAAAACCCAGGCTGGCTGCTGTCGTTAAATTAAAACTTTCCTCTCGGTTCCTGCCTATCGTCGGTAACCACGCAGCCTCGCGCCGTGTGGGGGAGACTGGCACCACATGGGGACACATTTCTACACACGCGGGTGTCAGAGTGAGGGCATGTGCGCAGCAGAGAGGGGAGGGCTGGTTAAGAAGGGGAGGAGGAGGAGGAGGTGGAGGGGGATAGAGCGATGGATCGTCATCGCAGAGTGTGGAGGGAAGGACCCGCCTTGTTATTTCCCGGCCCCCTGTACTGGACGGGTGTGTGAGCAGCCAGGAACCGGGCGGCGGGGGCCACTGTACCGCGCAGTGTGGCGGATAAGACTAAAGAGCACGCAGCCCTTACTAACGCGCGAGGAAGGAAGGAAGGAACGTAGAGGGCTGAACGGGAGGGAGTGACTGAGTGAGAGGCGAGAGGTGTAACCATTAACCACCATTAACCATTAAGGGCAGCCGTACGGAGCCGGTACCGTATATAAGACGTGCGCACCGGCGTCCGCGCCTCAGCCAGAGCGCAAGACCTGAGAGGAGCTGGTGAACGAAGTCAGTTGATCCTCCTCCTCCTCATCATCACCATCATCTTCTCCGCTCGGCTCACACAGGCTCAGGTAACAGCTCTAGTTGAGATTCGTCCTTTTATTTCAGTTGCTGCGGTGATGTTGCCTCCGCACACCGCTACACAGGCTGAGGGATGGGAGTGGATGAGGAGCCGCACCGCCGCGGAGCAGGTGTAACGCAGTGTCGGTGGTGATGTGATTAACGTGTTCAACCATATCTGTGCCCCAGACTCGAACACCCGGGCTGACAGTGACACGGTGACATGTGCAGCAGCAGCAGCGCCGCTGTGGCCTGGTAGAAATGAGCAGCAGAACTGAACTGAACCGAACAGAACAGGAGGGCTCGTCTATTCAGGCCTCGGCACTAATTTACGCCTTTGCCATGTTGGGTTCGGCTGGTGTTGGTCCTGACTACTAAACAGAGAGGATTGTTTCAGCTGGAGAAAGCCAGAAAGTGTGTGTGGCGGGGGTGGAGGGTGAGGGAGGGGATGTCGCAACACGCGAGGCGGATGAGAGGCGAGTCAAGACCGCGAGAGACAGAGCGGAAACGCGTCCGGTGGATATCAAAATAAAATGTATTCGGGGATTTGTTCAGATCACAGGTGTCAAACTCAGGCCCCGGGGCTCAAATCTGGGGCTCATATTAAACATGTATATATGTATATATACTGGAAGGGTGTGTAGTAGTAGTGATGCGTGGTCTTTTTTTATTTGGTTGTAGGTCTGTAAAAACAAATAAAAATTATGTTTCCAATGTTCCAAAAAAATCAACTTTTATTCAGGGACGGTATTGGAGATGGGGAGTTGCTTGGAGCTCTTGCCACTAGGGGGCCTGGGCAATTTTTATTTTTTTGCAGCAGACACTGATAGGGTTGCTTTGGGCCCCATTGATATCTTGCTAGGAGCCCCAAGAGACCCTAGCGTTTCCTCTGCATATAATATCTGGAGGGCGGGAAATATTTGCATTATTTTTCAATGGATGGCCCGTGACTTCGTGCCAGTTTTTAATTGTGGCTCACTGTGAAATTGAGATCAACCCCCCTGGTTAAGACAGTGAGGTTACTGTGACCTGGTCAAGAAAAAAAAAAAAAAACTCAGCAGAGAAGGGACTAACAAGTGTTTGGATTGAAATAGATTTGTCTTCTTGGTGTAACTCTCCATCTCCACAAATGGTTTTCCAAAATAATAAATACTTAAATTTAAATAGCCCTTTAAATGTACTTATTTCACAAACACACACCAAAAAATCTGCAGATATTTTAATTCATTAGGTCTTTTTTTATGTTTAACAGAACTGAACTCATCCTTGTGAACGTCTGAACAATAGGTTTAAACCTTTAAGGTGTTGTTTCAGAATCATTACTGACTCAAGTTTTAATAATAATAAACCATTTAAAGTGAACTCTCTCTCGCTGCCCAATGTTCACTTTGGTGATGGGTTCAATGCAAATGCAAAGGAATCACATTGTGTGCAGTGGTGTGGATCACCGTGATACAATGACAAGGAGTTTGATTTTATTTTTTTAACTCTTTTGGAGAGATTGTACTCTACATGCCACTGCATCTCAGGGACTTAAAAAAAAACAGTTTTTGACTGTCTGACTAAAGGTAAAATTAATTAGATATAATAAAGGTTTAATATATTAATAAATATATACATTTTAAAGCAATGTTTTGTTTGTCTCAATTTTATAAACAGTCACGGTCAAGACTCAACTCTCAATTTTCTCAATTTTGATAAACAAAAATTAGATTTATCCTTGTCTTATATCATCCCTAAATAAAAATTCAACAAAGTGTCTTTGAAAACAACTGCTTGTCATTGTTAAGACTAAAAGTTATGGCTGAATCCACAAGCTCTTATTTTGAAAAGACTCATGCAAGCTGAAGTCGGACAGCTGGTTTGAGAGGATGTAAAGCAGTCACCGCTAATGGTGGAATATTTATAGCTACTAGAGGAAATTTGCAGCTGGACAAGACTGTTTTTAGAGTCATTGTCTCTTCTGTTGTTGTTAGGACGTACTGGTTCCGTGGATTGATCACAATCGCAGTTTATCACAGTGACACAAATATCAAGACGTCTCTGAATGAGGTTAATGGTTGCTTAGAATCAGGAAAATACAGTCATGACTTATATTATTTGCGGATCAAGTTCTGATTTATCATTTATTGTGGAATAACAAAAAAAAAGTAGTATTTGTGCCTAGCTATTGCTAATTGGGAAATGCTGAGTTCATAAAATACAGTTTTTTTAAATGTAGTGGTGTGCCTGTTGATGAGTAGATATTTTGTTGTTAATTAATCAGAAGAAGTTTCAAGCACCAAAAATATAGGATTAAAATAATTCCAACATTGTTCCAGCTTCTAATTTCAGGATTTTGTCCCGAGTGAGGGCTGGAAAATGGTTATAAGTAAGACTCAATAATTAATGAGCCTGTTCTTTTCCCAGGTGACCGTCCACTCTGGTTGGCAACGCACTTTCCTGCAGACTGTAATTCAATCCCTCTGCTGCAGACCTTTAAATATCCTCAAAGACCTCCCACCAGCCACATGGTGTAAGGTGAGACATTTCCAGTCCGGTACACTGACCAGCCGTACATTACAAGTGGACTGAGAGCCTGACCAGTCGATCCTGCAAATCTGGCCACTTTAGAACTGTGATTTAACCCTCTACTGTACGCTCAAGGACTTGAAGGAGTTTTCCGAGGTGTGTCCTCCAGGTTCTCCTCCTCATCAGTGTTGATCGGGTATGCTTTTTACTTCTTTTTTGTATCAGCCTACCTTAAGCACTTTGCAGTGAATGGAGAACATACTGATCCTGCTCCCGAAGCACCGACAGGAACACGGGCTCTGCACACGCACAACTGCATGTGCCCTGCTGCTGTCCGTCTCTCACCAAGTGTCTTCTTCCTGGTCTTCGGTAGCAACACCCACTCCCCGTGAACCTCTTTAATGGGATAAATCAGCTGGACTGATCAGGTTCAAAACCAGATCAGGCTGCAGATATCCATCTGACTTGAAAAGAACTCTTAGGCCGTTCAGGAAAGCTGTTTTTTTCTTGGCCAAATCCACTGTCTTGTTAAGGCTTCCGCATGGTACTTTGGTTAAAAGAACAAGACAAAGTCCCCGACATCAACATGTCCTCCGGGACCGTTGAGATGAAGAAGGAGGCGGGTGCCCTCACATCGGCCTTCCTGAACTCCAACTGCACTGTTCACCCGTTGATCCTCAATCAGGGCTCTGAAGAAGGCAACACAGGGACCGAGGCTGAGTTCGAGCTCACAGAAGTCACGTCTTTTGTGGAGAGAACCAATGAGATCGGAGAGGATGAGGAAAGGTCTGAGATCGGGGTGACCATGGACTGTAGAGCCAACGCCAAAGGGCAGCGAGAGGAGGACGCTCTCCTGGAGAATGCAAGCCAGAGTAACGAGAGTGATGACACCAGCACTGACCAGAGTCCTGAACCACCGGTGCCGCTCAAAGAGACTTCGTTCTCCATCGGCCTGCAGGTGGTGTTCCCCTTCCTGCTGGCCGGGTTTGGGACAGTCGCAGCAGGAATGGTTCTAGATATTGTCCAGGTAAGGAGCCTACTCATGTTCGTTTTTTACAGTTCTGTCAGACCCCGCTAAGGACAAGATCTCAAGATTTTTGATGATTTTTGGACTAGGAAGTGTGTTTAACAAATGTCTTGTAAGATGCAGACATGTAGGAGGACATCTAATCTATACGGTAGAAATAAGTTATGTGTGACATGACAGCTGTTAGTTTGTCACAATTGAGTCCCGGGCTTTTGAGATAAGGCCGCTCTTTCCAAAATGACACACGTCTTCATCACCGCCTGCCTTCCTCTTTCACTGGTGACTCAGTTTATCTGAAAGTGCATTAAGATTAGAAACCCTGGCCAGAGTCACGCTGACCGTCATATACTACTTTAAAGTCAGCTTGTGATGCAGATAAAGCTGGTAGTGTGAGGCTGCCAGGCGAGAAGTCCAGGCACACTGTGTACATGCATTCTGATGCCAGCGTTGCAGACCCCAGGAACTCGGCAGTAAAAGAGAGGGACAATCAGGGGAACAAGTTGGAGTGTTTTTTTTTTTTGAGCACCTGAAATGGCAGAAGGCTACAGCTGAGTGAGAGCGTAAGGAAAATACTTTGGATTGTGGTTTCGAAAGCCTCACATTACAACGTGCTTAGGTATTCTTACTAAACAGGAATGCAGAGGTTTGAGGTCAAAAAAGTTTTCACGCTGCCTCAACTTAGGCACCATGCTGCTGCGGTGACTACAGTTTCCAAAACAGTCAGTGCACCATTCCTTCAGAGGTACACATGGTACTGGGCCAGTTCTACCCCTCCACTCATCAATGCTCGTGACTGTGGGAAAACCTCAAAATAGGGAATGAACTATGGCCTGGATTCACCTGCTGTCGCCCAGAACAAAATATTATTCTATAAATTAATTAACAAATGGAACCCTATCGCCATATTATCCCTCCAGTTATCAAATTTTCAAAGCTTCAAAATAAAACCCTTTTTATGCAGTTAGTCAACAAAATAATTCAAATAAAAAATTGGATTTTATTAGCCTAAATGTGACCAAGAGTTGTAAAGAGCAGTGTTCCCCAACCTTTTCTGCGCCACGGAAAGGTTGCTAAGTTGTGGCAGATAAATACCCCTTAATAAAATTAAATTTTTGGTGTTCTGAAATATTTTCCTACCTATAAAATCTTCCTACCTGAATTAGCTGTGCACAGAAAGATTTTCTCAGGGGCACACAGCCTACAACTTTCTGTTACCAGACCGTTATAAAAAGTTAGAATCTTGGGGGATGATGGGGCCAAAAGGAAACATTATTTCTCTGCGGCCCGGCACAAATTCCCCCACGGACCAGTACCGAGATATGGTGACCATGGTTTATTGGTCTCTAGCGACAAACACTAACTTGTTTCAATAGCATTGAAATAACTATACAAGCCATAACAGCACAGTTACATTGGGTTGGGATATCGCCCTCATCGTATCACCTCACTATCTTCATTGTTTGTTAATCATTTTGACTCCCACAGTTTGCAGCTAATTCCTCTGTTACCGTCTGGCTCAGCCCTCGTCCTCTGTCTGACTGGTCCACAGCTTTGATTAAAGCAAACTTGTAAACATTTAGTCGTGTCTGTATGACTGAGGAGTTTCAGTTTGGAATGTTCCGTCACTTTCTAAAGGACTTGTTGACTTACAAAGAGGAATAGGGGGATAAAAAAGAGAAAGAAAGTGGGAGACGGAGAGAGATTCTGGCCCAGTTCCCATCTAAGGTTTGGTCCAAAGAGGACAGTCAGGGCTGGTTTAGAACAGTGAGGTGTCTGCATAGTTTCGCTGTGTGACTTGGTAGCATTAGCAGCAGAATGACCTAAAACTGTCAGTCTCAACATCACGAGACCACTGGTATCCTCGTCTTAACCTGTTTGGAGGAAAATTCTGCCCGTGAGGATGCTGAAATTTTCTACCTGTCGATTCTGTTTTATACTGTGTTCATAAAAACGTCAGACGGGGCAGTGAGAGTGACCAGGGCACTTGACCTTAAGGTTACACGTGCTTAGTAAATGTCATGCAATGGAAGTTGTCCTTTAAATGCCAGCTCTGTCACAGCCTGACAGAGTTTAGGAGACATGTGATGGGTCATGTGATGGGTCATAAGACTGAGTGGCATGTGTCAGCCATTTTTAACCACTGTTGATAGCAACACAGAGGATAATTTAAGAATGTTTCTTCCTGATATTGGACTCAGTTCATTAATTTCTTCATCTTCATTGGGAATTGGGTCAGAAGTCTCCACGACTGCCACCCAAATCACACTGCTCCATACTGTGTCTTGCTGTGGGTGGTGAGCCCACTGGAAGCCTTGATGACAAACGCCTGCTTCTTGAACCACTAAGCCACCACTGCCACCATAGGAGCAACTTTATTTTTTGTTTGTTTGTTTTTCTGAAGAGGAGAAGAGTTAGCTATAGCATTATTTATCTTCACCTTCAAGAGTATTTTCTTTAATATGTTGTAGAATAGAGTTAATTGTATACATGTATTACATTTGTCAGTTATTATCATTATTGTTATTAGCATTTTACTTCAGTTATTTATCAAATTTCTTGTGTTTTGTGTGAATAATCCAAATGCAAAACATGGCAGTGGTGGCCTAGTGGTTAAGGAAGTTGACCTGTCTCTTATACACATCTGTCTGACTGGTCCACAGCTTTGATTAAAGCAAACTTGTAAACATTTAGTCGTGTCTGTATGACTGAGGAGTTTCAGTTTGGAATGTTCCGTCACTTTCTAAAGGACTTGTTGACTTACAAAGAGGAATAGGGGGATAAAAAAGAGAAAGAAAGTGGGAGACGGAGAGAGATTCTGGCCCAGTTCCCATCTAAGGTTTGGTCCAAAGAGGACAGTCAGGGCTGGTTTAGAACAGTGAGGTGTCTGCATAGTTTCGCTGTGTGACTTGGTAGCATTAGCAGCAGAATGACCTAACCGTAGGAGCAACTTTATTTTTTGTTTGTTTGTTTGTTTGTTTTTCTGAAGAGGAGAAGAGTTAGCTATAGCATTATCTATCTACACCTTAACAAGTATTTTCTTTAATATGTTGTAGAATTTGATCAATTATTATCATTATTGTTATTAGGATTACTTCATTTATTGATCAAATTCTTGTGTTTTGTATAAATAATCCAAATGCAAAACATGGCAGTGGTGGCCTAGTGGTTAAGGAAGTTGACTTGGTGCAAGGCATCAGGTTCAAATCCACCAGCTGCCAGGTTTCCACTGAAGCGCTCTGATCATAGTATCATCCCGACCCATATAACACATATGATGTAATGTGATTTAGGTGACGCCAGCTTAAATCTTGCAAAGAGCACTAAACTAGATACAACTAAAATCAGGACTGTACCCTTTCATCTCTCTGTCTCCCAGTTGACCTGACATTATCTGTGTCCACCACTAGGCCTTAAAAAGGACGTTACAAACTAGTTAAGAGTACATACACAGAGTTAATGACCGAGATATTGCTGCTTGTCGGGCAGTTTCTCCTCTGACCACATCTACTCTCCTGTGTTCCACCGGGGGAGCCATAGTGAAACCAGAGTGCGACTCAAAGAGAGTCATATTTCCAGGTACTGGCTCAAATAGGTTGATGAAATCTTACAGGATCAGAAGACACAAAAACAATGAGACAGTCGAGCTGATTATCTGCTTCATTCAAACATAAGTGGTCAGTTTTTACTGACCACATGTTGTCTAATTGCTGTGGACTGTTGACAACTCATGTCTTAACTGGCACTTGTGTATGATGTGAGTCATGAAGGGATAAGCAGCTGGGATTTTTCTTTTCTGTTGCACCAAGCCTTGGCTAATCATTTGACAAGATACTTAGGAATCTTTGGAGAGTCCAGACTGCTTGTCTACACGTCCTCCGGTCACACAGGTCAATGGCGTCCACCAACACATGGCTTAACCTTTGACGTCAGCAGGTTATAACTCAGCCTGAAGTGGCGGCGTGGGATAACCAAAACTTACATATGTAAATCCCCAGCTCTTTACTCTTTATTACTTTTTGGCTTTTTTTATTCCGTAAATTAAAACTTATGAATTCTGTTCCGTGTATATTGTAGAAACTGGGGCGTACACAAACAACAAAGATGGTGCTGCATATTATTCTAAATTTATTCTTTTATTATAATTTTTATTTTTTATTTTTTTGTATTTACAAAGACATAAATGACAGAGAAATAATATGGACTGCAGGCAGGCCAAACATCTTGGACATGATTCTGTGGATAGGAGATACCTGGTCTGTCCCCAAAAATTAGATCTCATATCTCATACATATCAAAGAGATTACTCATTTTAGGCCTTAAAAATAATAGCGTGCTAACAGTAATTTCATTAAAAAGTAATATATGGTCAGTTGGTCGGAAAAAGTTTTTTTTTTCCTAAAATAAGAGTGTATAATGCTAGAGTCTGACCTATGTTCTGCCACCAAAAAGAACAAATTATGTCCATTCTTTATGTTGAGGTATTTTATGGTGAGTCATTTTCTGCAGAACTAGCCCTTTTATGGTGTGCTTATATTTTGGTTTGCAACAATTGCACTTACATTTTTTGCTGACACCAGATTGTGATCCTTGTGGTCATACCCTGGACATAATCAGACTTTCTGAGGTTTTTGGAACTTGGAAATATCAATATAAGTTGTATTGTAGTGTGGAACCAGGTGGAGAAGATATGGAATGTCCTGTGAAGGAGGAACAGTTGGCATAGACGACGTGTACAGGAGTCACTATTGCTGTTGAAGGCTGAAATCCGAACTGTTCCCTCTGCTGCAACCAAAAAATGGGACACGCACTTCCTGTCGTGGCAACTGCGACACTACTGGAGTTGACATTGACGTTTTGTGCCATCGGGTACAGATTCTCACACGGTACAGCAAGTACAGTGATCACAAATAAAAATGGGGCCATGTTACTCAACTGGGCAACTTGACCCTTGTGGGGCTTGCATACCAGAGCCCCTATAGGTCTGTACACAGAAGTACTGAGGTTGTCCTCCTGAGTTCTGAGAAGCGAGGAGGCTGCCATTAAGAGGGAGGGAGGACTAGTTTGGCTCCGAGCCAGTGTTCCATGGAGACAACAACATATATCACCGCGGGGTGGCGAAGAGGAAGATAGGGGAGTGAGACAGAAGTAGAGAAAGACAGAGGAAAGGCTTGAAAGCATGTGGCTGTGAAAGGAGAGAGGAGTGCTCACAGAGGTGCTCAGAAGGCTGCTGGGTAGGCAGACGGCAGAGAGCCAAGCTTAGGAGCTGGCTGTGGGACAGAGCAGTGCTTGGCCTGGTGACAGCAAGGGGATAGACCTTAGGGGTTTAACCCACACTGAAGTTTTAGTGTAACACTTATTATTTTTGTGTTACATTGACAGAGCATGACAACAATAGCCTTCAACTGCACACAAGTGTTGAGTTTTATTAGTCGTTTGGGGAAATGTCTTGACACAGCCCAAATGTTACGAGTCATTTCATGTTTTTTGCTGTGACTATCTAAACCATACGTCTACATTTTGATTGGAAGTTGTATCAATATTGATCTAGTTTTTGAATCATAAAAATGTTAAATATCATTCATTCTTTTGCATAAGAATTTTCTATATAGCACATCAGTTAGCTAGGTAGCTTAATGCTACTTAGTTTTTTGCATTTTTTGCACAGTGGTAAGATTCTTGCTTGGTAGCTGGTTCTGAACCCACAACCCTGGTATGGCGTGTCATGCCACTTGGAAAAACTGCACCAAATACTTTTACCAGAGTACTTTGAATGATGTGGCGCTGGTGTCACTGTCATTGTGAAACAGTGGACAGACCACACTGAACACGTCTTCCTAGACGGTTCCTTGTCCAGACAGGTTGTCATTGTCACTTTTTCTTTCTTGTCTGAGCTCAAAATGGCAAAAATCACTAATATTTGTCATTGTTTTCATCATGAATCGGAAAGCAACTTTGTGCATCTCCCACCCCTACACCTTTATGAACATTACATTATATTATATTATGTTACAATGGCACCTGATCATCAGATTTTATAGTGTAAGACTGGCGATCTGCTAAAACTTGCAATTCACTCGTACAGTATAAGAAGCAGTTGGATGCTGGGAAGGGACGAAGTCGCAGAGTGTGTGTCCAGCTTTAAGGTAGTTGGGTCTTGTACGGTGCAGTGTGATTGAGGTTGGTTGATTTTTTTTTTTCTTCAATTAAATGTGAACAATGTAAGAGTTCATCGTTGATTTCGGTGTTGAGCTTACGACAAAAAAATTGTCACAAAAAAATCTTGCCCATATTTATTTATTTGCCCTTTTTAATGCAGAACTGGCTTCTTGAATTAACAATAAGGTTTTGGTTCACGATTGGTGACAAGGTTACTAGGCTAATGGAGCAGCTGCTTGATGCCAACAGTCACCAACTACTTCTACTGTGTCTCATCTTCTGCACAGGTTTTCTATATACGCCCTATAGTTAATTATGTAGCTACCTGGTCATTGCTACAGACAGTGCAACCAAAGACAATAAACATAAATGTGACTTTGCTTTTTGTGAGAAATGCATCGTGGCCTGTAGCTTGACAATGTCAGGTCATGTTTTTTTTTTTATTTGCCCTTGCGTTTTATTCCTCCTAGTGCTTCTCCAATGATAAGCACTTTTACAGGAGAGAAGATCGATGGCCTCACTTTCAGCAAGGGCTTTCATTGTTGCCACAGTCAACCACAATCCTGCTTTGATGGCATGAACTGCAGTGGAGGCAGAGCACAGAGAGCAATAACACTCAGCCATAGTGACAAGCACTGGGACTCACAGGCAGCACAGCACTCCAGGACCTGCCAGCAGCCAGGGGACGGGTTATCACGGGTCAAGTCTAAGAATACCAACGATGAATTTCATTAGGAGCCATCTATTAACATCTGACAACATGGCAGAACCAGCACACGCTTTAGCATGTGATGCACATGCTTAGTGACTTTCTTATGCAGGGCGACCACCTGACCCAGTTCCGTTGTGTAAGAATGTCCGCAGTGGTCGTAAATTTGTCTGGAAATGCTAAAGTATCCTTGATGTAGCCGTTACAGTTGGTCAGATCCAGGTCTCATTGGTGCTGACTAGGATTACCAATGGCTAGATGATACTGCCACCTAGGGTTAAGCAGTTTGGGAATAAAGTTGGTTGAGACAAGATTAATGTTTGCCAAGGACATAGAGAGAATGCATTGGACAATATATGTTGGACATGGAAGCAAGTCGAAGAGAAAACACGCAAGTAGATTTATGGCTGTAGTGAAAGCAGACCTGGAGTTAGTATGACAGGTGGAGGGTCCAGGGATAGGAGATGTTAGTTGGTGATCAACTACGGCAATCTAAATATATAAAATTTCAAGTATATATACTTGTCTATCAAACATTTCTATCTATCTTCCTACCTATTAGATTTTTATGAGGTTTTTAATATAATAATGGTCTTTTTTCTGGCCCAGCAGTCATGGAGACTGTTGACCTTGTGACCCAGTAATGGATAAGTGGGTGAAAAATTGATGAAAATAATAAGATATTACATAATGTAAGTTCTAAAATACACATCGGTGCAACTTATCGACCTATCAGCAGTACCTTTTACTGACTTAGTAGTAACACTGGATTAGGTCCTTCAGTAGTTGAGGAATTTTCAGTTTTTCAATCAATCCCTTTTCTCAATAAAATCTAAAAACTACTGCTTTATCAATAAAGGCTTATTGATAACATGTTTGGGGTGATAAAAATGTCGCTTCTGTAGATTTTCATTTTGTAGCTGTAAATATTTTGCCTAATAAATAAAAGAAAAAGCATTTAAATTCATGGCTCTTGCAGAATTATTAATAATAAAAAAATTTAATTATGTTTCTATTTGTATTTATGGTTGGGTTAATGTTATGGTTTATTCGTCTAATGACTATAAGTTCAGTTATTGGAGAAAATAACATGTGTCAATGTGTCTTCAGAGACCACTGTGAATTTGAGGGGAAAATCCAGGAGAGGTCGCTGTAACTCACAGACATTCTGTCTCCCGTCAGTCATTTAATCTGTTGATGTGAATGTGATGTGTTTCTTTCCACTACTGTAGTGTGTTGTTGTTGTTGTTACTGATATGATGTCTGTCGTTCACAGCATTGGAAGGTGTTCATTGATGTTTCCGAGGTGTTCATCCTGGTACCAGCTCTGCTGGGGCTGAAAGGCAACCTGGAGATGACGCTGGCCTCCAGACTGTCCACAGCGGTAAGAGACCAGTGTGAAGGCATTGATTTAACCATCGTTAAAAAAAAAATCCTCATTGACAAAGATGGAACTGACTCACTTTGGGCATTTTTGGTGTAAAAATCTTTTGTCAAGACAATAGAGTCAAAAATAATATTGTAAAAAAAATATTTAAATATATACTGTATATATATTTATATATTGTGTAGAGCACATTTATACCAAGAAGTTCATTTAGATTTTTTTCTTTCTTCCATGGCTCAAAGTGTGTGTTTTTTTAATTTTCTTTTAATGTGATTCCATAAAAAATGGAATCTTAAAGTCTCTGGTTCGGAGACAAACTGTCTCCGAACAATAGGGGACTCATTAAGAAATGATTTCACTTATATTTCCGAGTTAGAGCTGAGAGATCTGAGTGAATGTTAATCAGTTTGGTCACCTGTCAGTGGTCAGTGGAAAGAATGTGAGGATTGGTGCTCTTCGGGGAAAACACTGAGCTAATCCTTCATTCCTTTACAACTTTTTTTACCCCGTACTTGACCTAGAAGGAAAGACAACTAAGGACAAGCCTGGTGTGAGCTCCGAAAGACCACAGAGCAAAGAAACTGGTGAAATGTACAGAGTCCAAAGAGTTTTTAGTTGTAAAGAACTGGACCTCTTCTTGGAGATTGAAATTTTTCTTGACAACTGCACTCTTACAACTGCACTCTTTGGATATCCTGAGCTGGATGAAGGAGAAAACACGATTTAGAGTCAGGACTGAGTGGGGTTTTCTTAGAAGATATTGTTTAAGATATTTGGTGATGTTCTCTAGATGTAAGGGTGTATATTTATCTGATCTTTATTCAATGGAATAAAGATCAGATCACAGTATGGAGAGGAAATCTTCTTCTCCTTTTGGCTTGTCCCTTTCTCAGGGGTTGCCACAGAGAGTCAACAATTTCCATCTCACTCTGTCCACTCTATCTTCTATTCTGACTCCAACTACCTCCATGTCCTCCCTCACTGCATCCATCAATCTCCTCTTTGTCTCCTACCTGGTAGCTCCATCTCTTGGAACATTCCTCAACCAATGTATCCACTGTCCCTCCTCTGAACATGTCCAAACCATCTCAATATGTCTTCTCTAGCTTTTTCTCCAAACCTTCTTGTCTGTGTTGTCCCTCTAATCACCTCATTTCTGATCCTGTCCATCCTTGTCTCTCCTAAAGACAATCTCAGCATCTCTAACTCTTAATGGATAAGAATGGTTTGATTATTAATCAGATGTTAGTTGTGAGGTCAATAACTCAGCATTTTCACATGAACACGTAGCAAAATTAATCATAGTCTTAGCCTTTAGCCCTATGACGTCTGGCTCCAGTTGGACCCAGATTATTTTTATGCTGCAGTTATTTTGAGGAGATTATGAGCTGATTTTAAACCACTGTAAGTTTCCTAATGCGCTTATTGCTGGGAAAATAATGATGTCTCCACACCTTGTTGTCAAAGGGTTTTTCAAACTTTTTGGTTTTGAGAATACACTGTGGTTCACAAGAATAAAATAAGTGATAAGTGAAAAAAAAAGATACTGTTGTATGTTGTTGTAACTGTATTCCAGCTTGGAGTTCCAGCTTCAGGAACAGTTTTCTAAGGAGCAGATGGAAGTCTTTCTGACATGGTTGAAGACGTCTTGTATCTCCATCATTTTCCCTTCTTAGTTCTAGAGACAGGCCTTCAGCAGATCTCACATCACACAGAACTGTCTGTCTTCTCATGTGTCCAGATGTTTTTCCTCTCTCTCTGCATATGTAAATGTTAGTGGACAGAAGGGAAGAGGAGCTCCTCTGTTTGTGTCCTCTCACTGTGAACGAGCATTAGGATAATTGGAGGCGCACACACAAGCCCACTGTGGCCGCAGACGCTTGACGCTCCTGCCCACCCGTGCATGTGCGTGTGCATGCATGTGAAAGGGAGGAGATGAGATAAGTGTAGTCGGCCGCAGGCTGGTGAATCAGATCAGTGTGTCTTTGTTTAGAGAACTGATAACCTATTGTTCTGGTTCAAACATGAGACACACACAAACTGAATTGTGTAGTTGGAGAAGTAAAGAATTCCTGAGGATTTTTTTTTTTACAAGTCCACTATATCATTTTAAATTTTTTGGAAACTTTAATAAATCCTTGTCTGGATCATATACTGCACTGTATGTTGAACTTTGTGTGTTCTTTCCTTGTCTCTCAGGCTAACATAGGTCAGATGGACACAGCGAAGGACATGTGGAAGATGATCATGGGGAACCTGGCTCTTATACAGGTGAGTTATGGTGGAACACTAGTACAAACATAAGGCTGAAGTGTAGATGTTTTACTCTGACCAGTTATAAAGGAATCAATGAGTTATGGACATATGAGGAAGGAGTTGTGATTAAAAATTAAATACAAAATTTGGACAACCTGGACAGGAAGGTTTGGAGAAAAAGCTAGAGAAGACAGATTGAGATGGTTTGGACATGTTCAGAGGAGGGACAGTGGATACATTGGTAGAAGAATGATCCTAGAGATGGAGCTACCAGGTAGGAGACAAAGAGGAGATTGATAGATGCAGTGAGGGAGGACATGGAGATAGTTGGAGTTAGAGTAGAAGATACAGAGGACAGGAGAGATGGAAAATGTTGACTTGCTGTGACAACTCCTGAAAAAGGGATGAGCCAAAAAGAGAAGAAGTTTTAAAAAACTTTATATACACTTAGAGGGTATATATAATTTCAATCCTATATATGCACATATTTTGAATCAGACAAATAATTTTAATCCAGATCAGAATCTGTGAAAAGTTGTGCAACATAGATGGCGCTAAAAAGCATAAATTGTGCACAGAATAGTAGAATGTAAAGTCATTATGTTTTACTAAATACGACCTCAGGATCTTCCTTCTATTTTGCCAAGGTCTTTACCAGGTTTCACCTTGAAAACTCCAGAGTGGACTATCTGTTCCACCTCCCCGTGTTTAAACTCAGCTGTACAACAAACAGACTAAAGTCCAACAGAACCGCAGATCCAAAGAAACACCGTCAAGTACATGGACCATATAGACCTGACATGTGCAAAATGTTCGATCTGCTGGAACTGTTATCAGGTCTCACTGTGTCAGTCACCTCGTCTGGTGCGTCTGTCGTTTTCCAGTGGGACTTGAACTTATGTAATGTCACGGTGTCAGTTTGCAGGAACAGCCCGGAGAGTCTGGGGTCAGTGTACCGTCACCATGCACACACGGGCTGGGACTTATATACAGTATATCGCACATATATAGTCGTCTGTACGTAGTAAGACATGGACCATCCTGGTGTTAGGTGTTAGGTACTAAACATTTGAGCTCTGCTGACTCTCAACAGTAAACGTAAACCATCCCCCAACCATTAGGCCAGGGGTCTTAAACTCACGGCCCGTGGACCATTTGTGGCCCGTGGAATGATATTTTGCGGCCCCCACTTTTGATGTTAAGGTTGAATTCATAATGATATTTTATAGATTTGTTCTCCACATTTTATGGTCAATCCTATAGTTCTCAAAAGACTGGTCCACGGTCTTCTTTTGGTTCAGTGTTGTATTACACAGAATCTATGGGAAACGGATTTGTTGTAAATTTTTTTCTTTTGTTTTGAACACTGATCAGCACTGAGTTTGAGACCCCTGCCTTAGAGAAAAAAATGTCTAAGTATGAATTTATTTTGTGATAAGTTTTACGTTATTTTGTGATAGATTTAACGTGAGCATGTGATCCATTTTACATATGTATGCAAAGGAAAGTGTAAAAACTTGAAAGGTTCCAGTGAGTTCTCCAATACTTCCATACTGTAAACAGTCAACATGGCTGAAAAACTAGATTCTCGGCTGACGCCACTTTGTTCCCCTTTGTGGTTTTCCAGAACATTGTCTCCTTTGCACAAGATCATGTTAATGTATTATATACTGCAAACAGAACTTGCAACAACAATAACACGTCATCATGTTATAAAGTGTTAAGTATCACGAAATAATGTGACACTTTCACGTTACAATGTGATACATATTGCGAGTTAACGTGAAACTTATCACAAAATAACATCATCATACTAAGCCTTTTTTTTCCTACGGGGGGCAGCAATGAGCTACCGTATAAGTGTGATCTGAAGGCACAGATGTTGGAAGCAACCAAGTAACACTTTGCAAATAATAAATGCTGAGATTCAGAGCTGGACTTAAAAAATCAAATTTGACTTCTTTCCTAATGGGATAAAATGTCAAGTATCAACCAGATCAAATCAAACTGAATAATGAAGGTCCTAACGTTCCTGATTATGTTTGTGTCCAGGTCCAGGCCACAGTCGTGGGCTTCCTGGCCTCCATAGCTGCAGTGATCTTCGGCTGGATCCCAGAGGGACACTTCAGGTTAGGACATGCTGTGCTGCTGTGTGCGTCCAGTGTTGCCACAGCCTTCATCGCGTCTCTGCTGCTTGGTAGGTGGCGTTAGAATTTACTGTTGCCATAAAATGTGCTGACAAATTCAATATCTTTTATTTATATACAGTTTTTTATGATTCCATTTCTTAAATCAGTAAAAAAAAAGCGTATTTTAAACCTTTACATCACAGCGTTACATTGATTTGTGATAGAAGAGAGTCAGCGAAGGTGAAGGGAAAGGTTTACAGGACGGTGGTGAGACTAGACATGATGGATGGATTAGAGACACTAGGAATTGGTAGAAGACAGAAGGTGGACGAGTTAAAGATTGTCTTTAGGAGGGACAAGGATGGACAGGATCAGGAATGAGGTGATTAGAGGGACAACACAGGCAGGAAGGTTTGGAGAAAAAGCTAGAGAAGACAGATTGAGATGGTTTGGACATGTTCAGAGGAGGGACAGTGGATACATTGGTAGATGAATGATCCTAGAGACGGAGCTACCAGGTAGGAGACAAAGAGGAGATTGATGGATGCTGTAAGGGAGGACATGGAAGTAGTTGGAGTTAGAGTAGAAGATGGAGAGGACAGTGGGAGATGGAAAATGTCTCATCATTCATCATCATCATTGTTTTCTTTTGTTTGTTGTCCTCTTGGACTTGTAAGAAATGTCCTCTGTTAAAGCAACAACAAACCTCTGGCCTGTTTTAGCCCAACCTACATGTCTAACGTGATGTTCCACAGGGCTCATTATGATTGGTGTGATCCTTGCGTCCAGGAAGGTTGGCATCAACCCTGACAACGTGGCCACGCCTATTGCAGCGAGCCTGGGAGACTTGATCACCTTGTCCCTGCTGGCAGGCATCTCAACAGGACTGTACAAGGAGCTAGGTAACAGTCACAGTGCAGCACACACACACACACTCCAAAAAAACACACACACCGTACCGCTCTGTGTGTTTGTTTACTGCTTTCTTTGCATTTTCTCCTGTTTGACACAATCCACAGTGGGACAAAATTAAAATATAGAATGAAACGCCCTAGAATTTGTGCATATGGAAACATACTTTTGTTTTGCATATCTGGAGCATCAACTAGTATTAGTAATACTAATGGACCAGCAACAAAATGTTCTATAGCATATCACATATCTAGCTAATACTACACATCTGATATGGGTTGAATATAATTTCACGGTGGGCCAGATTTGGTCCGCGGGCCTCAGTTTGACTCCTCTGACCAAGATAGAATTTCTATTCCCAACTTTAGAAGTTTAATAAGTTTAGAACAGGGATTTTAAACTCCAGACTTAGAGGTGACTTTCACCAATGTAATAGTCAAACGGTCTATTTTTATAGCTCTCTGCTTCCACCTAGCGGCGCAATATTTTATAGTTCTGTCAGTGTAATTTAAAGGCCAAATAAAGTGGAATTGGATCACTATCTCGTGTGTGTGTCTTTTCCATTGTCGTGGTAGTTGACGTTGCTCATTTCTCTTTCTATTCCAGAATACAATGACTACGCCAGCCCATTAGTGTGTTCTGTCTTTGTGGCCATGTGTCCTCTATGGGTGCTGATAGCCAGGAAGATCCCGTCCACTAGAGAAGTCCTCTACTCCGGCTGGGAGCCCGTCATCATCGCAATGGCCATCAGCAGGTGCAGCAAACGTAGACCACTGTGGCCCAGAAATGTGTGCTTTTATTTTAAACATGACATAAAAAAGGTTTTTTATTTTGAAATATGGTTAAGGGCCATTTTCAGTTGATAATCACTGTGGTAAAGAATGTGATTTTTATTTATTTGACCATCGTTTTGGACCCGTTGTTATACTGTGACATCAATATCCACCATAATGACTTTGCTTTTTTTTTTCTCTTATCTCTGTGGTACAGGTTGCTTTACTGTAACAGTTTTCTGAAGTTTTTCCACTATCGTCTCTTGTCTCTTACAGTGTTGGGGGATTAATCCTTGATAAGACTGTGACAGATCCAAACTTCGCCGGCATGGCTGTTTTCACCCCTGTCATCAACGGTAAAGAGCAGGGCGGCCATTTTGACTTTTTCACAGATACGCTGATACTGTCAAAATACTTCGTTTCCCTTTATCTGATACTGATTTTATGAATAAGCTGCAATGCTGCCATCTAGTGACTTACATTTTAATTTACACCTATTTACAGTAGAACATTGTGTCATCAGTATCTTTCCATGATCACTAATATTGGGCGAACAACATTGGTTGATCAATAGTCTTTAGCTTAACTTTTTTATTTATAAGATGTAGTTAGAAGTTTTTAAAGCTTTAAACTTTTGTATATTTCACCTGGAAAAATTGTATATATGTAAAATGGTATATATGTTGTAGGTGTGGGAGGAAACCTGGTGGCCGTTCAGGCCAGTCGGATCTCCACCTACCTGCACATGAACGGTCTCCCCATGGGTGATGCCAACCAGGCCCCCAGGAGGTGTCCCACACCTTGCTTCGCTTTCTTTGGATCTTGTGAGTTGATGGACACGTCAAGGCTGTCAGTGATGATGATGATGATGATGAAATAGGTTTTATAAATCTTCTTTTTTCTATATATTTTTTTTAATCCTTCCAGCTGTGAACTCTCGTTCTGCACGTGTACTCTTCCTCTTGGTGGCCCCGGGTCACCTCGTCTTCCTTTACACTATCAATTCACTGAGGGGGGGACACACCACCTTGACTCCCATCTTTATCACTTTTTACTTGGTGGCTGCACTACTACAGGTAAACAACGTGTCCACATTTGTCCCACAGGGGAAAAAGAGGGAAAAAGAACCAGAGAATAAAAAAAAAACACCTGCGGTGTCTTGGTTTTGCTCCAGGTGATCATCCTCCTCTACCTGGCCGACTGGATGGTTCACTGGATGTGGGGTCGAGGCATGGACCCTGACAACTTCTCCATCCCGTACCTGACGGCACTGGGGGACCTGCTGGGGACCGGCTTCCTCGCCCTGTGCTTCCACATGCGCTACTTTATCGGAGACAGAGACGGTGACGTCGGCAACTGAACGCATCGCATAAAAACACGCACAAATGTGAAATAGGCCTTTATTTTTTATTTTTTTTCCTTCTCCGTCTTTACAATTTACACTCAGCGAACCTGTGAGAAACCTCTGCGTTTTTTTTTGTTTTTCTGCCACTGAAAGATGTCTATTTACAAAAGGGCTAATCTCGAGGGCTCCGACGGTAGAGCGCACATGTCCGGGCAGAGAACGGCTTTTTCAGGACATCAGGACAACGACGCAGCGCAGCAGCTGCCTCGCCTCCCGACGCTGTCTGTATTCCTCTATGGAAACTATGGAAAACACACACATATTTAACACAAACTGCGCCTGAAGAATCCAGCCCCACAGACTCCACTACTGCTAATACCTTAGTCCTACTACTTTTGTTACTATCATTCTATTGATGATAATTATGATTGTTGCTAAATAATGTATTTGATATAAATCAATATAATATGTTCTATTCAGTGGGTCATTCCTCATTATTTTCAATGGGGACTTTAACCCTCATCTTTGTAAAGATCACCTTTAACACTTGAAACCAAGACGAAAATGAAGGCAAAAAAAATGAACTCAAACGAACTGAAGAAGTTTCATCACCAAGTGCTAAGTCCTGTACATGCGCAGAATGTTTCACACTTTTGGTACATTTTGTTTTTTTGACTGAGTAAGACACAAAAGGCTGGTCATTTTTTTTTTTTTTTTTCCTTGACGATACCAGTAGTAACTACTAAAAACCACACAGTCACTAACTTACCTTTCTGGGAAAATGCACCTGGAATCAGCTCCAAACCCAATCCTTCATGACCACCAACAGGTTTACCCCAAAAATGATTTTTTTTTTTTTAAAACCGTATTAATCAGGAGTTTCCTTCAGGAAATTATATCTCAGCATTTACATCATACTGTTCTCCTCAGCGGTAACTTGGCAGTAGGGGGATTCAAACCGGGGACCTTGCGGATCCAAGTCCGTTTCTGCCCCACATCATGTCTAGTTTGATGCTGTCCTTAGACAAAGACAGGGAAACAAACTTTATTTTGTTGCCGTCTTCTCAAACAGCAGTTTATACCTTGGTTTATTTCATTTTATTTTATCGGAACCTTCATGTCTGTGACTGTTACAGTGTCAGTACTGTCATAGTCTTCATTTTAAAGTTAGCAAACATATTGATACTCAGGATCGAACGATGGTCAAACCTTTAGGATTGAACAAAAGAGACGACTATTGTCAGTTCGATTCAGTATATCTTCACTTCACTTCCTTCTTTTCCTCCAGCAATGGTTGCCAGAAAGGAAGGTATTGGGTCAGTATCGGCTGCAACTCAGTGTTTCAGTATCGGTATCATATCAGTGATATTGAGCCGTCCCTGTCCAGGTAGCACAGCATCTGTTCCTGGTTAATGTTGCGTTGGGTTTTGCATCTGGATAATTCTGATATTTAAATTCCTACCATAGAAAAACTGAACTCTCTGGGATTGGATATTTTGGAAGAATCCGAAAAATTGAAGATTCCTTTTCTTCCTTTTATTCTCTTTTTTTTGCCACTCTTTAATTAGTTGTGTCCATCATATGATGATCACTTGTCTTAATTTAGCTCCAATCTTCAGGCCTGACTGATATTGTTCTGATTTTTTGTTAACAATCCTGTGCGAACGTTAGGTTTTTCGTAAATATCTCAGCAGGTTTTTCGCTCTTTGTCAGTTCTTTGTATTTCTTGAGCAGAGAGCCAACGTGTCCTTAAGAAACTCAACAAAACACAGTTTTTCGACTATTTTTTTTGAGTGAGTAAAACACATTTTTTTATGAATATAACACCAACAAAAATCTACGTGAATCCTTACGAACAACGTTTGTTTTATTCCTGTCTCTCAGGCTAGCAGCTTTGACATGGTTTATCGTCATATCTTTGTTAAGCATCGATCTGTGTTGCGTTTTATTAAATCAAATGTGTAAAGAATCGGAAATTAACAACTGGAAAATCGACTTTTAAACCTTAACCTTAGACCAAAAGTTAAACTGATTAGAACCAGGTCCAGGAAAAATTTAGATCTATGTCCGCAGCTCACAAGCACCTTGGCCTTGCTTTTTCATAACGCCATTTTTAGTGAGGTGCACCTTCAAGCGCAAGGCCTCCCCCTGGTGGATATATTTCTTTTCACCTCTAAGGCGTCTCTTTTGAAAACCAGAAAGTTGAGTCCGTTTCTAACAAACCGAGTATAATTTAGACTCAGAGACATCGGTTCCTTTCAACGTCTTCATCTGTCGCTTTCTACCGTCCTCTCTCAGCCTGACCAGGTGGTGGCGTTTGCCTCAACATTACGTTAAAGAAATACTGTTGTGAATACTTCTACACCGGGGGACAAGTTATACTTTGTCTATTTATTTTAAAAAGAAAAGAGCACACAAAGCTAATTGTACATATGATATTTATTCTATATATATGGTTGTTTTCAGAGGCTCTTTATCACAATTTTGTGTTATTTTTCTTTTCTTTTTTTTTTTTGGTTCCGTTTCCTTGGAGATGACCAGTAGATCTTTACAGCTTTGATTAATAAATAGCACGTAGTGCGTAATACAAGAGCTGACGTAACACTGGATGGTTCTTCACCTCGATGAAGGATAACTGTTGTTGCTGAACGTTACATCACGTTTCCACCACAGGGACAGTCCCCGGTGAAGCTATGCAACTTGGCGACTTGTTTCCGTTCTCGCTAGTCACCGTGTCACTCACTAAATAACCTCTATGCAAAAAAAAAAAAAACACAAAACATTTGATTGTGTTCCTGTTGAAAATAGAACAGATTTATGCTTAGAATTTTAGGAGAGGAACCAAAAACCTTGTTGGTCCTTGAAAAATCCTTTTTGTCCCTGCAAGTATGGGGACTGAAATACTGGACACTGGAGACGATCTTTGTGTTTATTGACTCCATGGACAGGACAACAGTCCTGTTGACACAGTACCATAATAGGGGACTCTTTGACGTATCTGTAGACCAAGATCCACGTTCAGAAATCCAGAATTAAACCAGTTTTGTTTTTAGTCACAATCCATACGTTGTAAAAATGACAAATGTCAAAAGTATCACAATGAAGTTTTACTTCATAAGTGAATACACCACTGCCTTGTACTGGAGAGATTCCTCTCTACTCGGAGAGGTGTCCTTGAACGCCTCATGCAGGGACGAACTCTTCACGTCACAGTGTGGAAGAGTTCCGACCTATCACAGACAAGCTTGACTCGGCAACCAATCAGGAGCCACTTCTCCCCAACTATCTTTGTGATTAAGACTAATTGTAAAAAAATACAATGATGAAAATAATGAAGCGTTTTGTTATGATGATTGTATTTAATGTAGCGGAGGAGATGAGGGCGGGAAGAGTCATCGTCTGAAATCAAAGAGCCAACACCGGGACACAACACTGTCCCTCGTCCTCAAGACTGTCTCACACTGGTAGATGCACATGTAACAATAACTGGCCTTAACCTCGGGGCTCAAGAGCCAAACAGTGCTGATTCTCAGGCTGCCGACATCTTCTCCCAGACCTGGACTCTTCATCCAGACCCCCTAATGTCTTAAGTCTTTACAACACGACAAACTGTTGTGGAGAGATTATAACACTTCACATCGGGACGACGGTCTTTGACATTTTTCTGTGTGCGCTCTTGTTAAAGTCCTCCCTCCTCGGGACTGGAGGAAGGCTTTCTCCCTGCAGGACTTTGTAAATTGCTGGAAATTAAAGATTATATTATTTCATACCATTCTCCTCTGTGTGTGACCATGATTTTATTTCTTTGGGAAGTGGGAAGGTGGTGTTATATCCGAGATACTAAGTGGTGGTGTACTGTCATGGTCCAAATAACAGAACACCACCCAAAGTTATGTTATTCATTTCATAAAACTATTTATAAAATCTGTTCTCATCATTCATTTTCTTTGGCCTTCAGTTGGTCAAACCAAGGCCTTCAAGCTGGCCTGCAGTCTGGTTGACCATTAGAGTCATCTGATTGGTCAAATACTCTGTCCATGTTACTCTAACAACTGAGACAACAACGTTGTCTGTCTTCTTGGCTGCTTCTCTTTGTGTTGGTGTCAGTCTCCACGTCCGCCACCCAAATCACACTGCTCCATACTGTCAGCCTTCCTGTGGGTGGTGAGCCCACTGGAGGTGATGTGGGTCAGGACGTTGCTGGTGAAGTCCACTTTCATAACAACGGGGCAACCACTGCTAGATAGATAAACCAGCCACTAGGGGGCACAAGCCAGTGTTATTTAGTTCCGTTTTTTACTTCCAAGCCCTGATAAATAGTGAGGGTTGCATCAGGAAGGGCATCCGTAGTAAAACTTTGGCCAAATAAATAATGGGAGTCAACAAAATGATTTCCAAACTGAATTGGTCGGTGCCCAGGTTAACAACGAATATAAGTAATTTTTTTTATTGTTAAAATGTATTTATTTTCAGTCAGATATGAACTTGATTACGTTTAGCCACTATACAAATCCCTTTTAATAAATGTACAATTTATTTTTATTTCCTATTTTGTCGAATGTTGAACAAACAAATCAAAAATATCCAAATGCAAAAAATTAGACATCATTTAAAAATAAGATTATATCAATATATATTAGGAAATACATTTGAGTAATTACATCATATACATAATAAACACTATATTAAACTGATTATAAAATATATATATATATATGTAGAAAATTTATATTAACATGTGTGGAAATTAACAAAGTTGATAATGAGAAGACGGAGGAGTTCCTCAGATCAGCACAGAGTTGGCACCGCTGATGAGATCAGGACTTTGTCTCTGTTCCCTGCTGCGTCTCCTCCTCTGTCCAGTCCATCTACCAGTGGTTGACTGGAGGACAGGTGGAGACACAGAGACTCAGCCACTTGCAGAACCTTGGATGGACCTGGATAAAAAAGTTTAATAACTTTGACTTAATAAAACGAGTGTCTGTGAAGATCTGACTCTCTGATTGGACGAACCGTTGAAAAGGTGGAACCACCTTCCGTGCTGTGATTGGTTGGGAGGTTTATATTACAATTTTGATATAATTATGAGTTGATTTTCAGGTCTTACCATCTCGGCTCTTGCTGCACACGCCCAGAGTGTCCGCCACAATTTTCCCCAGCACAGTTCCAGACATGTTCTGAAAAAGACGAGAACAAAGACGTTCTTATTTTGTGATGTGGTTAAGTCGACAATACAGCTTTGATATCACCACATGAAAAGAAACTCAATCTCCAAAACCAACGTCCACAGATATAATTGTTGTCTTCATTTCCCAGGGTCATTGGAGAACCTTGAATATTGAGTATTTATATATATGTACTGGTTTGTGTGAGTGTCAAGTAAGGTAAACGCAAAGGTTTAAAGGCGCAGCACCCGGCCTTGCCACCAGGGGAGGTAGTGGCAGTAGTCTATTTATATAAATTTTACTCTACTTCAAATATATCCTTAATACCTTCCTGCTCCCTCTTTAGAAGGTGTTTGATAGATATTATGGGTGTTTAACATCTATAAAAATACGCTACCACCTTTAAAACAGGTAGGAAAATATTATAGGTAGGAAGATACTTCAAAACAAAGGCACCCAAACCTTATGTTGACCCACTTTCAAATCAGGAAGACAATTTTCAACAAGAAAAAAAAGACATGATATAACGGGCCTTATCCTGGTAATGAGCCCCAGGCCTCAGAATGTCTTAATCTGTCCCTGTCCATAGGGTGTACGTGGGCACTGCAGGAACATTATATTCAAAAGAAAAACCAATTATATAATTTGGACAATTTTGGTGGGCCAGATTACAAAGGAGAACGGGCCGCATTTGGCCACCGGGCCTTAGTTTGCCCATCCCTGTATTAGAGACACTAGGAATAGGTAGAAGACGGGAGACAGAGCTGGAGGTGGAGGAGTTAAAGATGATGAGATTCTCTTTAGGAGAGACAAGGATGGACAGGATCAGGAATGAGGTGATTAGAGGGACAACACAGA
>JAFBJS010002925.1:266225-294721 GCA_016785265.1 Paraplagusia blochii
GAAATAATGTTTCCTTTTGGCCCCATCTGTCTATTACTCCCACTTGATCCATACCCATATCAACAAAAGAACTGACCAATACAATCGCTAGGATTCCATCATCAATAATGCAACTATATAGTGATATATCAGTGAAGGCAACAACAATAAACTCAAAATGACGCAAAGCAGAACTTTCTATAACTGTCTGGTAGCAGAAAATTATAGGCTGTGTGCACTTGGGAAATCCTTGTTGTTCCCATGCACAGTTAATTCAGGTAGGAAGATTTTATAGGTAGGAAAAAACTTCAGAACACCGGGAATTAAATCTTATTAAGGGGTATTTATCTGCCACAACTTAACGACCAGTCCGTGAAAATAGTACACGACATTTAACCGGTTCGTGGCGCAATTAAGGCAATCTAAGAGAAAGTCCAGTTGTTTCCAACCAAACTCTGATTCTTCCGCTGAGGTCCTTGGGATCAATACTCAAATAGAAGGTTTCATGCAAACAGTAGAGACCTTTAAAAGTCCTTGAGTTCAGTCGTCCCCTAACCCTCCCAGATGGTCAGATGTCCTTGAATGACTCTCCATTCATTTGTTTTTTTGTAGATCATAAACTACACATTGTTCCGTTGGTCAAAGAACATCTGTCAACTCTGAAGCCAATCAGAGTTCTTTCTCCGTACACTGGGGCTCCGTGTTGTGGAAATGTGCGTTAAAGCAAACAGCTGTCACATGACTAATGTGACGGACGATACGTCCTCACAATCGCCTCCAATCTGTAATCTGTGATCAATGAGGAGAGCGTCAACACTCAGGGATTAGAGCGACACAAGAGGCAATTCACCCTTTCAATAGTCTTGATTTATGTGTGTGTAAGTGTGTGTGTGTGTGTGTGTGTGTGTGTGTGTGTGTGTGTGTGTCACATTGTAAACATGACTCTGCTGCGTTACTATGTAAACATTTCCTCATTCCCCAGATATGGAAGGATGGACTGTTCGTACCTTTGAGCTGTCCCACTTAGACTTAACACACTTTTGTCCCTTTTAAGCTCCTTAATTCTACTTCCTGCTTTTGCTTCAAGCAACTATGAAGATTTTGTTTTTTTTTATTGTAAATGAACACGCAACATTTTCCAGAAATTCCTGTCCTCAGATCATACAATGGACATGTATTTAAGTTATTCACCTGTACAGGTAGGTTGTGGTCTGTCCTTTTGGTCTTCCTTGCACTGTTTTTCAAGTCATTGAGGGACACAAAGGTTCACTTTAGCCAGTGTTTCTCAAAGTGTGGGGCGGGCCCCCCTGGGAGGGCGCGGTGCGATGCTGAGGGTGGCACGTGTGACCTTGGGGATAGCATCACGGTATTGAGCAGGGGCAGCCAGGGGAGCAGTGTGTGGGGACGATACCATGCTCATGTCACCTCAGTGGTAGTGGGAGTCGGACCTGGAACCTTGCGGCCCCAAGTCTGTTTCCTTAACCACTAGGCACCAACTGCAGTACATACCCACAAATACCACCATTACCACTCATGCTTTATTTCAAATCCATATCTTATGTTTTTAATATTGACCTTTTGGTTGTTTTAGATTGAATGTTGATGCAAAACTAAAGTTTGTTTCCATTTTATTGTGTAAAACTACATGTAAACAAACTGAGTGGAAACCTTGATTATTTTTTTTCTTCCAAACTGCAGTGATTTTTTGTCTTCATTCTTCACTTATCAGGTCACAGACACCAGTCTCCACCACTGCCACCCAAATCACACTGCCACAACTGCAAGTTATGTGATCACTGGCAACCTGACATCAGGAGGATTCCAACCTGAAGCCTTGAGGACCCAAGTCCACTTCCATAACCACTATATACTGTATGCCACTGTCATACAGTATATAGTGGCATTTATTTTGAAAGTCCCTGATGCTGCTTGTGTTACTTGGTGATATTTTTAATTTTTATGACATTTTTTTGTTCATGGCCTACAGTAACCACTGGAACACACACAGTATTCTAGCCCTCAGCTATAGACTTTATGAGCTCAACAACAGAATACACACTAGTGCACACACACACACTGGATTAAGCTGCTGCATTCCTCAGAACCAGGGGAGATTCTGAAAGAAGACATGTGGCTACAGGTAAAGACCAGCTCTGAGGGCAAACACACAATACACACGTGCATGCAAAAAAAACCTCACACCTATTACACGTGCACACGCACAGTCTGGGTGTGACGGCTGCCACATATACTGAAAAAGCCCACAGTGTCCAGTCAATACAGTGAGAGTTACAGTGTCTTTTCAGTTTATAATCCCTGAAAGACATTCCTTTTGTCTTTCTTTATTTCTTGATTTTCAAAAGTAAACATTCAGATGACTATCACATACTGGGAAGTTGTTTTTCCAAACAGAAACTTGATTTAATCTGTGTTCTGGATAGAGGTGTTCATAATCTCTGCTGCGACTGTTGTGGATAAAATATTTTCTGTTTTTTTTTTTGTTTATTTTGTGTCGTTTTACACAGACTGAGTTGAGTTGGTAGTTAATTTAAGACAAAACAAGATATAAAAAAGGGAAATGACGAAAAAAAATATTTAATTTCACTTTCTGATTTTTATCTTTCTTTCGTTGTGTATTTTCTTTCTATTTCCTTTCGTTTCAAAAGCAGCCAATTGTATTTACAGGACATTTTTATCAGTACACCGCCACCTTTTGGCGGTAGATGAGAATTGCCGTTGTCGCATTCATCGCATGCCCTTTTAAATTGATCGCACAAAGACCTTTAAGGAACCTTAAGACAAAAAATAATTCAAGAAAAGGAAACAAAAAATTAAAATAGATAAAATATGAAGCGTGTTGAATTTGTAAACACAAAGTTGTATCAACGTTATCCCACTATTGGCCGCTTGATGGCGGCAAACCTTTAGTTGGAAAAGGCAAAAGAAGGAAGCGCAGAAGAAGATAAACCAGGAGAAGTCGAACAACAACAAATAGAACTTGGTTTATATTTCAGTGTTGAGTTATAATTTTACACACCGAAGCGTCGCCGTCTCTTACGGATAATTCTACACAATGGGAAAGGTAAGTGAGCGTAAACTATGTTTAGAGAGACGTTTGTTTAAAACTGCTAAAACAAGTCCAGTTATTTAGTTCATATTTAAATTATAAGCCGAAGAAACTGCTTATTAACTATTAACTTAACAGTTTTTTACGCTCGTTCACTATAAAGGAGTGTTTTAATCGGGGACGAGTGCGTAGTTATTCACATTTTAAGAGAAATGACATTTAAGTGAACCGCCAGTACAGACAAAGGAAATGCTACGGTTCGCTGGGATACCATGTTGATCCTGGAGCGCCCCCCAGCGTGTGGAAGTGTATCTGCCCAAACAGGTTATAACGGAGTAGAAGTTCTACTCTTAGAACTTATTTACTGGATTTAAATTGGATTCGAGAAGGTGAAATTCTTGCTTTGTTTGGTTTACGACATGAAGTAATGTATTATTAGTTGCCGTATGACCGACTCAAATCGACCTAATACGTCAGATATATATAATTAACTGCTTGTGATGTAGTAGGGGGATAGTTGTAAATAGCAGAGCGAGTTTGCGCATGCGCATGTGCATCAGAGGTGGGCGCAGAAACTGGAAACTGTCTCACAGCTCCTGATCAGACTGTGTTAGTGCGGACAGAACTGTAAATAATGAGTGTAGAACGGAGGAACAGGACATATGTTTATCTGTGGACCTGCAGGAATTTCCAGGTAATGAAGGAACTTCATCTGCTCCTGGTTGTGTGACTTTTTTTCCCTTCTTCACTCATACTTGGTGTGTGTGTGTGTGTGTGTTTGCTTCAGCAGGAGCAGGTAGAATGGGATGAGGTGAACAAACTTCTGCAGCATCATGGTTTTAGGCCGGTGTCCTTTGCTGATCCAGTGGAGAATAGAAACCTTTCAGGTGAACATGTTTCATTCACTTAAATGGATTTAATGTCAAATTATGTGAAGCAGAAATTATTTGTTTAAAAGCAACCTGATTAAACATGTTTAAAAGCATTCTTGGTGAAGGAGATCTAGTTTGTAGATAAAAAAATCTGCATTTATGGTGTAACAAAGCCAAGAAGCTGAGAATGAACAATGTATTGCATATTAATCCTAAATTTTATCGACTGGAACATGGGATTAACACATGATATAGGTTAAATGTCTCGTACTTATTTCATGGACCGGTTGTTAAATTGCAGCAGATAGATACCCCTTAATAAAATTTAATTTCCTGTTCTGAAATATTTTCCTACCTATAAAATCTTCCTACCTGAATTAACTGTGCACACAACAAGGGTTCCCCAAGTGCACACAGCCTATAATTTTCTCCTACCAGACCGGCATAAAAAGTTAGAATCTTGTATCAATGACTCTTGCATTATTGATGATGGAATCCTAGCCATTCTATTGGTCAGTTCTTTTGTTGATATGGGTATGGATCAAGTGGAAGTAATAGACAGATGGGGACAAAAGGAAATATTATTTCTCTCGGGCCCGGCATCAATTCATCCACGGACCAGTACCGGTCCCCGGGCCAGTGGTTGGGGACCAATGATGTGGTTGTTTTCCAGTCATTATTTCTCTGTATTGAAACTGACTATTCAATGACTTTGACGTTACTGACTTTTAAACACTCTTAACTCCAGCCTGTTTTTCTAGTACTTAAAAAGATGCATTATTCAGTTTATTGTTTATAACAACATTATAAACCTATATATTTTTTTAATACCAGCCTTTCCTTTTCGTCCACAGATTTGGTTCTCATGGATAAGAAGTCTGCGAGTGAGATCAGGTCCACACTGAGGACCATGCTCAAAGACTCTGAGAGGAGACAAGCTCTTATCCAGCAGCTGGTCAAGTCCAACAACCAACTCAAGTTAGTGAGTTTGTTAAACAGTTCAACAGAAAAACGGTTCTAATTTAATTTTTGTTCTAAAGAAGCAGATTAGGAGAATAATTTGCATTTTTCACTGTTTAAATAATGGACCTTTAAGGATGTCCATTCAGTCTGGAATCTGGGGACATAGGAAATATGTTGCCTTGTTTATGGAATTATATTAAACACACTGTACCCACAGAACTTTCACTACAGAACTACATTTCTAGAGTATGAACTCCTCCAAAGGGATGAGGCAGATGTTACATGTCCTTGTCCCATGAATCATTTATTAGTTCAGAGTGTTGACCACCTGTCCTGTAATTTTATCTCAGCAGCATCAGCTCAGAGTCTCACACGTGTACTTTATTCAACTCTAAATTGGAGGAATTTGTCCTAAGGAAGGATTCTGCAGCCTTGAAATAAGGATTCTGTCTTATAAATGACAGGTAATGTGATTTTTAAGACTTATTTCTATGTTTTTGTTTGTTATTATCTTAGAGAGGAGGGTCAGAAACACATGGGTCGAGCTGCTCACCACGCACAGAGGGTCACAGACCTGGAGGCGTTGATGGAGCAGGTGAAGGCCAAAGTCCAGGACATGGAGGACAGATTTCTCAGCGTAACTGTCCAACATCACGGCCGCACACAGCAACTCCAGCAGGAAAAAGAAGAAGCCCAGGTATGGGACAGTTTTCTGTTTCCTGTATTGAAAATGTGTTGAGAGTTGATGATTCATAGAAGAAACATTTCACTAATAACAATTTTACTGCTTTATTAAAAAAATGCTGTCCAATTCTTACCCCTCAACAATTGTCAATTCTTTCTAGAAATGTTGTGAGGATCTGGAGGAGACAGTGTCCAGACAGAGAGAGAGAATATCTGAACTCCAACAGAAACTTTGTTCCATCACAAGAGAAAAAGAAGAAAGTGCAAAGAATCTAAGTTCACACCACGTTTACAGGAGAAACAGGTATTTGTTCTGTGTCTTCTTGTTACCTGCCTGTATGTGGGACAGGAACTATCAAAAATTAAAAGGTACAGTCACAAAGTGAGTTTTCCTAATTCCATGTAAAACAGTAACACTTTGAGCATCTCTTTTTGATTAAATTTAATTATTTGGTTTCCAGAAACTCAGAAATCCACCCATATACTCCAGAAAAACTGTGCAATATTTAACTTCAATAGACAATTGTCAATTGTTTATCAATAAAAATAAATATATAAAAGTCCTGGGCCTCTGTTCAACTCTTTGCTGTAAGATTTGCAGAACAACTTTGAACAAACTGTTCCAAAACAAAGACATTTTTGTTCTCGCTTCTTGTGCTCATCACGAAGATAAGAAACTCCATCAGGTTCTTGTCTCCTTGTCTCCTTCCAGCGTGCCAAAAAAAGACGACACCTCTGCTATAAGTGAGTCCAGCGGAGACGAAGGCAGAGACGCCCGACTCTGTGTCCATTACCACCAGGTGAGTATTTTCCATCTTAACATTTAATTTGTTTTTGTTTTTCCCGCGCCGTAGAGTCCGTTTCGATCTTCTCAAATTCTTTTGCAGTTGTTGACGTCGATCAGTGCTGTGGTCAACGATCCTCTCTCTACATTACAACGACCCAGACACAGATACCGACCCGCAAATTTGGACCAGAATGAATTTCCTCATCTCTTGTCCACACTGGAGGTCTGGGCTCAGCAGCTTTGCCAAATGAAGGTTAGAAAAAATCATTTGGGGGTTTATTTTGTTACTATTATTTGTTGTGCGTAATAATCAAGTTGGATAAGAACAGATATAACTCCTAACATCATGAGTTGTCCTCCATTGGACTTGCAGTTGTCCAACTTGAAATGGACCAATCTTGGTGTCTTGTCTTGTGTTTGTATAGGAGCTGCACACAGGGTTGTTTAAACTGATGTCCAGACTGTTGCCATGGCAACTGCCCAATAGTGGTCATATACCTACAGAGGTCGGGAAGGTGGAGGACATGATATTACTGCTGGACACCATTCTTGAAAGCACCACAGTGGATAAGAAGGTCCAGGTCAGTTGTTGATGTTTCTGTGTGGCTGTAGATGGTAGTTTCTGAACTTTCCCTGGTCTCCATCGTATTTTTAGTGTCAAGTGCTGCAGAGTCCGACCCGTTTCACCCTGGGATCCATGGTCTCTCACTTCCAAAAGCTCTTCGATGTCAGCTCCATCAGTGGGGTCTACCCACGTATGAACGAGGTTTACACCAGACTGGGCGAGATGACCAATACCATGAGGAACCTCAGAGAACTTTTGGACTTGGGTAAAATCTTTTTGAGAACAGAATTGTCCATATGAATTGCTGAGTTTGATATTGATTGTTCAAAACCCCTGAATATTTGTGACATAAAAAAATAAAACTCAAAAAAAATGAGATGTTTTAGAGTTTCCGCTGCCTGAGATGATGTTTGCTGTTCTGTTTTCCCCAGACGGTAGAGTTTCTAATGCTGAGGTCATCAACCACGTGGCCAAACTGGTCCATTCCAGTCAGCAGGGTTCCAACTTCTACAATCTTTTGGGAGACGCTGACATTCACAGGTTGTCAAACAGGACACTAACATGTGTTGAAATACTGCACAAATCCACAGACGCTTTACTCAAATATCTCGTTCTCCTTCCTTTTCAGCATCTATGTCAAAATAAAGCAGCATCAGGAGTTTTTTCCTGCGTTCCATGCTCTCATCGTTGACATTTTACAGGTTCTGGGTAAGAAAAGGATGCAGTGTTTGATACTGGATAGAAAGACCAGTTCCTGTTCGCTACAACGTAGTAATTGTAGTAAAACTAGTTTTATATCTATGATAACCGAGTGTAAACATACCATTAAAAAGATTATTTTGATATTTTAATAAATAGAACAAAGTTTAAAAATTGGATACAATTAATATATTATTTGTATACTTTGACGTTAATCCACTAGGGGGCAGAATACATCGCTATCAGCAGGTTTTTAAAGGGCATTTATTCATTCATTCATCATCTTCTGCTTGTCCATTGCTGGGTCGCAGGGGTGGCGCCAGGGGCAGTTGACGCCACCCAAATCACATTGCACCATATTGTGAGCCTTCCTGTGGGTGGTGAGCCCACAAGAATAAAGGGCATTTATTTAAACTTTATATGAACTCTGCCATTTTTATTGAAGAAGAGCCTTAATTGTGACCACATCTCAGCTGATCTGCCAGAATTCCATGTAGAACTGACACCGCTACCATGTAAGCTAGCATCCGTCTAACTTTTATCTTTGTTTTCCCAGGGGTGAGTAGCCTGGACGATATCCTCCCCGCTCTGAGGTCTATGAAACAGGAAGTACAATGACAAAATACCTCGAGTTACATGCAGTGCTGTGAACTTCCATTATTTGGACTTTATTTTGTAAAGTTTTCAATGTGAAATTAAAGCCACTGGAATCCCACTTTTCTATCATGTGTACATTTAATTTTCTGCGTCTTGTGGGGGGAAATAAATCATTTTTTTTTCTTGAACAAGCAAATGTGTGTGGGCGTCACAATCTCATAAGAAGGAGTTTTCTTTTCTTTGAGAAAGTAATCTTGATCTGAGAGATGTCGCTTTTTTGCAACAATACTGCCACCCAGTGTAAACCGATGGATAAAAATTAGGCCTGGGCACTTGATGTGATTTGATGGACACAGGGTTACAAAAATTGAGTCACAAGCCAGGTTAGGATAAAAAAGATTGAGTATTTGTGTGGACTAAGATAAATGATGAGTAAAGTATTGAATAAAGGCTAAAATGCCCAAATTCTTTCAGCCTGTTCTAGACGATCTATTGGGCAAATACACACTTGCTTTGCAGGAAAAAGGCAGAAGGATAGTGATGACATAAATGCCTAGTTCTGTACGGGCCAGATTAAAAAGCCAAATGGGCTGTTTCCGGCCCCCGAGCCTTAATTTGCCCAGGTAGTATGTACTTTGAAAGATGGTAATTAGTAGCAAAATGAATAAATAAAATATCAATAATGATACATACATTACTGCCAATGAGCAAAGCGGGGAAATGTGTGAAAAAAAAAATTGCACATACCATTTTTTGACTCATAATGTCGGTCTTTTTTTCGCACAAAATTATTCATTCATTCTATCAAGCATTATTATTACTATTAATTTTCAACTGGACTTTTTTGCAACAATACAGCCACCTAGTGGAAGTCGATGGGTATACATCGATACGTTAACAATTGCTAACAATAAGAGAAAAATAACAAATGGGTGAATTTTATAGCGCGTAACATATGGCTAGTATTCGAAACCCATTTTCCACCTTTTAATCCTTTTATCATTTTTATTTTCCTTAAAATAAGGATACCATTTCTTCTCCTTCCCGCTAACAGGTTCCATGCGTTGAGCTGTGTTCAGTTGTCATCCGGCCTCGTCTGGAGAAAAGTGGGCGTGTTCAACGATGGTGGGTGCGTTTCCACCTCGCGGTACAATCGGATGATCCCGGGTGGGCGGAGACAAATATGAGGAAACGCTGCTCTGACTGAGCCCGGAGAAAACCGGCTGCGAGCATCTTCTATGGACACGGTCGTCATTCATCCTCCACCACCTCACAACACCTTCCTCCGAGCGAAGACCCTGAAAAAGACATAAATCCACCGCTGTCGTCGGGATTCTTCGGTTCTACCGTATCTTTGTATGTCTTCCTGAAGGGTTCGTGAAGGGCTCAGAGATTAAGTTGTCCGATCCGCGGCTGCGTCAGGATGGAGACGCAGATACATGTGCCCGTTGGCTCGCCCCTCATTCAGAAAATCCCCATTTTTGTTGACGAACACAACGTTACGGAGGGAGCGATGAAACTTATAAAAGAACTGAGGCCGACGTGGGACCCCAGCAGTGTCCGCATCAAGGTAAATGTCTCGCTAAACGGGCTAGCTGCGGTGAGCGGGGCTAAACCGGGCTGATAGTTGAGCTGCTGTCGCAGCATCACCAGGCCGGTGTCGGCGACGGACCGCCACCGTCACCGCCTTTAACTCTGGAATGAACGATTAACTTACCTTTTTTTCTCATTTAAACCCAATTTCTTAACAACGTAAGATTAGAGGGTAAAATTCAACCGTTAGTTTGTGGTCAAAACCTGTATTTCACTGATATAACGGTTAAATATATATATATATATGTGTGTTTAAACGTTTATCAAATATATATATGTATATAATAGCTTGAAAAAGTTACTCTCTCTTTCATGTCATTTGACTAAATGGGAAGAAATTGATAGAAAATTAATAGAAAAAGAAATAAAACATATATGTTTATATATATCATATTTCAATGATTATATCAGGATATACCTTAAAGTTTTTTTGGCCAAACCATTAAAACTAGCGGTAGAAGTGAGTAAAGTCAATGTTATCTCTGAGTTTCCTCTTAAAACTATTTAATGACCCTTTACCCTGATTTTGGACATCACGCCATTAGTCACCAATCACAACGTTCACCCTGATAAACTTTTGTTATCAGCTAGAAAGTACACAAATATCAACATTTTGTTTCCTTGTTCCTCAAGTATGGGATTCTGGATTGCTTGGAAATGGCCACTGGGATTTTTAGAAGATTTTTAGAAGAGTTAATTGGAATTAACTGAGATGAGATCATTTCTGATTTGCTAAATAAATCTAGAATATTTTCCTTGATTCACTTTGTTCCTTCCTTGATCATTTTGTTCATCTTGTCGTGATGTCGCGATAGATGAGGCTTGTTTATTACGGAAAAAAATACAGATTATATGTCTTATATGTAAATAACTTGTGGTTTAATTCGTGGAAACATTGGTATTAGTGGATTTATTTCAGGCTTCAACCAAGTTGTATAAATGAACTAAAATAAATGCTCAAATATATAAAAATGATTGCCATGTGTTATAATAATATAATATTCTGTATTAGCTGGAAAAAAAATTTAAATTTTTAGTCGAAATAACAGCCTAGCTGTGGCTTTACCATGATTAATCACCTATTATTGGTGATTATTATTGGTATAATTATTATTTACCATATTTATTTGGTAAAAAAGACTACATGGTTTCATGACGGACCATTTTCAAAGTAGTCCCAACAACGATGAACAGTGTTAACACCATAAGGATGAGTAACGGGATTAACGCACCAGTATTAGATCCTGATTATGACGTAGGATTATTTCAATGTATGTAATAACATATGAATGATGTATTGACCAAGAACCTCACAGAAAATGTTTGACGGGAACTGATTGGGAGATTTTGTACATGTTTGTCGTCGATGTGCAGGGTTTGTTTTTTTTTCTCCAAAACTAAGATTTGATGGATCTTCTCTTTATGAAGAAACTGTTGTTTCTGAGTTTGTTGTTGTATTTTTTGTGGTGCACTTTAAGCAAAGTTGCATGAAAGTTATTATTGCATTGTTTCGAAATGACTTTTGTAACGCTGTGGTGGGCCACATAGGATGTCATAACAGGCCGCATTTGGCCCTCTGGCCTTGAGTTTGACATATTTTATTTGAGTTCTCAAACTCTTGAGGGCCACCATCCACACTATCATTTCACTGAGGGACCGCGTCAGCTTTCAGTGTTCAATACAAAAGAAAAAAATAAATAAAAAATCAGTTTCCCATAGGTTCTGTGTAATACAACAGTGGTTCTCAACTGGTGGGTCCCTACCCAAAAGTGTGTCGTGGACCCGTTCTGAATGGGTCGTGAACAGCTGGTCAAAAATCAAAATAATTTGAATTTAATGCTGTTGAGAATGGGTTTTGTTTTAGAAAATCTCTTATTTTGAAAGGTACGCTGTGCTGAACAAAATGAGTATGTTAAAAGAAGTGATTTTTCAAATGTTTTTTTTTTTTTTTATTTATTTGCTTGTTTTGAATTCTATGATAGTGGGTTGCGACTTAATGACCACAGGAAAATGTGGCCACTGTAATACCACACTCAACCAGAAGGAGACTGTGGATCAGGGCTTTGAGAACTATATGATTAACCATAAAATGTGAAGAACAAATCTATAAAATGTGATTATGAAGTCAACTTTCACATCAGGGTGGGGGCCGCAAAATATTGTTCCGTGGGCCATTTTGCGAGTTTGTGACCCCTGCTGTAAAACCTTAGAACAACACGCCTGTTCTGTTTTGGGTACAACTGAATACCTGTGGAATATGGATGAGGTGGTCAGCTGGTGCTGACAGTAGCTAAGTAGACTGTGAAGTCGGGACACTTCTGATGAAGACTGATCCAAATTAGATAAAATGTCAACGCTTTACGAAACGTTGACGTTTACAACCTGTCAACACTCAGGGCATTGACCTGAGGTGGAAGGAAAAAAAACTAAATAAATTGTATCTGTGTCAGTTGTTGCCGGGCAGATCAGAGTCGATGGAAAAATAGTTTAATCGTCACAATTTAAGTGAAAGCCTCGTCTAGTGCTAGCGGCTCTTTTGAAGTCGCAGAGATCGGTGACGTTGTGACTCAGTTGTCAGTTTACACAGATCACATGGCAGAATGAAGGGACCGTATCAAGTTACTGCCCTGTGTCTGGTGGAGTTTGTACAGTAGGTACGTTGTAAACTTGGTTCGATGTGAGTTCACTGATCAAGTTTAACCCTAGCAAAACTATTATTAATGAGAACAGTACTGTTATTTGTGATAGAAAAAGTTACTAAACCTGTTCAAATTTTGCATAATTTAGAAAAACAAACTGTTTAATAAACCATGTGACTCGTAGCTTCATGTGAGACTCACTTCACTCAGTGTGATATTAGACCCTTCACCCCAGGAACCTAATGTAATGTGAGTCACTTGTTATTAAAACAAATAAAACTGCTGTTTGGGCTGTAGGTTATGTATCACATGATACACAGATGTTCAAACCTTGGTGTTTGTTCTTCACAGTAGGTTTTCTGGGTCTAAGGTTGAAGACTAACATCTGAGCATCGTTTTCTTGTTGTTTTTATTTGTGGGGACAGTGAAAGATTTGTCCCCGTCTCTGTTGTATCTGTACATTGGAGTCACTGAGAATGCAGTTATTTCGGAATGGTTAAAAGCAAATCTTTGTCCTCCCTCACTGCATCCATCAATCTCCTCTTTGTCTCCTACCTGGTAGCTCCATCTCTAGGATCATTCTTCTACTGTCCATCCTCCGAACATGTCAAAACCATCTCAATCTGTCTTCTCCAGCTTTTTTTCCAAACCTTCCTGTCTGTCTTGTCCCTCTAATCACCTCATTCCTGATCCAGTCCACCAGGAGTGGCAGAGAAGTATGTTAGATTGGTGCAGGATATGTATGAGAAGAGTACAAAAGTGGTGTGGTGTTCTGTTGGATGGACAGAATACTTTAAGGTGGAGGTGGGACATCATCATGAAGGGTTTCTTCTGAGTACTTTGAGAGATGTGGAAATGTGCCCACAAAGATATTGCAGTGATGGTGATAAGTTTTCCCAACAAGTACGTAGGTATTTTGTCGTCTCAGCAGCTGTAATTTAACTTAGAAGAAAAAAACAAACTCACAACTGCTCTGTGACTGTGAGATTTTATTTACTTTTTTCAAATAATTATTAACAGTCAAATAAATAAGCTCTAGGGTGAATTGTGGAGACCGTCCTCGTCTCTCATTCTAATTATTAGGAAATGGACTAGAAAGGTAGTTAAAATGGACAGTCATAACATGCTACAGGTTATTGGTAGTTTTTAGGGCAAAGAGGACAAGAAAAGACTTTAATGAATCAAGTGTCTGGTGAGTCTAAGGTGTGGTACTATTTCCCTGGTGCTGAGGTTTGACTGAACCATGGCAACAACGTCTCCGTCCATTCTGCTGACTAATCTCTGTGGAGCTCATCAGACTACGTTGGCTCCGATGTTGTTTACAACAGAGCTAGAAGGTATCAGAGTTTTATAACCTTAATCAGACTTTCTTCTTCTCTTATTCTCTTCACTCTTGTATCAAATACTTGCTGTACTGAACACAGTATAAAATATTTTCAATTTAATTAAAAAAAAAAATCATAATTACCTGCTTCTAGAGGCCTTTTACAGTATATTCGTCTTCTTGTACTTGCATGGTCACTATAGTGAGGCCTGAGCGGCCATGTTTGTAGTCAGTCGTGTATGGAATGCCAGATATGTATGTGTGAGCGTCTGAGCCCGGGCTGGTACAGTATATATGTTATTGTGTCTGAGGCAGTGAGGAGACCACAGCTTATTAATTATTTAACCTAAAAAAACACATTTATGTTTAAGTTATATAGTCACTGATGTTTTTCTTCTGACCCGAAACTCACTCAAAGTACATATTCTTTCCCATATTGTATATATTTTCTTGTTTTTAAAAATGTTTCACCCAGTAAGTGTCAGTAACTAACTAGGTAACTATCTCTTTACTGCCCTAATTTTTTCTAAACATTTAGATAGAGGGATTTTTTTTTAAATTTAATTAATAATTAGTATATTTCTGGGGCCGTGACACAAATTAAAGACAGGAACGTTTGGAGAAAAAGCTAGAGAAGACAGATCGAAATGGTTTGGACATGTTCACAGGAGGGACAGTGTGGAGACAAAGAGGAGATTGATGGATGCAGTGAGGAAGGACATAGAGGTAGTTGAAATAGGAGATACAGAGGACAGGGGGAGATGGAAATTGTTGATGTCTCTAGCTTTTTCTCCAAACCTCCCTGTCTGTGTTGTCCCTCTAATCACCTCATTCCTGATCCTGTCCATCCTTGTCTCTCCTAAAGAGAATCTCAGCATCTTTAAGGACTTTGAGGTAGTTGGAGTCAAAGTAGAGCAGAGATTGTTGACTCACTGTGTCAACCCCTGAAAAAAGGACAAGCAGAAAGGACAAGCAGAAGTTATTGGTTCTCAATGATACACTTATCCATCAGTGCAGACTGTTGTGTCTTCTCTGGAGACCCTGAAATCCTTAGCCCTGATAGTGAGAAGTCAAAGTGACACAGGCTGTTCATCTAAAATACTTCAAGGATGAGGTTTGAGCTGTAAACAGATACACATTATTGACCTTCAAGGAAAGACGAGATGTTCTGCAACAATATGTAAAAAATTACTGTCCAATATGGTGAAGATGAGGCTCAAGTTTGTTACTTACTACTTCGCGTTATGGCTTCTGTTAAATGCAATCAATGTGTGTGTTCATAATATGCAATGAAAACTAACAACACTGCTCATTCTTCTTCTTCAGCTCTTCACAGATGGAACCACCAACAAGCTGGTCGGCTGCTACGTTGAGGAAAGTCCCGAGGACGTGGTGCTGGTGCGAGTGTACGGCAACAAAACTGAACTGATCGTGGACCGAGACAATGAGCTCAAAAGTTTCCAGGTAGGAAATAAGACTTTTCTACAAACGTGACCTCTTGTGTTGGACAAACCTGACTCATCTGTTTGGTGAAGGTGCTTCATGCGAACGGTTGCGCCCCCCGTCTCTACTGCACCTTCCTGAACGGCATCTGCTACGAGTTCATGCAGGGGGACGCGCTGGGGACGCAGGATGTCAGGGATCCTTCGCTGCTCAGGTGAGAACATGGTTCTGAGGGTCAACTGTTCAGAGCAGTGGAGACTGTGGAGGAGAGGAGAAGAAGAGAGTGGAGACAGGATGGAACAACTGGAGAAAAGAGTCAGGAGTGATCTGAGGTAGAAGAGAGTCAGCTAAGGTGGAGGGACGGTGGAGAGACCAGCCATGATGGGTGGATTAGAGACACTAGGAATAGACAGGAGACATAGCTGGAGGTGGAGGTTCTCTTTAGGAGAGACAAGGATGGACAGGATCAGGAATGAGGTGATTAGAGGGACAACACAGACAGGGAGGTTTGGAGAAAAAGCAGCTAGAGAAGACAGATTGAGATGGTTTGGACATGTTCAGAGGAGGGACAGTGGATACATTGGTAGAAGAATGATCCTAGAGATGGACCTACCAGGGAGGAGACAAAGAGGAGATTGATGGATGCAGTGAGGGAGGACATGGAGGTAGTTGGAGTTAGAGTAGAAGATACAGAGGACAGGGGGAGATGTTGTAGCAACCCCTGAAAAAGGGACAATCTGAAAGGAAGAAGAAGTTAACTTTTTTTCTGAACTCTAGGTTCCGTTATGACTAAGTTATAAGCAGCTATTATATATTTGCTTAAAAGTATTATAACAACCTAATATAATTGGTTGATAAAAAAAATATTTTTGCTGATTTTGTACTTTTGTGTGTCTTATCTTATCACTCTACTCTGGTACTCTGGTCCTTTTATTTTTTTTAAGATCCCTGTCCTTATCTAATCTTTCAGATTAACGTGCAGTATTTCCTACAGTTATTTGTGTTATATGTTGCCAGATTTTTTTCATTCATTTTAAGTAAAAATAAAAAATAAAAAATCAGGGATTGCTAACTTCTGAATATGACTTGGTTTTATTTCTTCATCTCCTCCAGACTGATAGCCAGAGAGATGGCTCGTATCCATGCCATCCACGCACACAACGGCTGTATTCCCAAACCCAACCTGTGGATCAAGATGAGGAAGTACTTCTCGCTCGTGGCCACAGAGTTTACTGAGGAGGCCTCCAACATCAGGTCAGAGTAGGAGTCGGGGACGGGTCCGTGGGTGAATTGGTGCCGAACCTCAGAGAAATAATGTTTCCTTTTGGCCCCATCTGTCTATTACTTCCCCTTGATCCAAACCCATATCAACAAAAGAACTGACCAATAGAATGGCTAGGATTCCATTATCAATAATGCAACTATATTTGATTAGGAAATATTTTCTCAGTGAAGACAACAACAATAAACTCAAAATGATGTAGAGTCAAGATTGTAACTTTTTATACTGGTCTGGTAGCAGAAAATTATAGGCTGTATAGGTTGTGCCCATGCATAGTTAATCCAGGTAGGAAGATTTTATAGGTAGGAAAATATTTCAGAACACTGGACATTTAGTCATATTAAGGAGTTTTTATCTGCCACAACTTAACGACTGGTCCGTGAAAATAATATGAGAAATTAAACTGGTCTGTGGCGCGAAAAAATTAAGGGAACACTGGATTAGGCAACTGGCTAGAAAAACGCTTCATTTTTCCCCCAAAAAGGTTCTAAGTTCTAATTATTAATACTCCCCACTTAGCAAACTTTCCGTAACTGATCTCAAAACCGCTTTTCAATCAAACTCTATTCTAGGACTTGAACTAAAGTTAGGATTGTACTGCAATTAGAAAAGTAATTCTTAGAAACAATATAGTTATAAAATTTTATTAGTTGGTGATAAACCCTTGGACTATGGTGAACTATTTTAAAACCGCTCCAGCTGCCTGGTCCCGGTGTCTCTGACGGCCAGTAAATTTATTCCAGCTATTTCTTGTGTAACTATAAGGATAATGTCCCAGGGGACCGTGGTGTCTCAGGCATGCAGTGGCTTCTCAGATGTTTGCATAGCTTCCAGTGTCTGCTCATTTCCCCCTCTTCCTTGGTAACACATACAGTTTGACTGTCCTGGTCCTGGACACCAGGGACTTCATGCTCGTGCTAATATAGCGCAAGAAGGACACGGATCAACACACAATTTCCATTTTCAACCAACTGGATAAATGCCTGGCTCTGGGCTCTGGTTTCTTAGCAGGAATTTACGGTTACGGTAAATGTGGTTATAACAGACTGCATTCCAAGGTTAGCATGTTGGTACCATGGTTTTTGTTACAAAATTTGACCAACCCAACTGTTATTGTGGGTAAACACTAGTCACTAGTCAGTTAGCAGTACCTTAATGCTAAGGTTTATATCGAGATTACGGATAAATACACACAACATTTTTTTTATTATTTTACTTTGTTATTATTGATTAAGATACGATAGCTAATAATTAATAACCATGACAAAACCTATTAGAAATACAAACAAAATGTTTGCACTCATCAACAGACTCCCGGGAGAGTTTATCCAATCACAAAACGCATACGTGTTGCCTTTTAGGTAGGGCCAGCTAGAAGGCTCTGGTCTGAGTGCTGTCAACTAAACAGTTCGATTTCACGGAACCTGACAACACTAGCTAGCTGAAATATGATTAGATAAAAAGTTTTTATCCAACTTTTTAAAATGTTAAATATCTTTTAATATTAATAAAAAATATTTATTTAAAAAATAACGCAATTTTATAGAAAAATATTTATGAATAAATGTATTTTTCTAAGTAGGCCAGCAGAGAAGGCTTTGCTGGCCCTCATGGCCCACCACTAAAATATACTGATATTTGTATTTATGTAAGCTTTACAACTTATTTATTTATACTTTTTCTTATTAAACATATCATTTAAATAATCTCTGACATGTATTGACTTGTATCTCTGCCGTGTATTTTTGCAACATGCACAGTTCTCCAAGTTCTATCCCCAGGAGTTCAGTTAGACACGGCCCACATGGGATCTGTGTGTTGTCTTTACCTGCCGGTCAGAGCTGTTTTCATCTCATCACAGTTGCTTCTCCCAGTCTTGGAGCTGATGAATCGATGAAAAACACCATGAGCAGATCCATTACTGAGTGGTATCACACCGGTCACCTGATCGTAACACGCACGTGAAGTACCGTGTTGGACTTTGTCTCAACAGGATCCAACAGGAAGTTCCCAGCAAGGCGGTGTTGGAGCAGGAGATGGTGTGGATGAAGGAGCATCTGTCCACACTGGGTTCTCCGGTGGTGCTGTGCCACAACGACCTGCTCTGCAAGAACATCATCTACAACGACAAAGAAGGTACGTACCCTGTCTGACACTTGTTGGTAGGATGGATGGATCAGACTACAGGTCAGAAAAAGAACGTTGAGTTTAAGTTTATTGGAAATATTAATTGAAAATATAAGGCTCGGGGACCAGATGCGACCGGTTTAGCCTTGTCATCCGGCCCACCAATCCTGTCCAAATTACATAGTTGGTCTGTGTTGCTGTACTTCTGTCTTTTCCCTGCAATGACCAGATTTTTCCTATAGATGGCAGAGGGAAAGCCGAAAGCATTTTAGGTGTTATATGTTTGCGTGAATGTTATGGGACGTGGGGTTAACATTTTGGGTGATATCTTGCTGTGTCATCATTTATCTTGAACTCTAATGGACGTGACAATAGTCCAAAAAACAAATTGTAAGTTAATAAAATGTTAATAATGTGTTCGTTTTTTTTTTCTCAGGTCATGTTCGGTTCATTGACTATGAATATTCCAGCTACAACTACCAGGCTTTTGACATCGGGAATCACTTCAATGAGTTTGCTGGTTTGTTTCATGATTTAATTATCTTTATTGTTGTAATTAATAATAAAAATAAAATAATTCAATTATTATGCACAAACTCTTCTTCTTGTCCTTTCAGCTCGTCCCTTTTTCAGGGGTTTCCACCACAGATCATTGTTTTCCATCTCTCCCTTTTCTCTCCATCTTCTACTCTTACTCCAACTACCTCCATGTCCTCCCTCACTGCATCCATCAATCTCATCTTTGTCTCTAGGATCATTCTTCTACCAATGTCTCCACTGTCCCTCCTCTGAACATGTCCAAACCATCTCAATCTGTCTTCTTTAGCTTTTTCTCCAAACCTTTCTGTCTGTGTTGTCCCTCTAATCACCTGATCCTGTCCATCCTTGTCTCTCCTAAAGAGAATCTCAGCATCTTTAACTCCTCCACCTCCAGCTCTGTCTCCTGTCTTCTGTCCATTCCTAGTGTCTCTAGTCCATCCATCATGTCTGGTCTCTCCACCGTCCTGTAAACCTTTCCCTTCACCTTAGCTGACTCTCTTCTATCACAGTCTTGGATCAGTATCTTCAACAGCCTCCTGTTCCGCTCTGTCTCTGTTGTTAAAATGACTCACGGTTGAACTTTGTGTCCAGGTATGGCTGAGCCGGACTATGGACTGTACCCAAATCAGGAGATGCAAATGGAGTGGCTGAAGATCTACCTGCAGGCGTACAAACTCTTCACCAAGAACACGGAGGAGGTCAGCGACAGGGAGCTGGAAACTCTCTACGTCCAGGTCAACAAGTTCGCTTTGGTGAGAAACTAACGTTGCTGATCTGACACAGACCAACAATTGTTGCCGATGTTGTCATCATCATTTTATACCTTTCTTGTCTTCAAGGCTTCTCACTTTTTCTGGGGCTTCTGGGCACTTATTCAGGCCAAATACTCCTCCATTGATTTTGACTTCCTTGGGTAAGAACGTTATATCAACATACTATCAACAACACTTTGTACTGTGTAACATGTTTTATTACTATTTATTTAAGATTTAATCAAGAATAAAAAATACTTGTTGGGTGAAAATCAAAGCCAGTGGTCCCCAACCACTGGGCCGGGGACCGGTACTGGTCCGTGGGTTAATTGGTGCCGGGTCGCAGGAAAATAATGTGTCCTTTTGTCCCCATCTGTCTGTTACTTCCACTTGATCCATACTCATATCAACAAAAGAACTGACCAATAGAATGGCTAGGATTCCATCATCAATAATGCAACTATATTTGATTAGGAAATATTTTCTCAGTGAAGACAACAATAAATTCAAAATGACGCAGAGTCAGTGATACAAGATTCTAATTTTTTATACCGGTCTGGTAGCAGAAAATTATAGGCTGTATAGGTTGTGCCCATGCACAGTTAATACAGGTAGGAAGATTTTATAGGTAGAAAAATATTTCAGAACACGGGAAATTTTATTATATTAAGGGGTATTTATCTGCCACAATTTAATAACTAGTCCGTGAAAAATGTACCAGACATTTAACCGGTGCGTGGCGCAAAAAAGGTTAGGGAACACTGATCTAAGCCAGTAAACCAGCAAACCATGGCCCAGGGCCTGGATGTGGCCCATTCATCTCTGTAATCTGGCCCCCCAAAATTGTTTAAGTTACATTATTAGCTTGAAATTGTAAATTTACATCCGCCATTTCCCTGAAATGACCAGATTTTTCCACTAGGTGGCCTAGAAAAGGCTAAAAGCATTTAAGCAATGCATGACTTTTACATGTCCTCTGTCTTGTTTCAAACAAACTTGAGAAGGGAACTGAGGCTGATGATCAGCAGTAATGACTGGTTTCTTCTCTGCAGGTACGCTGTTCTTCGTTTCAACCAGTACTTTAAGACCAAACCTGCCGTGATGGCCATGCAGATCCCAGAATGAATGGAGGGCGACGTCAACGAGGTGGAGAGATGTAGACGGACAGGACGATGTATCGGGTTGTTTCCTTGGCACTACTGCTGCATGGTGGGAACTCTTGGGTCTACCTGGAATCCTTCTCTGCAACCCGCACCCGTTATCTTCTATTCCTCTCAACTTTTGCAGCACATCTGTTTCATCTCTAAGTCACAAAGATACGAGTTCCCCTCGAGTCGTCCGTGTGCGAGCGAGTACATGCCTGTATTTATTTCTAATTAATCTGAAGACGACTGATATCATGCTTTCTGGTTAACGACACAGTTTCCTTTCCTCTCGATTTCACTGATTTCAGAACTTTCTTGCCATTTTGCACTGTTTTCCCTGGACGTGTCTCCGCGTCTGTCCATCTAATTCAAGCAGCTGCTCCTCAAAGGTGTAGTTAGATGTGTTTGGACTTGTCCCCTGAAGGAGCAGACACCAAGGCTGCAGAGCACATAATGGGAAAAGTCCATCATTAAAAAACCCACAGGTTCAATGACCACTAGGTACAGTGAACACTCGGACCAATCTGTTTCAGAAGGAAAAGTTCATGGATTTGATCGAGGCTTGGAATCAATTTCCACAAATAATGAACTTTAATCTATTACAAAACCCCAAAGTCGATAAGAATTGAATAAAGTAAATTACCTTTTGGGGGATTTTTAAGTCGCATGTAGAGCAGGTCTGTCCAAACTGTACTTTCACCATCACCTGAGTTGACAGGTTTAATGGACTCAGACTTCTGATTTGTCAAACTATGGACTCTTGGTTGGTTGGAACAAAAACCAGCAGCCACATTGGCCTCTTTCTGGAACAGTTTGCCTGATGATGAGGAGTAGTGAGGAAGGGCAAGAGAGGAGAAACTTGTTTGAAATAGAGCCCTCTGGTGGTTGTTGTCAGCACGTCCCGCCTCCCCCATATCTCAGATAAATTGAGCACACACTATCATTTCACCAAAGGGCCATGTAAGCTTTCAGTGTTCAATACAAAAGAAAAGAAAAAAAAAAAAATTTCCTATAGATTCTGTGTAATACCACAATGAACCAGAAGGAGGCTGTGGTTTAGAGAACTATAGGATTTACCATAAAATGTGGAGAACAAATCTATAAAATAGTATTATAAATTAAATTTTTGCATCATTTTTCGGGGGCCGCAAAATATTGTTTCATGGGCCGCAAATAGTCCACGGGCCACAAGTTTGATACCCCTGATGTATGGTATCTTGACTCGGCCATACCGTGTCATTGACCCGATCACTCGTAAATAAATACTTTTTGGTGGAGGGTGTTGTCTTTGGAGCCATTTATAAGGAGCTCATGTCAAACTGAATGAAGAAGCTGTGAAGGACACTGAGGTCCAACCACAACCAACGAGGTTGGCCTCGAGTCAAGACCTGAGTTTGGGGTCTACCTCCGGGGGTTGAAATTTGTCGTGCGAGATCCGAGGGTCCACTGTATATTAGTCTTTAATCAATGTAGAAAAAAAAGGAATGTTGAAGGTCACAGACAAACATCAGCTGCTGTGACTGTTGTTCTGTCTGTGACCATGACTCGGTCCACAGACCTTCTCCACAGACCTTCTCCACAGACCTTCTCCACAGACCTTCTCTGCAAAATTCACCTGATTTAACATGCAGTAACTTCGACCCCAAAGCTTGTGAACAGGTTTTAACTGATTTTTAAATAATTTATTTTCACTTCTTTTAAAGCAGAAATTCTATTCCATTTTATTTATTAACTTCATGACCTGAAAGGCATCACACAGAGAACTGTTACAGCCCAGATGAGAAGAAGTGATGAAAAATCTGACATTTCGTCACAATGAAATGAAGGAATTCCTCGTTAATACCCTAGGAGGCGCTACTGATTGTACTGTGTAAAGATAATGGGGTGTTGTAAAAAAAAAAAATATTTTAGTGATGTCACTGGAATCAACTGTGTGGGCTGTGAAAATATGAAGTTTTAAAATAAAAATAAGAAAAAATCTGTATCAACGTCACCGACTCTTTGACTTTTGTTAAAAGTTCAGACACTGATAAAGACACTAACTATTGAAACTAACTAGTGCCCAGTATCTTAATTCAGTTGGTATGGAAACTTTCTTGATCTATTTGTGCAAAATATTTAGAATATATTTAAAATATATAATGATTTGATATAATGGTTTGACAATTAGTAAATTTTCTGACCATAATTTTGTAAAAAAAAAAACAAAACAAAACTTTTTTTCACATTTATACACAGTACCTACTCAGCAATTCAAGCTAAAAATGTTAAATTCTTTTGGAAATATATGTGACATATCAAGGCAGAGGTTCCTGAAATACTTATAGAGAGCCCCCTTTTGGCAGAAAGGACTATTGCAACTATCACAACCAACATACGAATGTCACAAAAAGTACATAATATTCTACTTTATTTACTCACTTCCGGCTGTGAAACCAGAGCCTGTTTAGTTGAACACAACGATGAAATATTGCTGGAAATTGGAAAAAGTCCCTCATAATTTTCAACTGCTCATTTGTAGTTTTCTGGCTATCTGCTGCCACCTAGTGGAGGCCTCGCATCATTTACACAGAAAACCACTTTAGTTGGAGGTGTCTCCCATCAGTGAAGAAGTCATTCTACTTTATTTACTCACTTCCGGCTGTGAAACCAGAGCCTGTTTAGTTGAACACAACGATGAAATATTGCTGGAAATTGGAAAAAGTCCCTCATAATTTTCAACTGCTCATTTGTAGTTTTCTGGCTATCTGCTGCCACCTAGTGGAGGCCTCGCATTGCCAATTGGTTGAGAATTACTGTTTGCTTATGCTTTTTGTTGTCTTATTTTTCTTGGATGTACAGAGATGTTTCGGAGGATGGACCTCCTTTGACGTCAGGAGTGGATTAAAATGCAACTTTTTTATCATTTACACAGAAAACCACTTTAGTTGGAGGTGTCTCCCATCAGTGAAGAAGTCTTTTTCACTGCTCCATGTCATCATTCTGCAGTGTCTTCATCGCTAGTCCCCACAGAGTCACACTGGAGATGAACTGTCCTTCCGTGGACCTGTAGGAGCCGCTGTTAGAGCGGGTGGAGGACGCCAGCGGGACGCAGTTATTGTCTGGTGGAGGAGGAAGGTAGGGTCTGCCTCTGCCCACCTCCATTGTCATAGTCCCGGTCTCCACATATGGACCGTAGGCCTCTGGAGACAGATGCTGTTTGACCAGTTTGGTGTGGTGGTCAGCAGCAGCAGGTGCAGCTGTAGGTTTCTCCTGGTGGTTGGAGGGTAGGAGGTGAGGAGGCATCAGGGAGCGGAGCTCTGGAAGAGGTGAGGGCGTAGAACCCGGGCTGGCATGCATGCTGGAAGATTGAGTTGAAGGATTGGATGGAGGAGCAGGTGGAGAGGACTTCTCTGTCCCTGTCTGAGGCACGACAGCAGACTCCTGATGGTCCCTGGTGGAGGCGGACGTTTTTTTGCATTTGTTGCCTCTGGTTGACGATGGCGCCCTGCGTGAACGCCCCTTCCGCTCCGAGGCGTCGGCCTCAGCGCTGGTGCGAGGAGAACCTTTGCAGTTCTTGGTGCAGTGTCTTCTCAGCAGAGCAGAGCGGGAGAAGCTCCTCCCACAGACGTCACAGACGTAGGGTTTCTCTCCTGTGTGAATGCGAATGTGACGCTGCAGGTCTCCAGAGCCGGCGAAGCATTTCCCTGCATCAAAAACACCAAACTCTGAACACATGATGCGTCGAGAAGCCGATGAAGAAGAAAAGGTTTCGACCCTGGAGATACTGACCACATGTAGCACAGCTGTGAGGCTTCTCTCCCGTGTGTCTGGTCTTGTGCTTCAGCAACTTCCTCTGCGTGTTGAAGGACTTTCCACACTGGTCGCAGGTGAAGGTCTTGTCTGTGGCGTGGGTCTTCTTGTGCTCCTTCAGGTTGCTTAGATTGTTAAATCCTAACAATATAATAAACACGTTTATCACAATTTTTTGATTATTTGAGATCAGAATCAGATAAATCAGGCCAATCAATTTTAATATCTATCAATAATTTGTTCCAGCACAGAGAGACACCACAGACCTCGGCCACAGATGTCACACAGATGTGGTCTCTCTCCTGTGTGGACCACTTTGTGACGCTGGACGTCCCCTGATGCTGTGAAACTGTAAATTACAGAAGAAGAAAGTTCGGATGAAATAAACACTTACACGCTGTTAAATCCCCAATATGTCAGATATTGTTGACCGCATTAAAATATTCAAGCATATACAAAATTATTTTAAAAAATGCGTTATGTAGGATAAGGTTTTAGAACCATAAAATAATATTTTTTTGTAAAAAAACACTTTTCGTGTTAACAAAAAAATTGTTGAATTATTTTGAAAAAAAAAATCCATATTTAAGCTGAAATGCTACCTTTTTCCTAAACTTATTCTTTCATCCAAACTACATCTAATTCAGTCAAAGTATCTGAAACAAAAAAAAAACCTAAAAAACACGGTAATAATAGGTAATAATAATTAAGATGTTCAACCTTTTACCACACAGTTCACAGATGTACGGTTTCTCCCCAGAGTGTCGACGCAGGTGAGTCTGTAAATTTCCAGCCTTGAAAACAAAGACAGACGGTAAGTTCAACGCTACGACACGACAACAACAACAAAAACAAACAAACAGTTTAATCCTGACAGTCAACAAAGTTTTAAGATATTTATCTTAAACATTTACCTGTGAGAAATGTCTTCCACAAATGTTACACTGGAAAGGTTTCTCACCTGCAACACAGATTTAAGGTTCATTAACAGTGTGATAAATCAAGACCGCCACTAGATGGCGGTGGAGAAAAACGCTACACATCAACCTGACTTTAAAAACGGATTCAATGTCAAAACGGGACTTGAGCACCCTCTGCTGGATTAAACTAAAAACTGCAGCTGATAACGTAACGAGATTTGAAGCAGTTTTGAACTCGAATTGATGATAAAAGTTTATAAAATATATGTTTGTCTTAAAATTAGGAGCCCAGAATGGAGAGGAATAATTTGTTTTCTTGGAAACTTTGTTACTTATAAGCTACTGTTAAACTGGTGTCAAAACTCAGACCCGGGGGCCAAATCTGGCCCGCATTGCAACTACATTTGGCCCGCAAGGTCATAGCAAATATTTACAAGGGTTGGCCCTTCAGTAAAAAGTTGTTTACTGGCAGGATTTGTAGTATTTGTGATTCATGGTCTTTGTTATAACACAGACATTTAGTTTTTTGTTGTCTGTAAAACAAAAAAAACATTAAAAGTATCTTTAAAGGCTACAGATAAAGGCAAGAACCACTGATGTGGCTTTTATTTCTCATGTGTTGATAATATTAAGTTGCTCTTCCAGATACAATGTTCCCAAAAATCCACATTTAATCAGGGGCGGTAATTGAAGAGGGGCAAGCCAGGCAGTTGCTTGGGGCTCTGGCCACTAGGGGGCCAGTCAAAACTTAATTTAATTGTGGCCCACTGTGAAATTGACTATTGGACAATTATTTACTGCCCAATCGTATTAGTAAAGTGTGTTTTTGTGGCGTTGTGAAGAAACGCTCATACCAGTGTGTGAACGCTTGTGCAGCTCCAAGTTGCTGGGATGCTTGAAGACCTTCCCACAGATGTGACAACAGTGCTGTCTGCTTCCCCTCTGCAGCTGTGGCTTCAGTTTGTCTTCCTCCACCTCCAGAGGTGAAGGACTGGGATGTTGTGGAGGAGATGCTGCTGCTACTGCTGCTGCTTCTGCTGTCTCTGCTACATTCTCTTCAGCGACTGCGCTGTCTTCAACCAGCGCCTCCGGAGCCTCAGTCTGAAGAACCGACTCCTCAGGTTGACACTCTTTGGTGCAGCTGAGGACGGGTTCGTGGACCGACTCCATGCATATTTCCTCCCAAGCTTTCTGAGACCTGAGGTAGTTGTACTTCTTCAGATACACGGCCTTCTTCGGGCGGACTGGCCTGTTGAGAGAGGAATCGGCTGCAGCAAAGTTGGAAATGTTCAGATTCTCTGACGGTGTCAGAGAAGAAACCGACGTCTTCTCCGCAGCCACTGGAGCACTTGGAGGATTGGACTGAAGTAAGGTTCCCGAGTCCACGGGGGAGCTGTTGTCTCCGTGATTGATCCCCAGAGGACACGGCTGCTCTTCAGCCACCAACAAAGGACATGGAGCTTGAACTGCGTTGGCGTTACTGGTCTCCAGTGCGCTTTGCTTGAAGTATTGTTTGCTGTAGAAGTTCCTCAGCTTGTAGCCGTGGACCAACTGTTTCTCTGCAGGTCCCTGGTTGTTGTTTGATGGTTTGGCGCCTGAGCTGCTGCTGCTGGAGGAAGTGAAGGACATCTTTTTGGTGTGGTCTGCCTCAGTGCCTGGTCCAGGTCTCTGGGCCTCAGAGAGACAGTGGAGGTCGACCTCGTGAGGTAGACTGCTCCCTAGGAGGCAGTCGTGATCTGTGCCCAACATTCCCGGGAGAGAGAAGGGTGGAATTTCCACGGGTGGAGGACAGGGTTTGAGGAAAGTGTTGCACAAGCTCTGCACATTTGGGACCTGCAAACACTGGGCGATGTCCAGCAGCGCTTGTACGTTGTCCTGGTTGATGTCCAGATGGGAGGTGTACATGTAGTCCAGTATCTGTCCGATGCCGCCCACATCCTGGATCACCAAGTTAAAAACCTCGTTCTTCTGACTTGGAGAATTTTGAAACAAAGACCTGGGGAAAAAATATTATTACAAACTATTAATTAAAATATTATAGCTGAGTCACACAAATGCACAATGCTGCCAACTACTGGGCCACCACTGCCTTCGCTGTAACAATATAGAAGAAAAACAGTACCTGAAGTAAGAACTGAACGCTGCCAGGACATTTTTGTGTGCTTTAAAGCAAACGCCTTTCACCACCAGCATGCAGTCGCACAGCAGTCCCTGGATCCTCTGCTCCTGGAGCTGCTGCAGCAGATAAGAACTGTGGCTGGACAGAGGGTCCATGTTCACTGTGCTGCTGCTGCTGCCGCTGCTGCCCTTCTAGCTGCTGATGAAGAAACTTGTTTCCATCGCACACCTGTCCAGGAAGACACGAAGAGGAGCGCTGAGGAGGAATAACTGCTCTGGACAGTGGAGACTGTGGAAGAGAGGAGAAGAATGGAGTGTCAGGATGGAACAACTGGAGAAAAGAGTCAGGAATGATCTGAGATAGAAGAGAGTCAGCTAAGGTGGAGGGACGGTGGTGAGACCAGCCATGATGGATGGATTAGAGACAGAAGACAGGAGACAGAGCTGGAGGTGGAGGAGTTAAAGATGCTGAGATTGTCTTTAGGAGAGACAAGGATGGACAGCGTCCAGAATGAGGTGATTAGAGGGACAACACAGACAGGAAGGTTTGGAGACAAAGCTAGAGAAGACAGATTGAGATGGTTTGGACATGTCCAGAGGAGGGACAG
>JAFBJS010002926.1:0-35657 GCA_016785265.1 Paraplagusia blochii
ATTAATATAGTTGTGACTGAAATTTACAGAAGAATAAAAATGAAAGTTGGGGGCCTGTTGACATGTTGAAACAATTAATAATTGACATTAAACTGATCACCAAGTGAGCCATTATTCCCCTAAACCTGCAAGGCTCATGGGATAAGATCGTCAGGTAAAACTTTGTTCTTGTCACATTTTCCTGCGACCATGGTCGTTTTTTTTTTTTTGTTTTTTTTTCCCGCTGCCGACCTTTTTCCCCCTCTCCTCTTTCTTTACCTGCCACGTCCTCACCCACACACGCACACTCACGCACGCCCTTGTAACTCAGGTTACAGCTCTGTAGTGATCCAGTCTAAATAATATAGAAGTGATGAATGGCAGGGCCAGATTCATATCCATCAACAGGCTCACTTTTTAAAGGACATCCATCTTTTGTAAGGCCTCCCTTTGAAACAGTGAAAACTGAGCGAAAGAGAGACAGCGTGGCCCATACCCCGAGGAGAAGTTTGTGCACGTCCGTGTGTGTGCGTATTAGATAAAATTATACACCATGGCTACGGGCAAACCCTCCGCTGCCGACACGGACATACGCGGTTATTGACAAACGCAGCGGCATACATGCATCAGAGCCATGGATTGGGGAAGTGATTTACGATCTGAAAGTTGTCTGTAACCTCAAATGTGAGTAATTGCCTGTAAAATAAAATATAAAGTCCCGAATTAATATCACACTCTCATACTCGCTGCTGTTTTCCAAGCTGTCGTCCACAGGGAGATTCCTCAGAGTAAAAAAACATGGCCCAAATGACTCTTTAAGCATTTCTTTCCTTTCTCAACTCTCACATTTTCACTCACTCACTCAGTCATTGCCACAAATCCCCTTTCTACCCTCACCCCTACCTCCTTTCTGTTTTTCTTCCCTGGAGGACCCCAGAAAGAAGGTCTAAATGATCAAACAAACACACAGAAGGGTGTGTGTTTCATGCATACACACACACACACACACACACACACACGCATAAGGGCCTGGTGAGGCCTGGTTTGATAAATGACACACATCATTGTGTCAGGAGAGAAGGGTGGGTCTGTGATGTATGGCAGGGACAATGAGAGCGAGGAAATCGACTGTTTGGCAGCTGTTGAGACACTGCTCGTCCACTCACCGCTCTCTTTCCCCTGCTCCGCCTCCTTTTCTGGATTTAACATGGATACACACACTCACCCAGACAACTACTATGAACACACACCACATCAGTGCACGCAGGCATGACTATAGGTCTTCTGCGCAACTTTAGAACTAGGATTAAGATTAGGAGCGTCCTCGTTGAGTATTGTTGGCAAAATGTAGTTTAGGGGTGGCCATGCATCAAACATGGGGACTTGAGTCTGACACTCGGACTCGAGTCGCACTTAAGTTGCACAAACAAAGGCTTGATTTTCCTACATTGTTCAAGCTTAAAGCTTTTGTGATGTTTCTTCACATTGCACATGCACAGTACATTGTTTTGATCAACTTTGATGGTTTAGTGTGCAACAACATATTATAGGTACCTAAAGTACAGTACACTAGATACTTTTAATCCAAAGCAACACAGCAATGCAGTATTACCTCGAATAGCGTCTAATATACAAAAACATTCAGCTATTTGAGACTTGAGACTTGACTTGGACTTGGGATGAAAGACTTGAGATTTGACCCAGACTCACACATAAAGACTCGAGACGTGGACTTGGAAAAAGTGACTTGTGAAGATACCTGCCATCCATCTAAGAGCCAAAATGACTCACTGTGATGCTGTAGAGAGCCACATGGGCACATTTGAGTTTCCATTGGCCCTAAATATAAACTCCTTCACCTTTTCAGATGTCCTATATTTGTCTGCTTCTTAATGTCCTCTTCCCAACAAGGTAGGGCTACACTACTCAATATTTCTATCCGTCAAGTCATTTTTGTCAACACCCTTGAGATCACAAAAAACACGGGCAAGAAGACTCTTGAAACCGAGCGGCATGTGGCCTGAGCCAAGAGTTGGCCGTGTCTGATGTAGACGGACAAACAAGATCATCGTCATACCTTCTGTTTTTGGTTGCTTATTTGCAGCCAACTTTTAGTTGCAAATGTAAGATGTAAATATGTATGGTGACAATTTTCATCTGCTGCTGGGTTTAGAGGGCAGCAACCTCCACAAACACCAGCCAACTCACACTGTGCCATACTGTAAACCTCCCTGCAAGAGGTGAGCACATTGGAAACTATGAACACCAATTTCAATCAATTTAGATCTGTTTCAAAAACAATGACTCAATCCACGAACGATGATTCGGTTCCCAAACAATCCATTGTGTCAAGAATAAGAATATCAAACCCACGCCAAAATTTTCACTGCTCATTGAAATGCATTGGACCCATTGCTCAGAACACCAAATGAAACGCCAAGCCCATCACTCTCTAGCAACATCCCAGTTCTCGGGCAGCTAGTGTCCCAGCAATGGTTACTGTACATCTTACAATGTGTATCACTGACGAGTGTTGATGTTTTGTTTTTTTTTTATTCCTGATTAAACAAAATTAGTTAACGTTAAGTTGATGGCATTAAAAGCCGAACATGAGAGTTAAGGATCTCACCAAGAACAAATGAGAAATTAACAATCTATTCTAGGGAAAAGAGCAGATCCAAAGGATATACAGTAATTAAAATGGGGAATTTGGGTCACAAACTTTTCAGGTAAGTTTAAGCAACAACAATTGTGTTTCTATTAGGAAGAAACAATGAGAATTTTACATGAACTGCCTTGTCGTGACACTGTAACCCACTCTAACCTAAAGGATAAAAAGAATAAGGCAACCCTCTGCTTTCTTTTTCTTTTTCTATCTCCTTATTCGATGATTCCTCCTCTCTTTTTCTTTGTCGTTAGCTGGGAAGAGTTGCCTCTGACATCTGTAGAGTGCATTTAAAGACGGGAGGAAAGAAATGTGACGGAAGAGTGTGATGAGCACATACGCGCGCACACACACACACTCACACACACACACAGAAAGCCCAAACTCTGTTTCATTAGCTCACTGGCAGGGTGGCACTTCTCAAGCTCATTACTGAGGAAGGATTTATGGAGCAGCAGCCAGTGGCGAAGAAAAGGCATCTGTCAATAATTGCAGGGAGCAGCGACTCCACCATCTCCACCGGCTTTGAAATCTCATTAGGTATGCAGTTATCAGGCATAAAGATCAAAAACATTACTCAGCTCCGACACAAACCCACCAAGAAACATTAATTAGCAACAGGCCCTTTCACCGTATTCAAATAAAACTGCCTCTTTCTCCATCTGCCTATTTTTTCCTGTTTGGACCTTTTTACTGCCAGTTGCAGACACTCTGGTTATGGCCTGATGAAACAGAGAGTTCACGCACTATTGTGAAGCAAACAACCTTGTATTAAAAAAATGAAAAAACAAACAAATAAAAAAATTACCATGTCAATACTGTCCAACAAAAAAGTTACTTTAAAATTCAAATGACAGTCAAAATTAGGCAATTAGGGAAGGGGTCTTGGTTCCACAAAAGCTTCAGGTTTGGGTCCACCAGCTGCCAGACTGGCACTTAGGTGCTCCAACCTGAGTGGGTGCTGCCCCTGTGGGTGTTGGACAATGACACATTGGACAATTTAGTGTTGCAGTATATCTGTGAAGATTCTCAGTCACCCAGGTCATGGAATTCCTAAAGTTTTAGTTGTGAGCAACTGGACTTGTTCTTGGAGTTGAAATGTTACAGGTCTCATGGCTAAATTTCTCAAACCTGGTTACCAATCGTCCACATAGCACCAGTAAGAGAAGAGTGTGAATTTACTATCAGTGCTGTAATAGCACAGTTGTGCTAAACATATTGCAATGCACACAACATTATGGGTGGGTTCAAAAGAGGACATTGTTGGTGCAAGTTTTGTAGCTGCACCTGTGACCAAGACAGCAGCTCTTTTTGATGCATCAAAAGCCTCAGTATTAGGAATAATGTCAGCATACCACCAAGAAGATAGACCTCATTAAACAGAAGAAACTATAAACTTAAGATGTCCTTCATTCTGGAGGACCATGTGCACACAATGTGTCAAACATTTCATAGTCACCAGATCTAAATATTACTGAGCCACTTTGGCATGTTTTGGTAGAACAACTCGGAAAGTGTTTTCCTTTACCGGCATCACATAGTGACCTGGCCAACATTCTACAAGTAGAATGGCTCAATATTCCCCTGGCTACTGTGCAGGAATTCTATATGTAATTCCCAAGAAGAATTAATGCTGTAGTTCCGTAAAATGAGGCTCTACATGATACTAATGAATGATATTGGTCTGAAACCTGGTATTTAACTTTCACTGTCCAACTCCTCTGCATCTATATTGGTAAAATCCTGGAGTCCTCAATGAGAGCCCTAAGACTGACAGTGTGTTAATGGACCATCTAGGGTTCCTAGGGCTAAATGAAGAGCATATCATCAGGGGAGCCGGGAGCGAGGACATGGAGAGGTTCAGGAGTGACCTCTAAAACCTTGGAATGTGTTTTAAAACAGCGGGATAAGTAGGAAGAGGCTGTGGCCCTGTGTGAAGTTACCAAAGGTTGGGGGTCATTGAGGGTGAGTAGACAAAAAAAAGATAATATGTTTGGATGTATGATTGGAAGCACTTGAAAACTAATCACAAATCAATAGAGTTCAGTGACAAAATCAATGTAAAGAAAAGGTTAGTCAAAAGTCATGGAATTAATCTTAATGGGACAATTGAAAGTTGAAAAGTAATGAAGTCGTTTTTTTTTTTTTTTGTGCTCAATCTGGTTACATATTGAGCAGGATTCTATCTCACATAATCTGTTGACTCATGACTCAAGGCAGATATTGGGCCTGATATCCAATTATGGCGCTATTGAAAAGTTATGGCAAAATGGCGCAGAGTAAGTCAGCCCTAAAGTTTAAGACTAACCATGTGTAACTATTGTTGGGTGAGGGTAGGAAGCTTGGAAGAGAAATTTTGATTAGAGTATGAGTTTTGCCTCGAAAGAGTGAATCTGAAATCACCAATTAGCCTTGGCTTAATTGTGAATTTAATCTTTTAAAGACATATAGAGGAGCAGAGATAGTGTTCAGTTGGCAATAGGGATCCATGATCTTGTTATTTTAACTACTGATACTGCATCGACCCATACAGTGCTCAATCAATAAACTATGGCTCGCTATCTTGCAGGAGTGACCTGAACATAATTTTCCTAACTTTATAAAAAATAATTAGCAGATTAACAAATAAATTGAATTTAACAGGACATTTATATGCATCTTTATTCGTCTTTTACAATGTAATAAACTATAAAAAAAAAAAAAAAAAATGCTATAGAATACACTTGGAACACCATGTAAAAGAACAGGAATCCCATGATCCATTGACACAAATATAAAGTTATGAGCTGATGAAGTAACTCACTGAACACCATAATGAATGTGATAGAATTACACTTTGGGGATACTTCCAAAGTTGGGATAACAACATCAAGCTGGTGCCTCCTCTGGGAATTGAACCCAGGACTCTGCCTAGGAGCCAGACATGCTTACCTCCATACTACAGATCCACATATTAATCAGACTTTACAACTTTGTTCATGGGATAGGCGTTAAATCAACTGTAAATAGCTAAAAATGGCTGAACAAGTGAGTAACATCACCAAGGTTTAAATAAACAACATATTTAGAATTTAATTATGACGGAATTAAAAAATAAATAAATAAAAATCAATTGTAACTGACAACAAAGTTAAGTTACGGAATTTGAGGGAAGTTTCCAGAACAGGAAACATCGCTCAGGTTAAAGGATCTTGGAGATCTCTGATTAACAGTGCTGAGTGACTTAATAGCATATGATTTGTAGGTTTTTAAGATGTCAATAAAGACATGTATCTCAGTGCTGTGAGTAGTACTCCAGTTGAGTTTAACATAAGGAGTTAACAGATAATATGCAGCTAAGTCTGAAGGCTGTGATTACAGGCTGAATAATATCACTGCGTATGTAGGTGCGTGTGTGCGTGCACATGCGGATTGATGAGGCTGACAGTGGTCATCATTAGCTTCTCAGTGCCATTTGGGCAGAGTGCTGAGATTTTTCAGCCCTGTTGGTTTTTTTCCTGACACACAAGGAGAAGCTGAAGTATGATTTATGTAAATATTTAGATCCAGACAGATCTGGTTCTGTCCTACAGCAGCAGATAAATGACTGCTGCTGAGCAAGAGCAGCTGATTTCCTTCTGATTTCACTGCCTACATCTGTGTGCAAGTGTCCCCGCGTGTGTATGTGTGTGTGTGTGTGTGAGCGAGTGTGATTGATTGTGGTTGAGAGCAGGAGATTAATCACGCCTGATGTGTGTTAACGTTGCACTTGCAGTGGATCTAAGTCGCGATGCAGTGGCCCATTTAAATATAGTCACACTCACACATCCTGACGCACACATGTACACACCAACACAATTTACTGCATTTTCTGTGAAATCAAGTTTCTGTTAAAATTGCAGTCATATAATATGTACATATATATATATATATATAAGTTCACACACGCATTTATATATACATATACATATATACCCTTCACTTGCACATACATACATACAATATATATATATAATATATACATGTTTATGTATGTATGTATGTACATATATATATGTGTGTGTATACAAATATGTGTATGTGTGTACAAGTCGCGCAGTACAGAAGCATGCAATTGTGTCACAATTGTGACATCCCAAAGAACTTTACTGCCCCATATTTTGTAAAAAAAAAAAGAAAAACAACAAAAGCATAAAATTCATGGGCCCTCAATGTCGCATTTAGACTTGTGTGTCGCTGTGTCAAACAGATAATGTTGTCACATCGTATTCTGAGAATGTCTTCCGATCAAATATGGTGGCAAATATTTAGAAGAAAAATTGTTGTTATCAGGGTGTTGTTAATGCATTTTTTACTCATTAACAATATTTAATGTTGACCAGCCCATCATTAACATGGACGGATATATTGATATCATGTCTTCCATATTGACAGACTCCAATATTGACCTCTTATTGTTGTCTTTGAGATGTGATGGTAGTTGGTAGTCAGTCCTCTCCATATAGTCTGATGGTCCACCCACTCTCTCCATTCAGTCAGTGAACACCACAGGAAGTCAACCTCATCAGGACATTGTAGGCTACCATGGACTAGACTAGGAGACCAATGACTTTTATAGTAGGCTACACAGGATTCAAAAATAACCAGTTACCATAATTTGAGTATAAGCATTTTTGTTCCAGAGCAAATAAAAATAGAATATTTTTTGGTTTTTCCCAGGTGCCAAAAATTTTTCAAGTTTATGTTCCCTGAATCGGTTCACAGCCCTGTAATTAGCCAAGAGAGGTAACGACCTATACCTTGTCTTACACATATGTTGGGAAACATATTTTGTCTCAGGGCCTCGCCATCTGTCTGCATGAAAATATACTTTCTGACCTCAACGTGACATCAACTGTTCCATGGAAAAGTATCGTATTATCAGCAGAGACAGAAACTGGAATGAGATTGTAAAAATGGATAATGTGCTCAGGCAGGAGGAAGTGGAAGTGAAGGGAAATAGCAAACAAGTCGACAAATGACAATCATACAGAGAGAGAGAGAGGGAGGGAAGGAGACGCGGAGAGGGAGGAAAGGAAGGAGGCAGCGTAGTTCCTTGAGGATAAATGGCTGATGGTTTCTAAACACACTCTCTCCTCCCTCCACTCTCTCTCCCTTCTCTCTGGAATCTTCCGTCATGGCTCCCATTAGGTTGACAGCTGTCAATTAGAGCCTCCTTGCTCGGCCGCACTGCACTTTATTGCGAACGGTTGACGCTGTCATTTTGCTGCCGGCTCTTCGCCTTGAGCGTTACCACGAGTGCTCAAACAGTCAATAGCTGATGCATCAGCAGTTATTTCTTAAATTGGCTCACAAGGTTGCATCCTTGCCATCACCCAGCCCATCTCCCTCTCCTCACTCACTCCTCACCCACTCCTCCTGTTTTCTTTCTCCCAAAAGACTATTTTGTGGAGGCAGCGACAGCAGCTTTGTGTCTATGCTGCAAAGAAAAGGCTACAACTGTGGGGCTACACTGACGGTAAATAGACCCATGTACAAACAATAGGCGTCATAATGTTAGCATATAGAGTACACGCATACTACAAATTTCCGTCTGTGGTAATAAACGACACCTTTAAAGTATAGACACACAGTATAGATACTGCAGGTTCTGTGCCGATTCTTTAAAATCATTCAACTCAACGTAATGCTCTGCAAAAATTGTTATTCTCATTAGATTTTGGTTAAATCGCAACTTTTGGAGATTTCGGTAGAATCGGACAATTTCAAAAGAAGTGCATTGCAATTAGTTTGTGTTTTTCATATGACAATACTTTGCGTTCAGAAACACACCAAGCATGATACAAGAAGAAAGACACAGATTTGATGTGTAAAACAAGTTCTCAGTTAACGATGTTTTTAAACTACGGTACTGTCAAAATATACATCAAAATTCATGAGGGAACTAATTGTTGGAGAGTTGCGCAACTTGGTCACATTGTGTTCTACGGGACGGGCAGATTTGTTTACATTAACCATTTGTATGTCACTTTTGATTTTGCTAGATTTCGCTTTTTTTTTTTTTTTTGAGTCTCATGGCTTCTTATGTCAAAGGAACAGAAATCAAGTTGATTCCTTTAACTAACTTGTTAAAAAATTTACAAAATTATTTATCGTGTTACTGGTGTGTGACAAAGGTACTTCAGGTTAGGTTTCAACCAAAATGGCATCACGTCATACCGTAGGAATAGAAATCCAACATAAATGGACTACGTCCTGTAATAGTTACTTTTTTTGTTCACATAATCAGAACAAGAAAATTAAAACGTTCTTTTTGATATACCAAAAAAATGGCCGCACTTAAAATTGGGTGTTAGTGTAAATTTTGGTAAAATGTGATCAGAACCTCCTTGTTTTGCAATTGGATCAGGTTTTGGTTAAAATGACACACACACTCAAACACACACACACACACACACACACACACACATATATAAAAATATAATTGTTTTAATCTCAACATGCCAAAATGTCTGACTTATGTTGCGGTTTAGGACCTTATGACAGAAACATTTACAGACATTGAGATAATCGAGCCTGATGCTGTCCACAACTAATATCCAGGTGCTGTATAGTGGAAAAGTGCTTGTGTCTCTTTTGCATTGTAATTGCAATGACTAGCAAGTTGGGCTGATGCCATGAGGTAAAGTCTTAGATATATGTAGGGAATGTGTGCTCTCCTCGCTCTGAGGGACCAACATCAAATAGTATGCCGGAGTATAAAAGCAGAAAGAAATATTTGAAAAGCAACAAAACACTGACTCTGCATATAGGGTTTAGGTGTGTATTAGTATGTTCCTGGTACTGTTTGAAACTAGTCACTGAACTTTGGTATCAAAAGGAGGTTATCTCTTAATGGTAAGAAGAAGGGGAAAGAAGTCTAAAATGTAAACTACTTTAAGGAAGCAGGTTTTGGTCTCATCTCCACACACTCTCTTGCTCTTCACACACACACACACACACGGACTAACAACTTCATTTTTTCCAAACTAAATCTTAAACGGTGAATGGGAACAGGCACAATGTTTCCACAAGGAAAAATATGTTACCTGACAAATTCCAAAACATTAACTCTAAATGTACTTAATTTATCCATTCACAGACTGTGCTATTAAGTTTCAGTTTTTGTCCCTAAATTCATGGGCTTATTAGGAGTCTGTGTTTATTTTCTTCAGAGCGTGTCAAATAAAAAAGGGTAAAAACTGTATTTTCTTTTCTTTTAAAAGGTTTAAAGTGACAGTTTACGTACTGTAACACGTGTGTATTTCTTTGGGAAAACAGAGGAGCCAGATTGAGATGGTTTGGACGTGTTCAGAGGAGGGACAGTGGATACATCGGTAGAAGAATGATCCTAGAAATGGAGCTACCAGGTAGGAGTCAAAGAGGTGTGAGGGAGGACATGGAGGTAGTTAGATTCAGAGTAGAAGATACAAAGGACAGAGGAGATGGGAAAGGATTGATTGCATGGGGAGAGGCTGAAGGGAAAAAAAAAAACTCTCTATCTATCTATCTATCTATCTATCTATCTATCTATCTATCTATCTATCTATCTATCTATCTATCTATCTATTTATACAAAACAATAAGATAAAAATAAAAACTGTCCATGTCCCACTAAAATGGCATATGATGCACGCAAAGCTGACAGAAGCTCCTGGAGTCAACACAGAAATCGCACAAAACTCACAGCTTACAACTATATCAGATTAGTTGGATTATTAGAACTGACTCTTAACAGATAATCCAATTAAACGTATCAATTACATTGGATACATCGCATGCATCTAACAAAATAAAACACCTCGTTTTTTTTTTTTTTTTTTTTTTTTTTTATCTGGAAAAAAGTACCAGGAAACAAGTATGAAACTAGAAACTATTTGTTCTGCAGGAAGTCAAAACAAATAATGAGATAGATAATAATTTCCAATAAAAAATGCAATTTGTATAGAAAATAATTTGCAGTTATAGGAACTTAGTGTGTTTCAACTGCAGAAAACTAGAACCCAGAAAAAAACAAAAACAAAAACATGCACTTGCAAGCGAATGTTCCTAAGTTTGCAGAAACAACTGTATTAAGGATGAAAACAATAACAACTTGCATTTCGACTGGAAGAATCACATTCGACATTAACTGCCATCATAAAAACTCAAAACAACCACATCTTAACTGGCAGCGGCCAATTTATGAGGCTACATAAAGGTAAACAAAAAGAAAAGAAGGCGAGAGGGCTGGCGAGGGGTGAGTCGGGATTGTTAGTGTTTAGATGATCATGGGCTCGTGCTGATGATGTCAGAGATTGTGCGATCATAGCGATGAGAGGGGTAAAAGTTACAAGCAGGTGTGAGGAGGTGAGAATGATGTCATGTCCGATCCCCTCATTCGATCTGTCAGTGATGCATCACACACTCTGATTGACGGGAACAACATTGTAAAGAACGTGGTGACTTCAGACAGAGCTGTGATGGCATGTATGTGTGTGAGTTAATGTTTTGAAGGAAAAGCTATTAAGACCTTCCCTTACTCTGGGAAATATATATAATATAATAACTCGCTGCCCACGTATATCTTTTTTAATATAAGTTCAACGTTTACTTTTGGTAAATTATTCTATTTCAAACAAAAAAAAATGTATAGCTTTAGCAATATTTCTATGCATTTCTATCTATTCATTTGTTGGAGTGTTTTTTTTTAAGAAAACTTAGTAGTAGTGGTTAAAAGTTTTGTTACAGGCAAAAAGTTAATTGAATGTAAATATGCTAAGATCTTTGATAACAATGCGGACACTTGTTTTTAAAAATGAAAAACCCAGAAAAATACATGGACAGTTATTTAACACTGAAAAGTTTGATTAATTTAACAGTAGAAGAAATAAAGTTTTGAATGATGAGATGGCAAACGTCCCTCAATAAAATGTCGATATACGCAAACAAAAATGGATGCAGCTTACTGAGTCGCAAAAAGAAACGTGTATTTAAGCCTGTATGTAAGATGCTATAAAAAATACAACGTCTAATGAAATATGAACTTTAAAACTGTGTCTGAGTTAAGGAGTTATAATAAAGAATGTTGGTAAGGATATGGATATGAGCAGAGGTGAGCAGTGGGGAGGAGGTGGTGTCAATGAAATAGGGTGGTTTGATTTATTGGCACATTACTGGTCAATGAACAGATCAGAATGCCAGGTCACATGATGGGAGATCAGTGGAAGATGATATGTGTCAATGTCTACTTCATCGCCTTTTTTCTTTCCAGTTTTTTTGTCCTCTGAATCTAAGTAAAAAAAAAAAAAATGAAATGGAAATGAACGAGAAAAGATAAGAAAAGTAAGGATGTTTAAAATCTCTGTAATGATCTTAGAAAAGAGTGGAATTTGTAAAAAAAAAAGTAAATATGAAAGCAGATTTCAAGCAAAAAGTCAAGAAAACTGAAAAAAAAAAATCTATTGAAATCAATGTGCCTACAAATCCAAAGTTTTAAGATTTCTGTTCAGTGGAATTCTATTTGTGCTACTGCACGTGTGTGAGCACAGCTTTGACTGTGTAGCAGTTCAAAACTTATAAATGTACATATAAATATGTGTGTGTGCGCGTGTATGAGTGTGTGTGTGTTATATTGTTATATAATATTAAAATATTAAAAGTGATTTAAATCAATATTGTCACAATTTAATGTTATATTTATAAATGGTTACAAAACAAACACAACGATTCTGATAAAATCTTATATCCAGCTGCCAATATAAGAACACATTGAGTTTTTACACTCTTGATGAAAACATAAAATCTGAATTTTTATTTAATTTAATATTTTAAACTACGCTCAAACTTCATAGGTATATTGCCTCTGGTTTAAAAAGTTGGAAATAAACTTTTTAATTCCCAGTGAAAGTTGCATTTCATCAGTTAAATGCTGACATGCTACTTCAACGTTTGTATAAAAAACTATAATACAAGTATCAATATACAGTAGGAGAAAGGAGAAAGCAGTGAGGTAACTCTTTCCAAACAATGGTAAATATCCAGTAGTGACAGTGGGGAAGAGAAAACATCGATGAAGAGTAGATGAATGGTGGAGTCATGAAGAAAGTGGAGGCAGAGTGAATGAAGGATAACAGTGGGTGCGTAAAATCCGTACCTGCGGCGCGCCGCGGCGCTTCCTGCTTCCTCCGAGGCATCCTGCCGCAAGGGCGACGAACGCACGGCCGCAGCAGCACCGGGGGGGTTCCGGGGTGCGCTGCCGCTGCCGAGGCTTCACGCTTCTGCTGCGGTTACAGCTGCAGGAGGAAAATCCGGAGCGACAGCGCCGTAAGAGCTCTGACGCGCAGTTTCACCCCCCACTTCTGGGTGCGTGTCTTGTCGCGGGACTACCTCATGGGGATAGGGAGCAGCATGTGGTTTGTTGGAGAGGGAAAAGTCAAGGAACGGAAGAAGACGGAGCGGCGGCAGCGGTGGTGGCGGCGGCTGCCGCTGGCTCCGATGCTCCCGGGCGGCAGGGAAGGGAGGCTGCGGCTCCGCGGTGGAAAAGCTGCCAAAAAACACGCGTGTTGTTCGTGTCACTGCTTCTCCGCGTGTGTGACGGTCCTCGTCCCGCTGCAACAGGCAAACAACGGGAGAAACAAAGAACAATTTGAACCCCCACGAAATGAAATGAAAAAAAAAAAATGACCAACGTCAGTCAAAAGTCCGCAAACAAGAAGGACAAGCGCACATCAAGAGCTGACAGGAGTTGCGCCTCCTCCTCTCTGCTCCTGCTCCACTGCTGCCGCTGCTGCTGAGAGGAGGAGCACGATCCCTCTCTCTCTCTTTCTCACCCTCTCTCTCTCCACCCCTTTTTATCCCACTCGCTCTACTTCTCTCCCTCTGTCAGTCACCATCTCATCCCTGTCTCTCCTGCATCGCGGTTCTGATGGTTAATCTCATAAACCTATGTTTTTACACTGAAACAACGACTAAACTCACATCAATCCTAACCCCATCACTGGTTCCCTAACCCTAAAAATACTCTGGATGTTGTCAAAAGCTGCAGAGTCCTCACAAGTCTGACATCTGTCTATTATTGTATTAACGAACAATGACTGGGCTGTTGGGGTTTGCAGAAAAAAAAAAACAAGTAAAGACAGAGAAACTGCATCGTCCAACACTGAAACTGAAGCTGACTGATGCACAGTTATCCCACTATTAGTGCTCTTTGACTTAGGGACCGTATAATCTTCCTTGTTCTGCCTTTTTCTCACAGGTTCCTGTTTTCTTTACCTAAAATAAGGTTAGTGTCATCACAGAATCAGATCCCGCTCTGAGGACATTTGTAAGGTTGTGCAGAAACCCACATGTGCACTTCATGTCCTCCATAGAAGTTGCCAAACCTTTTAAAGCTTTTCACAAGTAAAACCAGTTCCAGAGAAGACAAGACTTTTCTGTCTTCGTATAAATCTGTGTTGGATTTACGTGTTTTCTTTTTCCTCTGACTGTTATATGTCCTTTGAAAGGGACCTTTGAAAGGGTTGTTGTGTGGATTAAACGTCCCATGAGATGTTGTCAAACCCTTATTATCACGTCAGACCTGTGTCTGCACTCCAGAAAGTCAAAACAGATTCAAAAATGGCCATGTTTTAATCCTGATGTCTTCATTCTAACCAAATGTCAATATTTTGTCTCTGTATTTTGTCATGGATCTGGTGAGAAGGCACATGTAGTATCAGGTAGAACTAGGGATAGTAACCCTAACCCTACACTACCTTTCGATACTTAAATACCTTGAATAGATCCTTAGCCTCACAATGGCATCTAGGTGGAGGGTTTGTTAAAAATATTTAATTAATGTGGTTACAAGAATGATGCATTCAGGCTTTGCAGCGGTCATGGATCTATACATGATATAAAGCAGGGGTCCCCAACACCCGGTGCAGGGACCAGTGATGGTCCGTAAGGTCATTTGATACTGGCCGCAGTGAGTGAAATAATGTACTTCAGTTTTACTAATTTAACTAAATAAATAAATAAAGTAGCTATATTTCTTCACTTTCACTTTAGAGGTCATCGCAGAATATCTCCAACAATTGTTCATTTCAACTTTGATTTAAGGAGAATAACATCTACAGGGTGATGGTGTCTTCTAGGATGAGGGTACGCTGTGACTTACTTCAACGCTGCAGACTTCCTCCTCTTCTTCTTTTACCTCTTCTTCCCTCAATCAATCCAATTCTCACGCACGATTCAGCAAGAACGCGCCTGGAAACATCTCAACAGTCGAGAGAAAAAAAATAAAAACTCCATTGTTTTTTATTCTCGTTCTCATTTGAGAAAAAGTCTTGACTTGGTAGAAGGAGGCAAACGAGGAGACATTACATTCACGGCTACTGTTTCAGTTCGTCAAAGGAGGAGGTGAAGGAGGTGAAGGAGTCAAAAACCTGGCACCGCTTTGATTTTCTCGATCTTTAGAAAAAAAAAAAATCCACCGAGGTTCAGGTCATTCGCGTGTGCGCGCTCTCATGCGTGATAGCGCGTGTGCATGTGAATCGATGAGATACGTGCTTGATTGGGACTCCCTTGTAATAATGTACATGAGGAGGAGTGGAGGGAGGAGGAGGAGAAGGAGGAGGTGGAGGCACCGCTGCCGAAGCCGGAGCGTTGAACCTGGAGATTCCCAGCTTCTCCCAAACTCTGCCTTCTGGATTTTTTTTTTCCAGACACATTCACTGTTTGTGCGCGTTTCCTCCACTTGTCTTCCCGCATGTGCGAAAAAAAAAATCTTTCGCGGTTCCTCCAGTGTTTTTTCCTTTACCTTCCCAAAGTTTGACTAAAAGAACACTTGAAACTTGGACTGGTTTAAGTTCAGTTTTTCCACTTCTGATAAGATTTAGTGAGATTTTTTCCCCCTCCTCTGTCGTAGGGAGATCCTAACGGAGAAGTTTTCAGGAGCAGGAGACGCTGCAGGGGCGCAGCCAGGATCTGAAGGTGAGTGCGTCTCCTCCTCACAGCCAGATGTGCAGATGCTGTCTCTGCTCCCGCTCCCGCTTTTGCTGCTGTTCCTCCCGAAAAAAAAAAAAAAAAACACACACACACAAGCGAGATTTTTCCAAAATCCGCCTCAACGACGGACCGGGATCGGTGTTGGTGCGACGAGACCTCACTCCTCCGCCGACGCCGGAGCAGTGATTTCTTTCTGAAATCTCACCGCGACCGCGTCTGTCTGTCTGAGTGGACGTGTGCGTCTTCCTGCGCGCGCGCGCGAGCCTGTGTGCGTGTGTGTGTTGTATAGCGTGTGGGCGCTCTGCTGCCGCTCCGTTAGATCCGCCCAAGCATCTGTCCGTCTTTCCATTGGCGCATCCATCAGTGTCACATGCGCACACGCACACGCAAGCTCACACCTTCTGACAACAATGATTCACTGCGTTAGACCGTCACTTTCACTTCTTTCACTTTTTTCCTGGTAATTTTTCTCATTCTTGCATTTTCCATTTCTTGCTAAAGAATACTCCTGCAAACGCATCCGCTTTGCGCAAAACCTTGTCCCAAGTGCAGTTCCGTAATAGATAGATAGATAGATAGATAGATATAACTTTATCACTATTATCATCTAGGAAATTAAGAAGTAATATTAAAGTTACAACACTGGAGATGTAAATATAATGAGTTAAAAATTTAAAAAATAATAATTTTAAATATATATATATAACACAGCAGCTCTTGTGCGCCCCCACCCCCAATAAACGTAAACAAAGTTGAAGTTACATTTTTTTTTAAAGAAATTGCTGCAGTGCGTTAGGGATAATCCTCGAGCGCGCGTGCGCGCGATGGTAGAGCAATGGCTGTAAACAATTTTGAGAAAGTTAAGTGGATTTTTTTTTTGTTTTATCTTTGTGATTTAGTGCCAAAAAAGTTGAAGTCTGTCATCCATCTCACTATCCTTCAATCTCTCCTTCCATCAATCCCTCCATCCATCCACCCATCAGCCCCTGTATCCCCTGCTGCTCTTCAGCTTATGTCCAGTCAAAACCTCCGTCTGATCCTGTTCTACTCTGAGTCCGTGCGTCGGCTGTTAGGCGTCAGTTAGAAAAAGATCATTTTAAAAAGTGTGTTTTTTTCTGTCTGTAATGTTGAATTATTAAACCATTTTAGATTTGTAAAGTGCACACACACTCTCAAGTCTCTCCTTCTGTGTGTGTGTGTGTGTATGTGTGTGTGTGTGTGTGTGTGTGTGTGAGAGAGTTATAGATGGAAAAGTTGAAACAAGCCAATATTGTCCTGATGAAAACGTCTAACCCTGTCATTCAAAATGACGCAGTAAAGATGTAAAACAAAAGAAGGTTGAGTTTCACTGTGAGGAATCCCAAACACAATATGTCTTTGTAGTTTTTTAATAATAATTATTAATGAATTTATCTTCATTTTTTTAATCTCACATCTAACTCCATTTTATATAGTCCTTGGCTTTTATTGATTTATTTTTCAAACCAGGTATTTACACATTTTTATGATGAACATTATTTTTTCTGTCACACGTGTTCACACATGAGCAAATCCCCGTCGTGTTATTATTGTGCGCCGGGATATGAAAAACAATACCCGACCAAGAACAAATACCGTAAAGTCAGACGGTTTTAATTATCGCCTGTGGCATCAATAAATGTGTCAGGAGGAGAATGTATACACAGAACACGGGGACTGGCCGTGTGTGCTGTTAAGACATCACTTTTGTTAGTAAAAGTGTTGACTCACTCAGGTTTTTGTTCTGCTTTAAAAAAGAAAAAAAAAGTTCATTTTACACCGTCTGCTGCAGCATCAGTCTGGTTGGAATGGAGCGGCAGAGACCGCGGAGGGAACCGCGTGCGCGTCTTCACACACGCGTGGTGTTGAAACAGGACTGTGTGTTGAAGGAGGAAATTGAAGCAACTATTTAAGGTGTGCGTTACACCTCGATCTAAAAACTTTAGATACACCTCCATCCATTTATTCACGTTAGATTTATTTTAGAATAAAAAGAAAGTTATATACAGTGTATATGAGATTCACAATTCTTAGTGATTTGTATTAACTCAAACTCTATGTATCTTACATTTTACCTTTATTAAATACAATACTTCAGGTGTACAGGTCCACCATCAAAAGTATTGTATATATGTATGTAGATAAGTATATGTGTGTGCATGTGTGTGTGTGTGTGTGTACATGCATGCACGTGTATGTATATGTGGGTGTATATACATAGATACATACATAAATGAATATATACTGAGATAGTATACTAATACTATAATATACTGATATAATATAATACACTCTTAACTAAGCAGTATTATTGTCACAGTCAAATATAATAACAATAATAATAAAAAATGCAGTTACTAAACACCACACACAGCAATGATCATGACCCACTAATCTATTACTACTAATACTACTAACATTAACCCACTAATACTACTAGCCCATATATCTACTTCTAACCTACTGATCCACTAACATCTACTGTTCACTGTGCAGGTCGTATATACTTCAAACTGTACTCATGTCTGCATCTACTGTATTTTATTATTTTCTATTGTATTTAGACTAGACCAGAACTGTACTGCTGTTGGAGCCATACTTTTCTGAAGGATACTCCAAAGAAATTAATAAAGTTAATTCAAGTTACCTATTTAGTTTAATTCATCATTAACCATATAATTGTACTAGTTTCACACACTTTGTTTTGAGAGAGATTTCATCCAAAAAGCTTATTCGTGAATACCAACGTGCTTATAACTGCCACGCATTTTACGCACGGGTCCATACACTTTAAGGTCAGCATCCCTGCACCTGCGCCATTATCATTCGTCTATTTTGAGGTTCAAATGCGGCAAAGAAAAAAAAAAATGTTTGAAGTCGTAGATTCCCTTACCCCGGTGCAGGAATTGGCTCGAATGAACTCAGGGGATTGTCGTTTAAAGGGTTAAAAGCGGGTGTAACACAGAGGTCGAGTCAGTGCGAGTGAAAATATGTCGACGGGACGCCCTGAGTGGGTGGAGCAGGTGACGCTAAATTGGTTTAGTTGCGTTACTGGTTAAAGGACGGAAGTTTTACGCACGGACAGCCAAGCCTTTACCTCAGTTTATATGTTTTTTTTTATATATATATATATACATTTTTTTTTTTTTTTTCCAAAAGCCGTGCGTAAAATCATTATTATATGAGTGGTGATGTTTTCAGGAGGTCCCTTGTCTGACATAACCTTATTGATCTCCACCATGTCATCATTGTAATGAAGGGGTTTTGGACTAATTAGCCGGCTGGCTTTGGTTAGTGGTTAGGGTATTAGGATGTGAGGTTAGGTCTCACAGGGAATATCCGTGGGTGAGAAGAGAACCGGAAAGAGGAGATGGATGGAGACGGGGACTTAACATTCCGTCTATAAAAGAAGGTTTATTGCAAAAAGTCCATATCCATATAACTTAAGATATTGATTCAGGGAAAATGGAAAAATTTTAAGAGATATTATATCAGTGTATTCAAGGTCAGGGCAAAATTACGCACGAGCACACAGACAGTCTGCGCCAGTCTGTGCGAGAGTCAACTGCTTTTCTTGTGCCGCTCTTCGCTGCAGGAACCAGAGCAGACTGTGGCAGGACAACTTTCCTGGTTAAACATGTGGGATTGAGATTATGACTGGGCACCGACCAGTTACAGACATGACTTTGGATACAGACAGTGAACACGCATGAACGCAGAATCAACGCGAGGACCCCGCACCATCGTGCACGCGCGCGCGCCTCTCGACCAACGTGAAGAAAGTGCATTGGAAAATGCCTTTGGATGGGAATGATTGATTGAGTTCTGCGGTCGAATCCTAAAATCTAATATTGAACCGAACTTCATGTAAAACGTCGTGTTCAGTGTTTCAGCTTTTGTGAAATACTCTGTTAGTTTTGCCGTTGAAATAAAACTATTATATGGTTGCATTCAAGGTGACGGTCCACCTCTTCCCCCCACGGTGACTGCGGGGAACCTGAACCTCCATGTCCTCGTCCGCGGAAAACTCAGAAAGACGCGCTCGCTCCCTGAGAAACACAGGGTTCAGAGGAGAAGTGCGATGATTTATCTCCTCAAGCTTCACCGGCGTTCCGTTCAAATCACGATTTACCATTTCCCCTCTTCCTATTCCACTTTTTTTTCCCTCCCGTCCCTTTGTAATCATCACTGTAGATCACTGTGGAGAGCAGATGCGAAGTGCGTGACGCACCGCTGTCTTCACAGCAGACTGGTTTCCACCAGAGTGGATAAAGAGGACGAGGGTGGTGGAGACGGTCAGTGGAACGGCTTAGGGTGGAGATATACAGAGAGAGAAAAGAATACAATCATAATCACTTTTTTTCATCCTTGGCATTATGCGTGTGTCTTATAGGACAGTCCTCTGGTCAAAAGACAGAAGGACAAAAGCCGAAGCGCCCCCTGGAGGTCTGTCCGCGGATGTCTCCGGTGGGAACAAAATGCAGTTGAGTCCATCAAACAGAATCCACATTTTTCCTCTCTTTTTTTTTTTCCAAAAAGGTTAAACTTTTAAACACTTTAATGTCCCCTACATCTTCATCCATTCCCTCTCCCTTCTGTGTCTCTGTCCCTGTGTTTGGAGACACTCATATGATGTTAAGTTATACATGCATGTATAACTTCGACCTTAACATCATATGAGTGTGTGCTTTCCTGAGTCAGTTTCTCGCAGTTACGTAATTTCAGTTTGATGCATAAATGAATAACAGGGACAGTGACCACGGGGCAGTTTTGCAAGTTGTATTTGTCTCCTGTCATAGATTCAATCCAGCTGATGTCAAAAAAAATTAAAGTAAATATTTCTCTTAGGGATGAAGATAAAAGGGAAACAAAGATAAGCTGTTAAGAAAAAAGGGAAACATTTGATTTTCATCATGAGAAATAATGAAAAAAAAAATCATAAATGTAGCTCTAGATGAGTAGATTCTCCTCAAATAAACTTAAGTTAAAGATAAAGTTCGGAGAAACTTCCAGAGGAACAAAGGAACCTTGACTGGACAACCTGAAAAGGATGGAATGAAAACACACTCTCTCTCTTTCTCTCCCTCTATCACTTTCTCCCTCCTCCCCCTTTCACTCAGCCCCCCCTCCAGTGTCCTCTTGCCCCCCCACCACCCTTCCGTTGTCCGTCCCCATCCTCCCCCCACCCTCACCTACTTGGGTGAGCTGCGGAGTTGGCAGGGTTGAGAGGGCAAGTGCTGACCAGCCCTCTTTCTTTCTCTGTCTGCTGTTAGTAGGTCACCACACACACAACACACACACACACAGAGGCACACACACTTCTCTCCTTGCGGTCAGCATTGCCACCAGGGACAGGGGTAATTTAAGCCCTCTCTGATGCAGCCTATTCATCACTGTCCCACAGAGCCAGCTTCAAAATTAAAGTCTGATCTACAAAGTTAGACTGAAATGAGATAAAGAAAGAAAAAAAAGAATGGCAGAGGTGGAGGCAGGTCAGTCAGGTCTGAGAAAAAAAAAAAAAAAAAAAAAAAAAACAATGCCATGGCCACACTTGCGAGGATCAGCAGCAGCATCAGCAGCAGCACCTTTTCTAAAGTTTACTGCTGGAACTTTTGAGAGTCAAATCACACCATTTGTCCAAAGTTGAAGTTTCTATGAAAAAAAAAAAAAAAAAAAAAAAAAAAAAACAATGCCATGGCCACACTTGCGAGGATCAGCATCAGCAGCAGCACCTTTTCTTTTACAGTTTACTGCTGGAACTTTTGAGAGTCAAATCACACCATTTGTCCAAAGTTGACGTTTCTATGAAACAGCCAACAAAGGTTATGGTCAAATCTCTGACATGAATCAACAAAAACTTCCGAGATTTCTTACTTTTGACCTGAAACTAATACCCTCATATATCAATCAATACTGGTTAAATGGTACCGAGCACTGACTTTTACAGAACTAAATATTTTGCATCATATGTTTTGTACTAGGTTGAATTTAATGTAAATTAAACATAAGTGGGACAAGAAAAAAAAAAAAGAACAAATTTAGAATTGGTGATTCCAACTTCTGGTTCGAGGACCATTGCGGGTCGAAAGGTAATTCGTATCGGTCCATACTTCAGTTTGATGAGTTTACTTTTTCTTTTTACTAATTCAAAATATTGCAGTCATGTTGTTTCAATGATGGCGCCATGTGACTGGTCCAGGAATGGTAGACATGGTCACAAAGTACTAAATGCCAAATGGATTACAAGGTATTGCAGATTGATGAACATGGTTGAGGATTAGGGCCTAAACATAGCTTTTTATACCAGATTTCAAAATTTGGCCCCAAAGCCAAATGTGACCCATTTAGTCATAAATGTCAATGCAGCTAAGCTTTTTTAAATTATTATATTATATATTTTTTTACAATGTTTGTAACTTGAATAAATAATAATTAAATGCAGAAACATCCTATAATGGAGTAAAGACATCTATCATCAGTTATAATTTTGCATTTATATTTATGACATTTTTCCATATTAATGATTGTGACAGATTATTGTTGTTGGAATCCATATTATAGCAATCTACAGATATATTACATATTTCTGTTCTTTCTAAACATTTAGAGAACTCAATCTTGATAATTCAAGTTATCACAATAAAAGACATATCTACATTATCTTCCCTGCACCTGCAAGCGTGAAGTGAATCCATTTTTTTTCTCCACTTAAAATCTGTCAATCAATAGTGATCACTCACAACTCAGTAATATTACAAATGAATGTAGTGCAGAAAGTAACTCAAAAAATATTTTTTTCAGTAGTGTTTGTCATCTATAGACTTACTTTATGCCGTGTGTTGCAGTGACACTAGTCTTTCACCGTCTTTCCAATTGAATAAAGAGCGTTAAGACAGCAGGCGTTGTGCAAATCCATGTGTGTCCACTCTGTATCAGAGTTAAAATAAATGAATGAAATGCAGGGAGTACTGAATATGCAGTGCACACATTTCTGTCCGTGTCTTAAAATTTCAGTCAGAACCAGTTTGATATTCACAAATGTAACCAACACAGCGATCATCCAACTCTAAAATAAACTGTTTCTGTAGAACCAGAAAGTAAAAAAAAAAGATCCTAGACTTTTTTTCAAGGCTATAGAAGTCACATAAAAAAAAAAATCAACTTGACCATGTGCTGGATACCATACATATTTATTGTTTTACTTAATGATACCTACATGAATTTCTTTCTATTTTCATGTCAGATTGTGTTTCTTCTCAAATTGAAATAAATGACTAAACAGTGTAAATGTGTGTTGTATATTTTTAGCGCTCCACTGTAAGTGTGAAGCACATTAAATATGGGAGTTAACTTTTGTTGAAACACAGTCATCAAACAAACCAAGTAATTCCACAGATATTTTTAGAAGCATTTTTTTTTTTAATGTAGGGTTGTTTGTGTCTAAAATCTGACAAGTTACTCTGTTTATCAGAGTACAGTGTGATTGTGCACCGCTGAGTGACTCAGGGCTTCCTGTGTGTGTGTCTGTGTGTGTGTCTGTGTGTGTTTGTGTGTGTGTACGGAAACCACGCTGACAGCTGCAGCTCATTACAGGCACTATTACTGATGGCGGCTGCTGGGGGAAATTCCTTCTTCTGGAGAGCTAACCACCCTGTTTACCACACACACATAATCACACACACACACACACGCACGTACACACACACACACGTCTAGCGTATTCATAAAACACAGCTGCAACATCTGTAACTAGAACAAGAAAAGGAAAATAGAAACATTTACTCTGAAGCGAGAAATGAAGAAGGAGAGAGAAAAAAACAAGGTGAATCATGTTTCATTTTCTGGACCTGTGGTGTGTGTGTGTGTGTGTGTATGCGTGTGTGTTTGCATTTACGTGCAGATGGTATTTTTGTGCATGTGTGTCGCTTTGCACAGTCACTTAGTCACAGCTAACATCAGATGTTCCAGTGAGAACCTTAATCGGTTCTTTGCACTAATGCCTGAGGCCCTTTAAATAGTGATCTGGGTTTCCGTTGAGATCCAACCCATTATCTCTTTATGTTTGATTTTCCCATGATGCCAGGGTTTATTGTTATTTAGTATTTTTTATCAAGAAAAAAAGTCAAGGATTTATATTATTACTATTTTGTGAGTGTTGATCATTGCTGATACGCTTGCAATCAATGTCAAGTCTAAAAATATATATATATTTTGCTAACATTGATGTTATGAATTATGTTATAAAGATTACATTTTATTGAAGATAATTGAAAAATATTTTCTGTAAAAAAAAACAAACAAAATTACCTCTCGGTGCAAATGGTCCTTAATGAAGCCTCTCTTTCACCGGAGGAAGCTCAGGCACAGACTCTACCACGTGTTGTAATGACTGCGTTTTATTAACTTTGTTGACTGTTTCACTCAGGTTGTCCAATATACGGTCTATGGACCACCTGAGCAACTATGTAGGACCATGAGGATCTTTCACTGATCTATAACAGCAATATCCTTAATTTGGTCATACGGAAATGTTTAGAACCTAACCATTATTTAAATTATTTTTAAGACTAAATTGTTTGTCCTGCTTTTTGCGTCTTTTCAGTAAATAATTTATAAATAGTATTTTTTTTTTTTAATCGATGGTTATTTTTAGCTATTTTTCTTAAAAAAAAAAAACTCTCACTGTTAAAGCATTTTTCAGAGATGTAGGGGGCGCTGAAGCTGAGCCCAGCATCAAACATCCACATTCTCACTTACACTTATGTAGGGTGTCCAATACATCCAATCTTCTGGAGAGTGAAGAAACAAACGACTATTTGGTCTTTCGGCTCTATTTAAATGAACTACTGACGTCGTCAGTGGTGTCCAAGTGGTTATGGGAGTGGACATGGGTCCACAAGGCTTGCCCCATCATAGCACAGCAAACTCACGTTACTTCCATTGGGCTGTTGGTGCAATTTGATTTGAGTGGTAGGCAGCCCCTGCGACCTAGGACAAGCAGATGAAGATGAATGAAATTAACCATTAGCTGCTTATTTTTATAGATAGAATTGCTCACATATGTTTTCATCAAATCAAATACATAATGCCCCAAACTTTGATGGTAAAATACTCCTCGTATTTTCTGAACGTAACTTACCACTGAGTATATTAAAATAGAAAAACCCTTCTATAATAATTTTAAGGAAACAAAAAAAAGAGAGACAATTTTGGTTTGCTCAGCCTCAATAGTTTAATAAGCCAAAATTCAGATTTTTAAATCAATATTTTATTCTAGTAAAGGGACTATTAAATCAAGAATTTTTTTTTTATTCTTGTTCTACATATTATTGAATGTTTACCCATACAGGATTACCAGCGACAGTCATTACATCAGCTATTGCTCTTTATCAATGCATGACATTGACCCTCCTCCTCCTCTATCTCTTCCACCAAGTTGTTGAATGAAGGCAAACATCCAAAATAGGATAATTGTAAAAAAAATGATACAGAGAACAAGCATACATTTATCTTCAGACTCACTCTTTGAGTTTATTTGTGTGTGTGGATTTTGGCTGTAGCTACAAGTGAGACGGACAGAAAGAAAGAAAAGACCCAGCAGTTAGTGACAGTTGAAAAAAAAAAAAACAGATTTTAAGATTTACATGAAAACTCAATATTTGCTTGTTAAAAAAAAAAAAAATAAAAAGCACAAGCACAGTGAGGCTGTCCTAGGTCTATCTGTCTCTGTTCTCTCCTGAAGGTGTTAATCAGTGTGATCACTCTCACCTGTGTCCCTGTCATTAGTCTCACTTGTGTCACCTGGTGCCCTTGGTATATACACCTCTCTCGTACACTCTGTCTTGGTGGGACCGTTGGTGTGTGTCCTTGTTCATGGTTTGGTGCGTGTAGCTCCTTGATCCTGTGATTTGATTTATTTATTTTATTTTTTTCTCCACTGTGTCAATAAATTCACTGCCTTCTGAAGAGAGTCTCCCTTGTGGTGAATTTGGTTTCTGCCTGGTTCCTTCCATGTCATGATGTCAATGACTATTTATCTAATATTGTCTACTGTGTTTGTTCTGTTTTCTCTAATGGTAATCTGAGCAAAGAATGATGATTATACAAAATCGAAAATTACCACTTGGTCCTGAATGTAGCACGGGATCAATTGCTTTGGTGAATGATGTGAATCTTTTTCTTTCTTCAAAACACCTGAGGGCCTCATAAAAAAAAAATAACACCAGCTGACTTGATGTTTTCTGCTGACACAGTTTGAGATAAATTAGCTTGAGCTTCAGCGTTAGGCAGAAATGTCCAGAAAATTTGAGTGACCTCAAGGGATAAAAGTGGACAAGTCAAATGATTGAGTGCATCTTCAGAGTGAGGAGTCACAGCTGCAGGGTTGTTTTAAAGCATCAGGTATCACTCAAAATACACAGACAATGTAATTTTAATTATTAAAATTTACCAGGACTACTAGTATGTAAGAAAGTAAATACTTTTCAACAAAAAAGGGGAAAAAAACATGTTACAGAAAGAAGGTGAATGTGCAGGGATGGATGTTCAAAGGTTCATCAGTGCAGGGCTCTTCCCCAGAGAATGGCTGTGCAGAGTTGAAAGGCCAAGCACACATGTGGAGGTTCATTGAGCAGCCTGGCAAGTGGAACAGTAACCTCACTGAAACAAACTGTTTAGTGAGGGTACCGTGTGTGCCTGTTCCTGCATGTGTACGTACATGTGTGTTTGGTTGTCTCGTATGCACTGCCTGAGCTGAGAACCTGTCTGGAAATTTAAAGTTAACCAAGTCCAGGGAGAAAAGCAGTAATTCTAACACACGTGAACACAGCAGCTGTGGATCTCCAGTGGTGGTTTTAAGCCTGACTTCAGATTAAAGAAAACAGATCTAATTAGGCTCAAAATAAATTTGAAAATGCAAATCTGGAAAACTACTCATAAGTGCAAGCAGAACAATAGCCTTCCCAGAAATTTTTTTTTTTGCTTTTTTCAAAAAAAAAACAAACAAAAAACAAACAAAAAATCCATCCTTTTTTTTTTTTTTTTTTTTTTTTTCTTTCTCACACCCCTGAGCCACGACTTATTGATTTCACTTTATCTTGAAGGGACATTTTTCAATCAATCGATCAAATTTTATTTATATAGCCCTCATTTAAAAATCTGATTTGTCACATAGGGCTTTACTGGGTTGGTAGTATCTTCTCTCCTTCATTACAGACCCTCAGCCAGGATAAAGGAAAATACCTAGGGGGAGAAAAAAACTTTTAATAGGGAAAAGAAAACGATAGGAACCTTAGGGAGAACCACAGGAGAGGGATCCACTCCCTGGACGGACAGACAGTACAATGGATGGTTGAAGGTCTTCCAGTAGGAAAACGAAGTTACAAAATGGCCGTTATAATGCCAGTAGTGATATGGGTTTTGATCCTGGTCATCCTAGTCCCGGCATCAGCTCATTCACAAAATGGTAAAGAGAAACAGTAGTTAAAAGAAAGAAAAAAAAGATTTTATAAGATAGAGGGAGAGGTGTGGAGCAGAGACATTTTTACATCAATATGAAGTGTGTTTGAGAGTGAGGGCCCTTTGTATTTGTGATTCTACATTGGAGGTTATTAGTTTTCTTAAATGATTTACAGTATTGTAATGTAAGTAACTCATTTTGGAGTTTTGTAATGTATTTTTTAAATGTTCTCTACACTAATACAAGTAGTAATCGGTTAACACAACCATGGATTAATACTCTATTACTGTTTGTAGTGCCTTCACTGTCAACACTAACAAGTGTCAGGTTAAATACCAGGATCAACCGCCCTGGATGTACTACATTAATATTTAAGCATTTAACCAATGCTTTTATTATCTTTACCTAATTGGAATTATGTTACTTTTAATTATTATTTTAATAATGTGTCGTCTAATGTGACAACGCTGTCATTTTAAAGAGGTTTTGAACAAAACAGAAAGGTTTGTTCCTCTTGGGACTGAAATAGCCCTCTGTTAATGAGAGGAAAAATAAAAGCAGCTGTAAGCATTTTCCTGATCTGTGTTCTCACTGTGATGTCCTCACCACTTCCCCAGAGCATTGACACTTACATAACACCAACACTTAGTTTATTGCATTTTCATACAAACTGAACCTGAAGTGTTGGTGACAGTATTGGTCATTGGCTAGTACACAGACATATTTTTCTCAGGACAAGTATTTCTTTTGATAATCAAGAGCTTAAGAACAATATATATATATGGTTAGAACATGTCAGAGAGTGGACTGTGATGGAGAATAAACAACAGATCAGTCAGTCCTAGTATTTATATGTAACACCATCTGGAATTGAATGTACCATATTTTTTGCAGTCTAAATAGATTCAGAGTAAGACGTATATGCCAACACAGGGGGAAGATGGTGGTGGGTGGGAACGAGTTGTACACAAACCTAAAGTGCCCTTTAGCAACTGTCAGTNAGATGTGTATAAGAGACAGGACTAAAAGCACTGTATTTGTCAGTACAATGTTATTGCTAGTGATGTAGGAACGGGAGTGATTTTTGTCCCTGTCAATAAAACCATGTAAAATGGCCAGAAATCAGCTCTGAAATTAAACTGAATTATGAGCCTTTTTTGTTGTTATTATATTTGTCCAGATTAAGTGGAAGCAGACTTTTATTTCATTTTTTTTTTTTCTTGACTGTATATATATATTTAAGTCCCAAATACTGGCCCATCACTGATGCTGTTGCAGTAGTAGTAAGTAAGTAGTAGTAACACTAGTAAGTAGTAACACTAGTATGACAATACATAATCTGTCAACACAGCAGTTAAAAATTGTGAATTGTAATTGTAAAGTAAACTGTGCATGTTGGTGTGTTTTACTGTATGTTGACAGGAGAGTGTGAAAGTGAAGACACAAGGACAGTTAACCATGGTGTTGTCATTTGGATTTAGAGTCGTATTATCTGTGCAGCATTTGTAAGACCGCTGGTTAGGCAATTGCCCCGGAATTCATAGGAATAACACATAGGTACAGTTTTAACTTTTGACAGCTCTGGTCACTCCAAGCCCTTTAGATAGGCCACTAGAGGTGAGCTTGAGGGTGTTGGTTGACCAACACAGGGCAGTTCTGCCCTCACCAAGCCATCCCACCATCACAGGTTCAACAAACACTAGCAGACCAGAAAACCATGGGAAAATGGTATGCTAGTAGATCGATTACTATAGGACCATGCAACCCAGATTTGTTTGTCTTGGTAAGCCCAGACACTAAGACCACTACAGGTTCTCTGGATGGCAGCTGTGTCCTTAAAGCAGTGGCCACAGAGTTTCTCCCACAACTTTGCCCTCTTTCAAGACTATAAGATGAGTCCCATGGGAACACATTACACACAATACATGTAGTTCATGGGTAAAGATGCTGCAATGGTAAAGATGGTGAAACACTAACACATCTGTAATCTTTTACGGTCCAAGTATTTTATGGTCCAAGTATCTCCACTGTGGCTGCAGGCCAAGTGTGGGGACTATTTGTAATAACACACTGCCTATGGGCTCCTGTGCAGCGTTGTAGTTGGTAGGTCCAGCATCCAGGATTTAGGGATAGAGATTCACAAATACAAATGTATCTTGCAATGGCACTTTTATGGTAATATGTGTGCAGTTTTTGCTTTTCAACATCGTTTTGTGGGGGAATTGGAGGTACATGGATGACATGCATATAACTCTGACCCAAACAGCTGGCATGGCCCAGCTTAGGGTTAACTGGGACATTCTGGACAGGTCAGTCAGCTCCCACTTGTGTGCACCTGTTGCCAGAAATCCCGCCATTGTCAATACCTTTGTGGTAACTGTTAATTACCTGTGCCCACCTATCCTGTGGCCACTTTGTTTGTCACGGAGTAGCTCACATGTTTTCAATGAAGGATGCCATCTTCTTGACTCTGTCTTTTCTCGTCTGTGATGCCACTCTGCTCTTCAGTTGAGCTGAACAGAACTGAAGAAGCCTTTGGTTTCCCTTGAAGTAACTTTTTTTTGGGGGGGGATGAAATGACCTGAATGATTAAAAACCTCCACAGAGACTTTAGTTGATGTCAAAATGTTGGCCTTCAGATTCTCTGTATATATTTCATCCAGGATGCATTGCCACTTATTTAGGGATACAATGACAATTTTGACTTTAGACCAGTCGGGGGGTGGGGATGGGGCGTCCTGAAATTTCCGCAGGTCATAATAATGAACGTGTGCAATCAGAAAATTGCACAGCTTCGCACAGAATCACATCAGAGTTGGAGGAAGTAAAGGAAAAACAAGTTTCAGACTGATGAGAGAAAGACGCCAAGAGACAGTGAAGACAGGTTGTTGGCCTGGGTGTAAGGAACTGAAGGACAAATGAAGAGCGGGTGAAAAGTCCTAGTCGTCCGGGTTTACCAGCCCGAAGATGAAATAGGTTGATTCCAATTAATAGGTTGAACCAATTAATCTGGTTATTGTTAATTGGTTAATGAATACCCTGTTTAAATAATATTAAAATAAATAAACTAAATAATAATAATAATAATAATAATTAAAGTTGTTGTTGGGACCATGAAATAAGTTGATGTAGTTGAAAATCATTATGATTCTGAGTTAATCAAAAAAATACTATTTTAATAATCTGAAGCATCATTGTATGTGAATGTGAGGTAAAAAAAAAGAACAACAACAAAAAAAACTGTAAATATGGACATTAGATGCTCAAAGTTAAGGTGTGAGAAAACTTTATCTCAACTTTTAATCATTTTAATTAAGAAATAAATTGTCTCCCCTCTACTGTTCTTCTTCTGCAGAAGGGTTAAAGAGGGATAATTTACCTTTTTTTACGAGCGTTGTGTTTACAACTGTTGGTTCTTTGTGTGGATAGAATGTTTTTTTGTGTTCTTTTTTCTCTCTTCTCCATTGATGAGCTGCAGATGTGAAGCTAAAAACTGACTCTGTTTCCAGACCAACTGCCAAAAATATTTGTTCCAATTAAATAAATAGAGCTATTAGCAGAGAGAGGCAGCTCCTTGTCTCTGTGTCAAAACTTCAGGCCATGTTTCACACTCATTGTTTTTACTTGTTTGTAATTCTTAGCCTGCAGTAACTGAACACAATGAGAGATCTTACTATTTAAAAAAAAAAAAAAAGTTTCCATGTGGGAACGTTTGTGTCTGCAGAGTATTGCAGTGATATTCAAAGGTATTTGATATGAATATGTAAGGATATGAACAGTTTATACTATTGTCCGTCCCAAAAATTATTACATAGTTGAGGAAGTCAGTAATACGAAGAGCTACTTGTTTGATACAGCGTACTGCTGACGTGGGTATCACTGGTGTGAAGATACAGATATAATTTTGTCTCTAACACTGACAACACTGGTAAACACCCCACTGTTGTCTAAGTTAATACAACAAGTTGTCTTTAAATGCAGCTTGTTTATTGATTTATCAATAAATCAATTGTTAATATAGTAATTTTTCTGTTTGACAATGCTGTGAACTTGTTGTTTTGTATCAACTTCAGGTGAGACTTTGGCTGGATCAGCCCCACCAATCACAGGCCTGTACTGTATGTTAGTCTCCAGCTAAGAAGCTATATATAAACTATAGAACAATGCTGAATTATGTAATATAACCCATTCGTCTACTGTGATTACAAATTGTTATGATTTGACAGCCTATGTCTAGATCAGGCATGGGCAAACTAAGGCACGAGGGCCGGATGCGGCCCGTTGAGCTTTCAAATGCGGCCCGCCAACCTGCGGCCTGCTAACCTGAATAATTCATTATTTTATGATTATACTTCTGCCTTTCCCCTGCAATTTTACACTTCCCCAGTAGATGGTATCATTAAAGGTAATGAAATTGTAGGATTTTAGGTTTTATACATGGCTTTGACGTGACGTGTCTTAGTTTAAATGAACAATCCATCTTTCTGATCTGGACTCGGCCCCCCTGTCCAACTTTAGGACCAACTTTAGGACCAACTTTAGGACCAACTGTGGCCCACGAGTCAAACAGTTTGCCCATGCCTGGTCTAGATGTTATGGTTATTCTTATCCCATCTAAACGTTTTTTTTTCTAGGTATTTGCTGCAGGTGTTACTTTAGTGAACAAAAAAAAAATCTATTTATTTTTCCAGACGCTGGTGTTTTTTTTGTTTTCCCCCACTTCCTCTTTCTTTTTTTCATCACTATCATTTGCTTCTCTTTCTTTTATCTTCCCATTTTTGTTGCTCTGTTTTTTCCTCCTTCACCTTTTTAATTCAGTTTTAATGCTAAATGTTACTTGTTTACTCTGATTATACTATTTTTTTTTCACTTTCTTCAACCTTTTATCTATTCCTTCCCTGTTCATCCCTGTTCTCTCTACCGTTTCTTCCACTTTTTTGTTACTTTACCGAATGCTGTCATCTAATTGCCCTACAGAGAAAAATCCCTCCAACCAAATCAGGAGCCATGACTGAAAGGTCAGAGGAAGAGAAAAGAGAAATAAACCAAGCCTAATGATGAGCACAATCCTTGTCCAATCAATATTTGTTAACTCACCAATATCAGCACCATCTTATGGAGTAGCTGCACTTACTCTGACATTCTCTGATATATATTTAATAGTGACTATGACATTATTCCTATTTTTTTTTTCAGCTGACATGAGCTAAAAGTGAAACATTTTTAACAGTGTTATATGCTATTTTCAATTCAGTTGTGTTTTATTCTTGCGACACTCTTCATTTCCTTTTCTGAACCACCCTGTGTGTGTGAGACTGTTCTGTAGTGTTGATGCAAAATTTATGACTCGTCTTTTGCGGCTGATACTTTAAGGCCGTAAACATAAAATAGCTGTGAAAAATGGCATTTGCATCACGAAGGAAACACACGCACACATTCATGTACACTCACTTTCTCTCCCTCCCCTTTTCTCCGCCCTCTGCCTCTCTGAGTGTCTCCTGTGTGTCTCCTTCTTGATACCATCTTCATCATAACTCCTGCTCCTTTATTGCTTTAATGACTCTCCTAGTCGTCCTTTCTCTCTTTCATTAATTCTTTATCAAGTCTTTCTGACGTAACCTGAATTATTTTCCAATTATGGCTGAGAGGAGAAGAAAATGATGAGGAAAAAGAAAAGAAAGCAGAATCTGGCTCGGATGTGGATGAGCACACGTCCATGCACACGGGTGAAATTTCTCAACGCGTGCATGTAAACACACATAAAAAGGAGAAATCTGTGAAATTATTTTATCCTTTTTAAATTTGGGATAGTTTATTTTGTATAGGCTCTACATGCAATCTTTATCTAGTAAGAAAGTAAATGCTACAAATGTAAAAAAAAATGGGTTAAAATGAAATTTCGATAAAGCTTTTTGTTTTCTTTCGTACTGTAAAATTTAGATATTTTTAAGAGAGTTATCATTTTACTGCATGGCTGACAAGAATATGAAACAAACGCACCTCAACACATATAAATAATATATATTTTTTGTAAAATCAAACTGTTGAACACTCCAGATTCACATAGTGTGTTCGCCGCCCTGCAAAATATCACGCAGCAAATTCGGGAAAAAATGCTGTGACAAGTACAGCTGTGCCAGGAACACATGTGCAGAGAAGTGTGTGTATTAGTGGAAACGTGAGTGCAGAGAAAGACAGAGTGGTTAAGGTCACAGGAAGATAATGGCTGCAGCAATTCAACACACCCAGTCTGGGAGACACTTAAGGAAGTGAGTGTGTGTGTGTGTGTCTGTGTCAGGGAGTACAGGAGGCATGGAAATGGACGAACACAGAAAAGCATGATCACACAAACTGGGATACACACAAAAACATTCAGGCTTCAGACACAAAGAATATGGAATATTTTCATTAGCACTTCATTTGGATACTTTGATTTAACTCCCTTTTTTCTGGTTTTCTATTTAAGATGTTATTTGATTGAAATCATCAGCAGTGCTGATAAGGAGTCAGGATGATGGAGTAAAATTAGATAAAATAATAAGTAAAAATAGTAGTCATGGCTATAATCCTCAGTATGTCTCGGAATATGAGGATTACACCAGGCGAAGGACAAACAGATGAAGATGAATGAATATCTGTAATAGAAAATAATTCATGAAAACCCATTTGTTATTGTCCTATTTCTACCCAGTGCATCTATTCACTCAAGCACAGTTGATATACATGTTTTAGAGTTGTTGTTTTTTGTTAACCTTCAGGGAAACATTTTTGATTCATGAAGCACCTTGAGATTAAAATATCATCTTAACACCGGCATAAATTTGGGTGGAAATTCAACTCCAATCTTGTGTCACAGAGCACACAGCATGAAATTTGGGGACTGACAGTGGATCTGAAGTGTTTGTCAAATGGTTTACAAGGGATTTCAGAGTGATAAATGTTGTTGCAGACAGCTGTTTGTCCACAGTTTGAATGCTCCACCTTTCAGCATGTGCTAACCACCATAAAGGTGCACAGGGATAACAAAAAACTGACAACTTGAGAGCAAATTTTTAACCTCCTAAGGCTTAGTGGCCACATACATGGACAACACTTTTTAGCTTGTGTGTGCACAAGTGTGTGCACTGTGGAATTGTTTGGTCCTAGAAGATAATTTTTACCTCTATTTATTAATTCTACCATGAAATTAGAATTAATTGCAGTTTTCAGGTTTTAAAAAGAAATGAAAAAAATGCATGTAAAAAAAAAACAAAAGCAAAAAAAAAAAAAACAGGGTGACATTTTTGCATATTATGATTCGTTTCAATACAATACAAACATCTACCTGGTGTCATTCAACCATCTGTTCTAGGTATATTCACAGTCAATGGAAAAACTATTGGACCACACTACTGATTTGTGCAATTTTTGGTTTAATTTAATGCCTGGTACCACTACAGGTACATTTGTTCGAACAAACTTTAATAATAACAACGCAAACTGTTCATAAGAGTTTAACTAAATTTTAGTTTAGTTTAAGTTTTCACATTTCCTTGCAATACATGGGCAGATGCTTTTATCTAAAGCAACTCACAATTCAAAAAGTAACCAAAGTAACACATAGAGTAAGGAGGGGAAAAGAACGTGAGTGTAGGACACAGAGTGAGTTGTTAAGATAGAAGTACAGTATGTCTTTGGAAATAAAGCAAATGAAGAGCGAGAACGCACCATTATGGCAAATGGAAGATTGCTCCACCATGTGAGAACCGCGTTCACCCTGTTCTTCTTTACTGCCTAAAACAGCATTTTTGGGTATTCTATTTCCATATCAATGAATAAAATATTTGGATAACATGCATGTTCATGCATATTCATATACAGTATGTGTGTGACTAGATACCTTTATCTAGGGGCTGAACTCTCTGATGCTCTCAGTTACATTGCTTTATGCACATAAAGGTGTGTGTGTGTGTGTTTGTGTGATATACACAGCTCTAATTGTGAGGTCTGGCCCCGGACATTCCTGCCTCGAGCAGCCGACCAACACTGTGTCACTTTAACAACTGCAAATTATCACTGCGACATAGAGAAGGGGCAGCACTCGCCTCTACAGGAATATAGATACCATTTGTTACCACAAATCACACACACAAACACAACACAAACGTGCGTGCATGTTTGTGTGTGGGATATTTTTTTTTTATTCACAGCAACTGCAGCACTGAGTGACATTATCATCACAAAACAAGGTTAACATTTACATGTGACGACAATTTGACCATAGAAACATTACAGATGAATAAGGAAAAAAAAAAAAAAAAACGAGGGAAAAATGTATGTTTTTTAATTATTTATTTTAGCAGCAAGGTTTTGTGGTTTATTTTTTCCTGAAAAAAAAATCTCCTATCACAGCAGTTACATTCCAGGACATGCAGTGTAACAAGAAAGTCCGGCGAGACACTTATATCATTTATGTACTCTATTACCCTTCACCATACAATAATGACAGTAGGGAATGTAAATGTAATTATATATAATATAAATATATATATGATATAACTATTTATTTAT
>JAFBJS010002931.1:0-10847 GCA_016785265.1 Paraplagusia blochii
AAACCACGTCACATCACGTGAACTCCTCATGTCACCCGAATCTTGTACATTTTTAGAGAAAAAAAAAAAAAAAAACACTTCCATCACATATCGAAATTAACCACACATAACACATCTTTTAAAAAGAAATGAATCTATGCGTGTTGATCTCTATTTATCTATTTATTGTCCTATTTATGATTTTAAATCATAGATCCTATTTATTCAATTTATGTCAGATTATGCCAAATCAACTATGTATTACTTATCTATTTATAACTATTATCTGCTTATCTATGTGACTTAACCATGAACTTATTAATTTATTGTTTTAATTAATTAATGACTGGACTTTTGTATTGAGCCTGGTAACCTGGGTTACACCATCCCCTTCTAAAGGTGTGTATGTTCCATTACACCCACATGACTACGAATTTGCCTTGGGGGTACTCGGGTGGGGGGTATCTGCATAGCCATGAGTTTGGAGTGCATCAGCAAAAGCAAGGTTGAGGCCTTGGAAAAGGGACTGGACTATAGGTAGCAAGGGATTTCCTAGTTGATTATACTGTAGTCGTTCAGGCTGTTCTGTTATCCTCTGAGAACGCCTTGGAACATAATCACTCTCATTCTCTCCCATGATGACTGGAGAGGTTCTTCTTCCAGGTGTCCCAGCTGCAGTGCCCTCATTGGTACTGTCCACTGACACATCCTCACACGTTTTATTGACAAAGCATCCTTCGTCCATGCTGCTGTCACTGAATGACAGGTCTGGAAAAAAAAGGAAGACTTTCATCCATAATGTTTGGTTCTGGGGGAGACTCAAACATGTTCAGCTGGACAGGTAAGACCTCATTCTCTTGTTTTGCAACACTAGAGGGGGCGTCCTGAGATTCCTCAAACAAAGCTCTCCTCACTTTGGGGATATCAGTTTCTCTGTGCTCTGAGGCGACCTCCTCCGGATCAACAATTGCTACTGACCTGGGTGGAACAATCTCTACAGGCATCAACTGTACTGTCCCTCTTTCAGGTGCACATCTCCTGTTTCTCCATGATGATTTTCTCGGTCTTCTGTTCCAGGTCGACAGGAACAGGAAATCTACCCGCTGGAGGCTGGGTTGGTTGTTTTGTCTCCCCAGGGTATCTCTTCCTAGCAGGTGTCGTCTCTGGTCGGGTTAAAAGTCGTGTTTCAATTGAACCAGGATTCAATGTCTCTCCAGGTAAGTAGTAATGGTAGTCGTTGTCCTCTGACTCTGAATTTTCATCTGCCAGATCAGACTCAGCTGTGTTTTCCATTCTTGACTGTCTCCTTGTTCTTGGTTTGCTGATAGTCTGTTTTGGAGGTTGCTCAAACTCAGCCACAGGTATGAATCCACACGGCAACAAAAGGTCACGGTGCAGGGTGCGAAGTGGTCTATCCTTTCCCTCTGGTCTGACAGTATACACAGGCAGGTCACCAGCCCGTTTGACCACTACGTGAACGTCTGGTTCCCATCTGTCAGCCAACTTGTGTTTTCCTCTTATCCGTACACTCCTCAAAAGGACACGATCTCCCACCTCAAGAGTGGACTCGACAACCCTCTTGTCAAACCGTTGTTTGTTGCGCTCAGCTGTCTTTGAGGCATTTTCCGTGGCAACTCGGTAACTTTCCTCTAGGCGCCCTTTTAGGTCACGCACATACTGGGAATGTGACTTGGGTTCACAGCTAGGGGTCAGACCAAATGCCAAATCAACTGGAAGTCTGGGTTGCCTGCCAAACATTAGTTCGTAGGGACTGAATCCGGTCACGTCATTCCGCGTGCAGTTATAGGCGTGCACTAGAGGTTTTACGAACTCCTTCCAATGAGATTTGTCCTTGTTTTCGAGAGTGCCCAACATCTGGAGAAGGGTCCTATTGAATCTCTCCACTGGGTTCCCCCTGGGGTGGTACGGGGTAGTCCTGATCTTCTGAATGCCAGCGATGGAGCACAGTTCCTTTATGGTGCGAGATTCAAAATCTGGTCCCTGGTCACTCAGAAGCTTTTCCGGAAAACCATAATGAACCAGGAAGTTTTCCCATAAGCACTTAGCCACAGTCTGCGCTTTTTGGTTCCGAGTTGGTATCGCGACTGCGTACTTGGTGAAATGGTCTGTCAGTACCAATGTCTTTTGTGTTGCTACGGTCAGGCTCCACCGATAGAAAGTCCATACAGACCAGCTCCAAGGGCCTGCTGGTCTTGATGTTACACAAGGGAGCGGCTCTTTCGTTTGGAGTCTTCCGACGCACACAACGTTCACACATTTTGACCTTCTGCTCTACATAGATGGACATTCTAGGCCAATAGAATTGTGACCTCATGAGAGTTCGCTCTATACCTAGGTGACCTAGATCATCATGTAGGCCTCTCAATGCTATGACTCTGAGTTCGTTTGGTAGAACAAGCTGGTATGTGACTCGTCCATGGTTTTGCCGTGCTCTGTACAACACTCCACTTCTCAGCTCTAGACGCTTCCACTCTCTGAGCCACAAAACAAGATCAGGAAGCTTGTGTCTCAAAGTAGGTGCGGGCATGTCTCCAGACTCCTTGTGCTCGATGACCACTCTGAGGTCAGGATCGGCCCGTCGTTTTTCCCTCATCTCTTCTTCAGTCCAATGACCGATGATCGGAAGTCCATGCCCGTCTTCCTGCTGGAACCCACTGGGCAGAGCATCGGAGTGGACGGCAAGAGATTCAACGAGTGTGACTGGTGGGCATGTGGAGGCTTTGTGAGACCACTCAACATCATGCCTCTCACATATGGCCTTCACTGCTTCTGGAAGAACAACATCAGGGGTCTCCTGATCCTTCAGGTGATGTAGAGTGAACTGTTCAATCCTTTCACGTTCTTCCCTCGACAAAGCATCATCCCGGAGGTCTCCATGTGGTCGAAGAGAAAGTCCATCTGCATCCTGATTCTGAGTTCCTGCTCTATACTGGAGCTTGAAGTTGTAGGTGGACAGAGCTGACAACCACCTATAGCTCGTGGCATCCAACTTCGCGGAAGTCAGGATGTAAGTTAAAGGGTTACTGTCAGTGACAACAGTGAAGTCGGCACCATACAAGTAATCACTGAACTTAGCTGTAACAGCCCACTTTAGAGCAAGAAATTCCAATTTATGAGCAGTGTATTTCGCCTCACTCTTCGTCAGTCCTCTGCTCGCAAAGGCAATAGCCCTCATCTGTCCGTCTTGCTCTTGGTACAAAGCCGCACCGAGCCCTGTCGTGCTTGCATCAGTGTGAAGAACGTATGAGAGCTTGGGATCTGCAAATCCTAAGACGGGTGCAGTGGTGAGCTTGTCGATGATCTCCTCAAACGCTCTCTGACATTCTGGAGTCCACCTTTTCCCAAAGGAGTCCTTCGGATGGAAGTACAGATGCGCTCTTTCCTTCCCTCGAGTGTGTTTCCTGAGAGGTGGGTACCCTGCTGTGAGGTCATTTAGAGGTTTGATGATCTTTGAATAGTTTCTCACAAATCGTCGGCAGTACCCTGAAAAACCCAGGAAAGAGTGCAGCTGCTTGAGGTTCTCGGGTACTGGCCAGGTCTTTAAGGCATCGATCTTCTGTGGATCCGTCTCAACCCCCTGCTCGGAGACAATGTGACCAAGATACTTGACGGAGGTCTGGAAAAATCTACACTTTTCCGATGACAACTTTAAACCATACTCTTTGAGTCGGTTTAGGACCTGTAGTAGTCTTGACTCATGTTGCTCCAGGGTGTCCGAGAAAAATGAGGTCATCGATGAAGACCAATGCTTCCCGGCGGTTGAGATCTCCCATACATCTCTCCATCAATCGCTGAAACGTACTTGGCGCGTTGGTAACTCCCTGGGGCATTCTATTGAATTCCCAGAAGCCCAAGGGACACATGAACTCAGTCTTCTGTTTGTCAGTCTCTTCCATTTCGACTTGGTAGTAGCCTGATTTTAAATCAAGAACCGAAAACCATTTTGAGCCGGTCAAAAGAGAGAACACTTCTTCCAAGTTTGGTAGAGCATATGCGTCCTTTATCGTCTGGGAGTTGAGTTTCCGGAAGTCGATGCACAACCTCACTGAACCATTTTTCTTCCTTACAACGACGATTGGAGATGCAAATGGGGACTCAGATTCACGTATGACGCCAGAGTCTAGCAGCTCTTGAAGATGTTTCTTGACTGCGTTTACATCGTGTGGATGGATGGGTCTGGGTCGGTGTGTGAAGGGAGTGTCGTTGCTCAGCTTGATGTGATGCTTTACTTTGGTGGTATGGCCAAAGTCCATATCGTGCTGAGAAAAGACCTCGGGCATGCTACTTAGCAGCCTTGTGATTCGCTCTTTCCACTCCGATGGTAAAGGGGAATCCCCAAAATCGAACTCTGTCCTCTTGGTTTCAGGAGCAGTGGAATCGGCAGAAGGCTCTTTCCCTATCACCTGCTGAACAGCATGAAGCTCGGCCAACACTGTCCTTGGAGGAATGGTGATGTCGTGTCGAGTCTCATTTCTCAGCAGGATGGACATTGAGCAAGGGCGTTTGACAGGTAAAGTGCACAGGGAGCTGGCAACCAACAATCCACCAGGAAGGGATGACACAGATGCGGCCTCTACAATGGTCCACTTATCCTGATGAGCACCACTAATGTGGACATGCCCTTCCACAGCGACCGTGCTGCCTGCTGGTACCACTTCAGGGGTGTTGCTACGTGCCTTAATCAGCCCAAGAGCTCCAGCACTTACCTGCTGCTTCCGTACTTCGAGGATTTTCAAAACCACTCTGTAGCCAGGAAGAAATGACTGAGGGCGGCTCAGTCATTTCTGAGACAGCACCAACACCAACAGGGGCTCCTAGTAGTTTAACTGCTGGATGCTAGTGCCACCATTTTGTTGATCCCATTGCCGCTGTTTCTCTCTGAGCAGCCGTCTCTTTTCCTCAACCAGAAGGTAATTGGGTTCACTCTCACAGTTGATCGCCAGCGGAAACAGTACCATGGACGGGGCCTGCTGCTTGCTACTGACCCTGAACTGGACTGTTCGTTCAATCTCTTGTTAGGTGACTGGTATCGAGCTGTCAGGGAGGAATCTCTCAGAAATGGAGGTGATGGTATCTGATGACTCTGAACTTGGGCTGGAGTCGCCTGTGCTTGAAGAAGAGCAAGCTGATGTTTCAATGCTTTCACTTCTGTTGTTTCTAGGTTATCACTTTTAGCTCCATGAGCAGCTTTCTTCATATCAGCTACCTGTGCTTGAACATCAGCAATCTGTTTTTTCAATGTACTGATTTCGGTTGTGTCAGGAGAATTGATTTTGGCTTTACGTGGAGTGGCAGCTTGCATGACAGCGACCTGAGCTTGTATCTCATTAAGCTGTTTCTTCAAGGCTTTGGCTTCAGTAACCTCTCTCTCAGGTGTGGCACAACTGCAAGCAGTTAACTGGTGCGCTGCAGCTCTGAACTTTGGGACAACAAGGCTTGGTTTGTTTAGCCCAAGGTGCTTTTTCATGCGATTTTGTTTACTCGCCTGTTTGTCTTCCCCGGTTCTGATGAGAAGCACTAGTTCAGCAAAGGAGGGCGGTATGTTACTTTTCCGCTCCAGCTGGAGATCCGCGATCAATCCATCGTTCCAGCAGCCTCGACAGAACTGCTTCAAAAGATAGCGGTTTCGTTCACTCTCTGCGACACCGCCTCGTCTGACCACAGCACTCAGAGCAACTTGCAAGCGGTTCAGATAGTCTGACGGCTTCTCGTCACTGTTCTGCAGCGTCCCCATAAACTTGGCCAAAAGCTCGTCTCCATCCTCTACAGAGCCATAGACTGAATCAAGCAGCTGAAGATACACTGATGGCAAAGCCTGAGGGCTGACATGCTTGATGACATCAGTAGCTGGAGGTAGCAAGCTGTCCAAGATCTTGCGGGTTCTGTGCAAGTCGGACATGGATGGATCTGTCAAGAATAAATCAACATTTGCTTGCCAGGTGTCATAGTCAAGTTCATTGTTTGGAAGAGGAAGCTTCCCAGAGAAAGGTCTGAGGCGAATCGAAGAGTGTGTGGGAGACATAGCTTCATTAGCTCGCACGACATGTTCAACAATAACCCGTTGTACAGCAGGAGGATTAACATCATTCATGGTAAGCACTGAATGTGTAACTGTAGCATTGTCATCGTTATCACTGGCTTTGATGGACAGGGACGCTTGGTGTTGAGTGTTCAAGTTAGCAGCCATGCTAGGTGATGGGGCAGCTGTTAATACAACAGCCTGCGACTGACTGTTCACACTGGTTGGTAAAGACATCATCTGTGGGCTCTGAGCAGCAGTCTCGAGCCTTTGCAAAGCTGGTGTTGATGCTGCTTGAACATCACCTCTCGATCCACACTGACCACGCTTGGGTGGAGGAGATGGTGGAAACACAGCTGGTAAGTTCCTCACAATCTCAGGTGAGACAGATCCAAGCAAGAGAGAAGGCTGTCGCATAACCCGTGATGACACTCCAACATTCTCAATCTGCTCGCCAATTGCATCAGAAGTGTTCGATTGAGAGTCTTCAGCTGATGCAGTGTCAGTGGGGAGATTCACACCTTGCCCTAAACCTATCTTCATCAGTTCTCCTTGGAGTACACTTTCAAATGTCTTCCCACTTTTTTCAGCAATGGCTTGCAGTTCCTCAAGATACCCCTTGGTGGCGCTGCTGCTAGCAGTGCTAGTGTAAACACTATCTAAGGAACGCACGCTAAAGGTAACATTTGCATTTGCTGAGCTCTGATACTCTTTTGGTAAAATGGGTCTAAATGTTTGCATAGCGGCGCTATTTGCAAATTCCACAATGGAGCAGAGATGATATTCTGATTTTGGATCATCAATAACTAGTACTCTGTTAATAGAGCCGTAGCATTTTAGGTGGTTCCCAAGCTCAACATCTACTTCAGTTTGAGTTAACCCATCAACAATGACTGAGTTGCGAACATTTATCTTTTCAGCTTAGACTATATCCATTGTGCAATGTTGCTTACCCTTTTACTCGCGTCACTCAATAATACTCCACTTTCTCCTCCTGGCTAGCTCGCCAAGTTTTCCTGTAACCCAACTCAGCTCTAGCAGGATGATGATAAAGACTGGGAGATCCAGAAAATATGTTTGACTGTATACACTAATATGGACCAGTGGATCAGAAGACTAGGCCGAATGTAGGAGAAGGGGTCCCACAAAAGAGCATTGAGTGATCCAGAGCAAAAAAGTGAGCACAACCACAACTAACGTTTTAGCGTGTTATATTGTATTAAAGATTTTAAACAAAAAAATAGTATTGTAGGTCAAAACAAACAAAATAACACTTTGGCTGACGCACAATAAATCAATCACAGAACAGAAAATGCAGTCTCTCAATAATCAAAACTCTGGTTCGTTCGTTGGGTAGCTCGCCACAACTGCTGCAAGTCTCCTCTACCTTACTGAAGGGAAGGAAATCCAGCAGCAGAAGAATTCAGGTCGATCTCACCACAGAATTGTTCCCAACATAAAGGAAAAACCCGGCCTATAAAGGCCAAACAAAAGGGTTATTACAATATTCATTTAAATAAAATAAAGTTTTCAAACCTTAACAATTGCATAAACACATTTTTTCTTACCTTTTTAACTTTAACACTGCTTCTAAATAAACTCTCCTCAACTGTTTACACTTTCAACAGTAACCAAAATGGCGGAACATTCATTTACATTCATTTCCCTTTTTTTCTCTTCCTGCTACGCGCTCTCAAACACACTGAACCAGGGTGACACATATAAACGTATAAAACATTTTTCTTTTTAACAGTACATTAAACAATGCCTCACTAAACAACACTAACAATAATAATTACACACTTAACTCAATCACCGGACTAAAAACTTACTCACCAGAGACTCGCGAATCACATACACACACACTGCAGGACAAGGAAAAATACACAGCTCAGTCCAGGTTCCACTATAAAAGAGACGGGGACATGGGAGTTCATTAATGTGTACGGCGAAATTGTGGCTAATGGCCGAAGCTAGCTAAGGCTAATGCTAACCACTCTACTCACGTTTTCCTCCGCAACCAATGTGAAACTCTGGTCCACTCGGCAACTAGCAAGGAAAACCGGCGCTCTTTGTCGCTGATAAAAATTACTTTTTTTTCTGCCAAAATATCTGGCTCTCTTGTGCACACTGATAAAGTCCGCAGGAGAAATTATCCATGCAGCCGCGCTCGCGATGGTCCGACACAGAGAGAGAGGGAAAAACTAACGCACGCACCGGCACGTACACTTTGATGGCATCTGATTAGCTAAAACCACGTCACATCACGTGAACTCCTCATGTCACCCGAATCTTGTACATTTTTAGAGAAAAAAAAAAAAAAAACACTTCCGTCACATATCGAAATTAACCACACATAACACATCTTTTAAAAAGAAATGAATCTATGCGTGTTGATCTCTATTTATCTATTTATTGTCCTATTTATGATTTTAAATCATCGATCCTATTTATTCAATTTATGTCAGATTATGCCAAATCAACTATTTATTACTTATCTATTTATAACTATTATCTGCTCATCTATGTGACTTAACCATGAACTTATTAATTTATTGTTTTAATTAATTAAGGACTGCACTTTTTTATTGAGCCTGGAACCCTTTGGTTACATACCACACACACATACTGACAGGCAACTGATAGGCTCTGCTGCCAAACAGGCCTCTCTCCGCGGCGGGGAGAAACCGTCCATTTGGACCACAGAATATAACGAATAAGGGGCCCTTACACCACAGTAACAATAACGGCATTACTGAATGGGAAAAGTGACACGTAGTAATAATAATAATAATAATAATAATAATAATAACAATAATAATAATAATAATAATAATAATAATAATAATAATAATACATTTAATTTATAATGCACTTTCCATCCCTGGGATCTCAAAGTGCTACAGACATAAAGAGAACAAATAATATTTAAATAGCAATAAAATCACAGGACTGTGGCTAATGACAGCTGAATGTGTCCTGGAATAAAAAGGTTTTTAGGCCTTTTTTGAAACAGTCAGTGTCCTGGGTTGCTCTTAAGAGAGGTGGAAGGCTGTTCCACAGACGTGGAGCAGCAGCACAAAAGGCCCGGGTTCCCATTGTGGAGAGCCTGGTCCTTGGAACCTGGAGGAGATGGGTGTCGGTAGATCTTAGGGTGTGAGTGGTGGACTGTAGGGCGATGAGGTCTTGGAGGTAAGTAGGTGCATGTCCATAGATGCATTTGTGGGTTAGCAGGAGAATTTTGTAATTGATCCGGGATGAAATGGGGAGCCAGTGGAGCGACTTCAGGATGGGGGGGATGTGTTCATATTTACGGACTCTCATCAGGACCCTGGCAGCACTGTTTTGAATGTACTGTAGTTTTTGGATGTTTTTTCCAGGTATCCCGATGAAGAGTCTGTTGCAGTAGTCCAGTCTGGAGGTGATGAAGGCATGGACCAGTTGTTCTGCTGCTTGGTGGGATAGAGTGGGACGGAGTCTTGAAATATTGCGAAGATGAAGAAAAAAAGAGATTTTACAGAGGTGTTTGATGTGGTCAGTGAAAGTCAGGTGAGGGTCTAGACGCACCCCCAGGTTTGTTGTTGACGAGGAAATGGAGACGGTCTGACTGTCAAAGATGAGTTGGGTTATAGATGTGGACTTTACCTGATGAGGGGTGCCGATGATGAAAGCTTCAGTTTTATTACTGTTTAGTTGAAGGGAGTTGTTGGTAATCCAGGTCTTTATGTCTTCGAGACAGGAAATGACGGATGGCAGGTCTGCAGGTGAGGTTTGTGATGCTTTTATGTAGAGTTGAATGTCATTGGCGTAGCAGTGAAAAGATAGTCAATGTTTTCTGATTACTTGACCGAGAGGAAGGATGTAGATGGTGAAGAGGATGGGACCAAGGACAGACCCCTGGGGGACGCCATAGGTGACTTGGAGTGGCCTTGACTCACATTCTCCGAGCAGAACACGTTCAGTTCTATCAGAAAGGTAGGACTTGAGCCATTGTAGAGTGGGATCTGTCAGTCCTACTGTGTTGTGGAGACGCTCGAGGAGGGTGGTGTGGTCGACAGTGTCGAATGCAGCTGTTAAGTCTAAAAGAATGAGGAGTGATGGTGACCCTGAATCAGCATTCATTAAAATGTCATTTGTCACCCTAGAGGTGACCCTTGAACAGTGTCACCTCTGGCAGCACAGAAAATGGCCGCCGTGTTGCAGACACACAGCTGGACTAGTCCTGAATGTTTGCTCGAAAAGTCACTAAAAAAGCAGATTCAACCTTGGATTAAATTATCAGCATATTCCTCTGTTACTTGGATAACTTTGTATCTTCTGTTATGTTCAACCTGTCCAAGAAAAAGGGACACTCAAACATTTTATCCAGCTAGATGGAGTCAGCACATGCTATTCACAAGGATACTGGACTATGGGAATGCAAGGCCACCATCAGGTGAGCAGGTAAAGGCTGTTACCAACAAACCCCTCCTGGGTGTTTTTAATCTTCTGCTGATACTTCTTTTGGCTGGTGACGTTGAATTAAACCCTGGGCCAGTAATAGCTGGGCCCTTACCTCTACAAGCTGGGCTAACATCACTGCTAACTTGGCCTCCACCTCAAGCAGCCAGATTAACAACACTGCAAGCTCCACCAACATCGCTGACAGGAGGGCACCTATCTCTGCTAGCAGGGCCCTCACCTCTGCTAGCTGAACCTCCACCACTGCTACCTGGGCCTCTGCTACCTGGACATCTGCTCCCTGGGCCTCATCCTTTGCCACCTGGGCCTCTACCACCTGGGCCTCTGCTACCTGGGCCTCTGCTACCTGGGCCTCTGCTACCTGGGC
>JAFBJS010002938.1:10225-56561 GCA_016785265.1 Paraplagusia blochii
GTCCGGTACCGAGGGGTTAAGCCACGTCTCGGTGAATATGAGTGTGCAACAGTTTCTTATCTCCTTTTTGGTGTTCAGGTCCAGCTTCAGGTAGTCCAGTTGGCATTCCAGAGAACGGACGTTGGCGAGCAGAATAGAGGGAAGCGGCGATCTGAACGGGTTAGCTTTTAGCTTAGCTGAAAGTCCTCCGCGGCAGCCGCGCTTCTGTTTCCTCTCACAACGCCTACGATGTCCTCGTGGACGGCCTGTGCTGGTAGGAGACACCGCTGCTTTGTTGGCCTCTCGGTCTGAACGGCGTAGGAGACCTAAGCTGAGTAAGGTGTTACGTGTCTGCATCTCTAAGTCCGTAAATTTGCCGTATTTACGCAAGCTTATGAGAAAATTGTAGGAATATTTTGATGAGGAGTAGTTACGCTCCGTTTTGTGTGCTGAAAGAATAGTACCAAGTGGCGAAATAAGCCGAGTATTGGCTGTGTTGTCGGGAGCCCAAGCAGCCGCAGCCGCACAGGGCGCCGCCATCTTGGTACAATGGTACGCACACCTATGCTGACTGCAAGGATTACATACTCACGTGATTACATACTCAGGTGAGCTCCTGCTGCATCTCTGCCATGGTCCAGCCCTCGGCCCGCTTCCCCTAGGGATACGTAACAGCAGTACCGGGCACGTCGCCGCTGACCGCATGAGCATCAAGAGGACCAGAGGGGGCAAGAAGAACTCAGAGCCAGACTTAAGCGTGAGAACTGGAAGCAGCGGGCACTGCCAGCAATCATCCTCGCCAACCATTAACTCGCTTCGCAACAAAACGGACGAGCTCCAGACAAGTGTGAACGATGACAACGGCGCCATGCACATCAATGAATTCGGGACTCCCATCAGGCTGAACTGAGACTGCAACGTCACAGGTAAACAACATCGTGGTGGTGTATATTTATACTTCAATCCCAGTTGGTGCTCCATCATTCATGTGAGGGAGCAACTGTGCACTCAAGACATCGAGCTACTGGTTGTATCCTGACGCCCTTTCTATCTTCCCAGAGAATTCCCCCAACTCTTCTTCATCCTCACCTACATCCACCCCAGGGCCAAACCCACAGTGGCAACTGAACACATCAGAAGCACTCTGGACAAATTGGAACAGTTATCCCCTGACTCTCCTAATTTATCCTGGGTGACTTCAACGACTGCTACCCAGAGAGAGCCAAATTGAAATATAAAAGCAAGGTGGAGGAGAAATTCACCCAGGGGAACCTCGGTGCAGCCTGGCAAGGCTTAAAATCTATGGCAGCTGTGAACACCACCACCAGCACTGCTCCCATCCTCATCCCTGGGCACAGCCCAGGCCCTCTCGCCAATTACCTCAACTCCTTTTTCACCAGGTTTGAGACTGACAACACCGCAACATCAGGTCCCTTCTCCAGCCAGATGACCCTCCTATCACCTTCCACACCAGGGATTTGGTGAGAGGAGCAGCAGTGCGCCAGGATCCGACAACATCAGCGAACGTGTCCTCACGTACCGTGCAGCCCAGCTTGGGTGCATTTTTCAGCACCTGTTCCAGTCCTCCATGACTGCCGCCACTGTTCCTAAGCTGTGGAAGCACTCCACCATAATCCTCATCCCCAAGAACAGCAACCCAAAGTCTCTGAATGACTTCCTCCCTGTTGCTCTCACCTCCCACGTGATGAAGGCCATGGAGAGGATCGTCAAACAACACATTCTCTCCCTGACCAGTTGACGCCTCGACCCCCTCCAATTTGCTTACCAGACAGGCAGAGGTGTCAACGACGCCAAAGCCTTCATCATTGACACAATCCACAAACACTTAGAGCTCCCCAACACCCTGGCCAGGCTTCTGTTTGCAGACTTCTCCTCTGCCTTCAACACCATGCAGCCTCACATCCTGGCAGAGAGGCTCCACCGGAACTTCTCCCTGGACAACCACCTCATCCTCTGGATCCTGGACTTCCTCACCCACAGAACACAGAGAGTCCGGATCAACAACAACCTGTCTGACCTCCTCACCACCTCCACAGGCTCCCCCCAGGGATACGTGCTTTCACCACTGCTCTTCATCCTCTACACAGATGAGTGCAGGACCTCTGACCCCAACTGCCACCTGGTGAAATTTGCTGATGACACTGTCCTGGTGTCTCTGCTCTCTAGGTCCAAACCACACCACGGACCTGCTCTTCAGCAATTTATTGAGTGGTGCAACACCTCCCGGCTGGAACTTAATGTGTGCAAGACCAAGGACATGTTGGTTACCTTCTCCAGAACACAGAGAGCTGGCTTCTTCTGCTCCCACCTTCACCCTCATCCAGGGGACCCCGGTGGAAATTGTATCAGAGTACAAGTACCTGGGGACCATTCTGGACAGCAACCTGAGGTTCTCCTCCAACACAGAGGTGATCTTAAAAAGGTGCCACCAGAGGATGTACCTGTTATGGAAACTTAACTCCTTCTCTGTCAGCAGCAAGATCCTCCTGACCTTCTATCTCACATTTGTAGAGTCTGTCCAGTCCTTTTGTCTGGCCTGCTGGTTACATTTCCTTAACCTGCAGAAGAAAAACCGCCTACACAGCATTGGCAGGGTGTGCTCCAAAATCATCGGACTGCCCACCCGCCCCCTGACCTTACACACACACACACACACACACAGTCACACTCACAACCATAATAATGCAACCTGCATAGATCTGCTACACAGCCCACAACCTATGTTAATCGATAGATTTGCCTTAATGTATATAATAGTCAACCTATCAATGCAATCGGTGTTTATTCCATCTGTTTTTCTTTCTCCTTGACATATGTGCAATTACGGTTAAGGCAAGAAGAACCGCCCAGGTCTCTTTCTGATTGGCTTAGCTTGAAACGTTAACCTATGTCAACCAATCATCGCCCCCTTTTCAAAGTTTCACATAGTTCCACACCATGATTGTAAGGGTTATCACGCACAATCATAGGCAGCAGACACAACACCAGGTCCACCTCCAGTCGGAGAGAAACCGTGTAGATCAGGGGTCTCAAACTCAATTTACAATTTAAGTGTATATTCCATCTGTATTTCTTACTCCTTGACATATGTGCAATTACCAGTTTTCATAATAGTATTTGTATAATATATATAATATATAATCCATGTGCAAATTATGTAAATATTCTCTGTTCATTACATGACATTGTAGTGATGCACCTTGTACTTATCCCCAGTTGAGCGCATCCCTCTTGCTTTGTTTTCTCTTTGTACAGTGTTTATTTTTTATTTATCTCTATTTCACTTTTTCATTTTTATATTGACATATAATTAACACTCTCCATAGTTTCAAGTTTCAATATGTCTTGAATTTAACACTGTTGAGTGTTGAAATCATATCCCGACAGTGTTAATTTTTGACACTATACACTAGTGTTAGGTGAATTCTACACTCATTTGTGTTAAATTTTAACTCCTGAGAGTGTTGTTTCAACTCTGACACATTTAACTTTTTCAAAAGTATTGTTTTAACTAAAACTAGAGTAGACACTTTGAAAGTCCCTAGGAGTTGAATTGACGCTTCTAAATTTGCTGTGTTGGCTTTCCACAACACAAATTTTTCTGCAGAATACTCTCATGTTGTCATAGGCAGCACTGACAAGTTACTCCTGGCCTTGTAGCTTCTTGTTCAGAACATTAAGCTCATGTGTGATATCAACAAGAAAAGCTAAGTCCATGAGCCATTTGGGATCACTTAGCACAGGAACAGCCACCCCGCCCTTCTCCATGAAGTCCTTTACTTTTGCCCTCAACTCAAAAAATCTCTTCAGTACATTTCCCCTGCTGAGCAAACGTACCTCAGTGAAGTAGAGCACATCCCCATATTCTGACTCCATTTCCTCTAAAAAAGCACAGCACCTTCTGTGCTTTAAGCCCCTGGACCTGATTTGGTTGATGCATTTCACAACGACACACTTAAGGCATTTGCTGCAAAGGGCCTGCTAATGAATAATGCAGTGCAGAGCTATGGCCTCCTCCACACCCTCCTCTTCCAGTTTTTTTTGAACAAGTGCTACCAGTCCATTCTTCCTCCCTGTCATTGATGGGGCTCACTCAGTTGTTATTCCAACAAAGCTCTTTCATGGGAAACCAGCATTGGCATCACACAGCTGGTAAAATATTTCCTTAGCAGTGGTCTAGCCATGCTTTGGAATTATTGTGAGCAACTTCTCCATTCCTTCAAAATTGTCATCAACACCACAACATATATTACGAGCTGGGCAGTGTCTGTGATGTCTGTGGTCTCATCAAGAGCCACTGAATATACACTGAAACCTTTTGCTTTCTCACACAGTTGATCATAAATGTCACTTGACAGGTCAGAAAAGTGCTCTGCCACGGTGTTGGCAGAAAGACTGATGTTGTTAAACTGACATTTCTTTTCTGGAAAGACAATATGTGCAGCCTCTAATATGCACTTCTTTACTAATTCACCTTCTGTGAATGGCTTTCCTGCTTTAGCAATCAGGGCTGTGGCGCATGCACACTTTCACTTTCGGATCGTTAGCAGAGAAAGGCGTATACATGGCAGAGAGATCTGGGCAGCTAAATTGGAGTTCTCCTTCTCCAATCGTATCGGATAGCGGCATTTATCCAAATTTCACACAGCAGCCCAATGAGCACGATCGGTCATGATGGAGATGGTTACAGACACAGGCTGGATCACAGCACCTCCTTGATTTCTGAGCTAAGAGCAGCGGAGAACTGTGGACTTCTCCTCCGCCCAGCTTAGAGCAGGAATGAATGAAGGAGTGAGCGAGGCACTGCACAGCCCGGCCGGGGCTGTGCAGAGACTAATGACAAAGACACAGGTGACTGTGATGACGCTAATTACCCAACACCAGAACACAGCAGGGAAAAGGAGAGGGAAAGAGACAGAGACAGACAGATAGACCTCACAGTACCCCCCCTTAAAGGACGTCCTCTGGACGTCCAAAACCTCAACATCCTGGGTGGGTGGGTGGGAGGGCAGAACTGGGTGCAGACAGAAACCCGGACAAAGGAAAACAAACAGGGCAATATAAACAGAAACACTCGAACCACTACTGAAAACACCCAGTTCTAACAAAAACAAAACACAAGTGAGGTCAATACAAAAAACAACCTAGCCCCTGATTATTTTGTACCTTGGTCTAGGGTACTTTTCTCTACGTCTAGGAGTCCTCCTCCTAGACCAAGGTATGGCAAATGTCCAAAAGTCTCTTGCAGACCGGTGGACCTCAGCTGCCGGCACCAGGATGGCCGAAGAAACTTGGGCTTCTTGTGAGGCGAAGGCTGCTGGAGCGTCGACCTCCGGGGCGGAGACAGGTACAGCCAGGGGAACCACGATATATGTAAGCACATACACAGATAAAGACTAAAATGTAAAATGTTAAAATTATTATTTTTTTTTAAATCTGTTTAAGAACATACAAACATGTTTAAGATGTTTACAAAAATAAAGATGTGTATAACATTTATTGTTTAAAACTTTTTTGACTATGTAGAACATACAAAGCAACAACAATAACAGTAATAATAAATTGGGGAGGTAACGGGGGGGCATACTTTTGAGTTATCTTAGGCTCGCTATCCCACACTTTGAAAACCCCTGCTGTAGAGACGCCTCTACACTGTTAGACCAGACAATGATACTTAATCAATTACGAATTTCATTACTTGTAAACACTAATACACAGAGGTTAAACCCTGTGTATCTAACTCCGGATCCCTACCTATAGTAAGCGTGGGAGCGGGGGCTGTGGGGGCGTCTGTGCATTGTTTGAAACACTGCTGCTTGTTCAGATACGGTCTTTCGTTTACAAACATCATGGCTCTCTACACGGGTGACACAGGTGAACATCCAGGTGACCTTCCTGTCACCTTTATGACCCCTTACTTATCAGCAGCTGTGTTTGTTTAGTTTATTACCCCTTCCCCCCGCCCCCATAAAACTGTTAATCATTAACTGACTAGGGTCATAAATCAGACAGATCATAGACCACATTCCTAAGTGACACAAAGTAGGGTCCTCTCTCTGTGGTTGAAAGCTCAAATATAAAAAGTTGGAAATATATATCGCCCTCCACACACATACATTGCTTTTCTTTTAATTTGTGTTATATGCCTTTGAAGCCTTTTGATTATTTACTACAGCAGACTTCCTAAGGAGAACAGAGGAGATAAATTAGTAAAGGAACGGATTTTATTTGACCAACAGTAATTCAACAGATCACTGTTTACAAACAAGTAGTCTGTGGAGTTGGTTTTTCTTTTGTCGACCACTCAAATTAGGGCCTACGGTCACTGTCGCCAAATCAGCACTATTGTTTTCACAGTCATTTATAGCCTCTGCTGCCACCTGCTGGAGTAGAAGGGTATTATATAGCTGAGCCACTTCATTACAGCACAGACACCCAACAACAGCATTTGATTAATTGGGGGGTATTTGATAATTTCCCGCAGCACACCTGACAATCTCTTATGGAACACTAGTGTGCCGCGGCACATTGGTTGAAAGTCACTGTGATAAAGATAGTGCATCACTTTTTGAAAGTAGCCTTCTGTCTTACAACAGACTGTTGGACATCACATACAAGCACATCATACATGTCAGTGACATGTCATTTATTGAAAATTATAAAATGGTATCATGTCTGCTAGATTGTTTCGAGTTCACTGAAAGACACACATCAGAGAACTAAGCAGACGAGCTCTTCAATGTAACAAAAGAGTGGGATGTTGAAAATAAGGTAGTGTGCTGTGGTACTGATAATGCAGCAAACATAACCAAGGCAGTTAGAAAACTGAAATGGACTCACCACCCATGCCTTGCGCACACAATAAATTTGATTGTTCACGAGGCTCTAAAGGTGATGAAACCCACTGACGAAAAGGCAAAAGCGATAGTAGAATTCTTCCACAGGAGCACAACAGCCACAGGAAAATTGAAATCCACCAAGCAACAAAGGGCATGCCTGAGCTGTAGCCCAAACAAAACTGCATCACAAGATGGAACTCCATCTTCCAAATGCTTAAAAGGATTGTGTACTCCAAAGATGCTGTCATCTCCACTCTGGCTGTTCTGAATGCACCAGTTGATCCTCTGAGCCTAGAGGAATGGATGCTTTTAATACTTGCATTTTTTTAGTTAATTGCTATGATTTTCAGTTTTGTGAGTAACTTGTTACATAACAGTGTGTAAAGGCATGGCCAATGCTATAATATACTCTGAAATAAAACAAAGCATTCTGTTAATAATTTTTACTATTTTACAGCTATGTTATTGCCTCAGTGTTTGCAGAGAGGGGAAGTCAAGGAGTTGCTGGATGCCCTATGTACATCCATGGAAAAAAATTGCAGCAGACAGATGAGTGCTTTGTCCGCCTCAGGTGCTACTGCCAGAGCAAGATAGACGTGTCTGGCAGGATCCTTTCATGCTGCATGCAGATATTACAGGTACGGAGAAGGAAAATACACACCTTTGATTGAGGCCCAACACTGTTTCTGTTGAATTTGTTCAAATCATGGTTAGGAAATAAGCAAAGAAATAATGCTTTAACAAATAGAGGCATGATTTGGACTTATTACTAAAATAATCTCACCAACCTAGCCTAGTCTAGTTAACAGGTGTCAAAGTCAAGGCTCGGGGGCCAAATGCAGAGGGAGAGAAGGTGGCAGAGCGACAAGAGGAGCCAGCATCTGCCGTTGGAGGTTCTTTGAAGAACATGCACAAGAGGATGCAACAAGAAGAAATGCATCAGCAGATACAATGCTGGAGGTTAGAACTAATCTAGAGGAGCCACTTTTCCCAAAGAGTACTGACCCACTGAGCTGGCAGGTGTCCAAGACTTCCATCTACACACGTCTTACAAATGTGATGGAACGTAGGCTGTGTATTGTTGCAACATGTGTCCCCTTGGAGAGAATTTTCTTGAAAACAGGGCAGATCATCACCAATAGACTCAATCCCTCAAAGCTGAGACACTTGATGTTTTTGAATGCTAATCTTAAATAAAACACCTTTTACTTGAATGCTGCTTTTCCTTTTTTCTTTTGCACTTTTTTATTTGTTTTGTTGTGTAGTTAATTGATCTTTTGTATTTCTATTGTAAACAGTAGTGAAATTCAGATACATATGTATGATGTGGTGGGCACAAACCTGGACTCACTAGCAACAGTAGCCGAAAGGAGGACTCTTGGCAAACTGCTCTATATCATGGACAATGCCACTCACCCTCTGCACTCTATCATCAAACAGAGGAGTCTGTTCAGTGATAAGGCTCCTCCTCCCCAATAGCAGGACCAACAGACTCAAAAACTCCTCTGTTCAACTGTTAGGGGGTGTCAGTAGTACTGACTCAGTACCCCATGAAGAAGTCCAGCGTATTTGCCAAGTATTTGTTTTATACATGATATCAGTGATTTTCAACCTTTGTTGAGCACATTAGCCCATGTTTAGTCAAAGTGTGAAAGCACATGGCAAGAGGTTTGACAAAGGTGATGCTTAGATTTATATGATGGTTAGATTAGTGCAGTCCCAAACATGTAATTTTTTTCTTTATACCTTTAACAAAGTTCAATATCCCCCGCTAATGAATAAATACACACCATATTATCTTTCACTTAACTCTGTTAAAAATTATTTAATAGCTAAGAAACATGGACCAATCCCATTTAAAATACAAATAAAATGTTTGCACTCACCAACGTTAATCTGTACCGTGTCTTGTAATACAAAAATAAAATCCATACTTCATTCTTTCTTCAAAAAAAATTCAAGGACAATTTATCTTTGCATTTCATATCCATCATCAAATCGTTTTCCATGCACATACCAGTGGACACAGGGATGGTTACAACCAAACATGCCAATGTGTAAAGTTGCCTCATACTCTTACTCAGATTTGTGATCCGGAGAAAATCAAGGAGATTAGCAAGATTTCCATTCAAAGTCAGCCAATCCACACATAACAGTCAGTTCATGCCATACATAACAGTCAGTATCAGATTACCGGAAGAGCTTATCCAATAACGGGACATATTTTTGATACTGAAGTGATAACTGATAAGAAAAAAGATATTTTGTGTCTTTTGGAAGTTTGCTTTCTTGAAAACTATGTCCAGTTTTGATGAAGTTGACATCGCTCAAGTCAAAAACATGGAGGAGGTGGTAGCTCGTTTGCGGTTCTTGAAAACTACAAAAATGGCTCTTAGAATTAAAATTCTGAACAATTTAATGACAGAAAAATGATGAAACATGGTTAAGTTTCAAAAATTGTTGAATAGTAGTTTTGACTAAACATGTTGAATAGTGCAACTGAAGTTAGCTCTTCTGCTGCCCCAGTGGAGTGCATGCTTGGAATTCTGATGCTGGCTTTGATAATGATGATAAGCTGTTCGGTACGGTTCCTTTGTGTCTAATGCCTCATCTTCTTCCATGTTGCATTAAACATAGGCAGAAAGAGCAGCTTTACTGGCCAAAGCTTTCAATTTGCAGAAAAAGCATGGCATTAAGGAAGGAATCGTTAAGAAAACAGAGAGGAACTTTATAACTGCAATCTAAAATGGATACTACAACAGCAAAAATTAACTGCTAAGTCAGAAATGCCCCTTATGTCCACTTCTATGCCTGAGTCTGTCCTTTCCCACTAAGCCTCAGTTCCTTAATCCACTATGCTCAGTTGCAATATCCCATTGCTGTTGGCTCAGCACAGAAAATACACATTAGTCTTAGAGAGTCAAAATTGACAGAGATTCTTATAAAACAGCAGCTTTTGACCACATTACCCCAGAAAATCATTCCAGACTTGGATGAATAGGTCTTGGAATACAAATCATTTATTCACTCCTTTAAAAATACATAATTAAAGCATAAACAGTAACAATTATAGAGACGCCTTCAGTTTCTAATCCAGTAGAATAAAGGCCGAGCTCAGCAACTAGTTGAAAGTTGTGAGTATATGGCAGTATATATCAAAAGGCAAAGAGATTGCTAAAGGAGAACTAATAATAAAAATCTGAAGATTATAAATCATGCAAGATTTTACCATGTTCCTCTGTTGTAATGCCATCACGGACATGGACAAACTGGATGCAGTATCCAACATGAGAAGCATTGCCCATAAGTTACCAAACAGGCTGAGGGAGAAGTTACGCAACAGAGCTTATGGCTTGAAGGAACAATGTAATCACAGGGTGCTCCTTTCTCCTTTATTTTTCCTTAAATTAATCAACCTCTTCTTCTTTGTCTTCAACCAACTGTAGTCCAATTTACAACAGTACACTATAGGTGAGTAGTAAGGGAACAGCGGAATGATGAGGTTACAAGAAGCAGAGGTGGAGAAGGTGGAGCTTAGATACTTAGACTCAATTGTTTAGAACAGTGGAGACTGTGGAAGAGAGGTGAATAATAGAGTACAGGCAGGATGGAACAACTGAAACAATTTGAAAGAGGTCTCAGGAGTGATTTGTGATAGAAGAGTGTCAGTTGAGGTGAAGGGAAAGGTACTTCAGAGACCAGCCTGATGTATGGACTAGAGACTAGGGATATATCAGTCCAACGATAAATATCGGGCCGATATGAGCATAATTTTTCCAAATGTAGCAAACTGTTTTGTGTGGAAGGTAATTTTGTCCGGTTTGAGTTGCCGTACGGCCATGACGGGTTGTTACTGTTGTTGGTTCTGTTTAGAGTTGGTGTGGAAGAAAAAGAAAAATAAAGACGTGGTGGCCGAATGTGGAAGACCGAATCCAGTCTCTCATCTCCTGCCTCAGACGCTCGGTTACATTGGTGGCAGCGGTGTTTCTGTGCCTACCGCTGTGTTAGGGACCATTTAGTGTCGCGCCGTGAATCGTGTGTTTTTTAGTTAGCTGTACCAATATAGCTAGTTATGTTGTGGACATGTGGCGCGGAGACGAGGACCCTTTTAAACCCGGCAAGGTGCTGTCTGAGGGAAAGTCGCACGACAGAGATGTCAGGGTCGACATGCCCACTCCTTTCTCTGGTGACGGGAGCCAGAGTTTCCGCAGCTTGGCGTGGCAGCTAGAAGTAGCCGGTGGCGCGACGGCAGGTGCCAGCCGGAGCTGAGACGACAAGATGGCGTTCCCGTCATGGGAAAGAGGTGTGGTGTAAATTTCCTGTCGGGACCGCAACACGAAAATGACACGAAAATGAATCTACCTACTAGTGGACTCAGAAGCCACGCTGTCACTGATTAGTGCTTTTGTCTGTATGTCAATGCCTACTCGACAAAACAGACCTCTGAAAAAGAACTAGCTTGACTGGTAGTGAATGGACAAATTTATATTATACTATAAATATTAAGGAAGTGTATTTATTTCAAGATTATTACATTACACACCATTACCCTTTCAGGACCTCAAATTATGTATGTATTCTAGCCATGATAACTTAAACAATCAACACTATAAGTTAATAGGGAAAATGTAAATATCTGAAATTTACATCACATGCCCTTACCTCCATTATGACCTCATACTCTGTTTTTGTCTGCTCCCAGACAAAGAGATGACTAACCTTTCCTGTTATTTTCAAAGGTCACTAAACCTGCCTGTGATTGGAAAAGATCACTCACCTAGCCATTAATTGGCCAAGGATCACTCATCTGATCAGTGATTGGTCAAAGGTTGAAGACTTGCTTTATGATGTCAAACACATGAAGCTGCGTTTTGAGTAGTCAGAAATCGGTGACCTGTTTTGTGATGGGTCAAGTACTTTATAGTTCACTTGCATTAAACAAAGATCACTGATCTGGCCTGTGATTGGTCGAGGACCAAAGCTGTCCTCTAATTAATTCTGATCTGGCCTATGATTAGAAAAGGACTATTGTTAGACCCCATGGGGTTGGTGTGTGAGTGTGTACAGGATGGTGGTGATTGGCCCTGCGTCTGGAGTGGGTTAGGAGCCTGGCAGCACTCCTGTGCTCTGCGGCCACTTGTGGGTATTCTGCGGGTCTGCTTAGGCAGGGCGAGGTGAATCGTCAGGCTGTCGTCCCTTTGGGTGTCTGCAAATAACAGATGGTTGTGTAGGTGCACTATGCAACGACACCCATTGATGACAGCTCATCTTTCTGGCACTTGTTGATTGCTGGAAGTGGATTTAGATGCCCTATGCAGTGTCAGGGGTGTATAAGTGGTAGGGGTGTGAAGATTAACTGTTTTGGAACTGAATTGTCCGCCCAAAAGCCAAAATCTGATAAACTGTAGTAAAACAATCTGATGGTTCAGATTAAGTACAGACTAAGAATTGTTTGGACATATCTGTTCCATTGACCACTTCCTCCCACTAGAGCGACGAACCCAAAGACACATATAAATCTATTCCCACATGGGGTGTATGAACTATGACGTCAGCTGATTTGATTGGAGTTCAGGTAGTGGGTATAACTCTGACCTTAGCAACATGGCAGCCAACACAGACAAAATGTACAGCACTTCTCATTTGAAATCGAAGGTTTGGACATCATTTACTTTGTTGAAGGAGGATGGGAAAATAGATAAAAGTAACGCAGTTTGACGACTCTATAGAGCAAAAAACAAATACACTGGAGCTACTACAAACCTTAATGGTCCCTGACGAGGCCTGTGATTGGCCGATGAAATGTCAGAATGGGACTGATGACTGGGTAATGATGACGGTTACGCTGGCTTGGCAGGAATGGCCACTGGTCAGAAGAGCGGACAGAATAAAATATGAAAGGTTTTTCCAACTGTAGTTCGTCAATAATTCAGCAAGGCCCAAGGCAATAACAGAATCTATCGCTTGTTATATTATAATACAATGTCCTGTGTGACAATCTGGTTACAGGAGTGCTGTGTACAGATAAACCTTTCTAAAACTGTAGGCACTTGTTTTCACTAAAATAAGTAGAGTGGCATCTGATTCTGATATTCTGTTTCTGTTAATGTAGATAAAATACAAATTGTCAATCAGTATGAATATAAATAAATAATAATAAATAATTTAGTGGCAGTGGCCTAGTGGTTAAGGAAGCAGACTTGGGTCCGAAAGGTCCTCGGTTCGAATCCATCTACCGCCAAGTTACCACTGAGATGCCCAGAGCATGGTATCTTCCCTACACACTGCTCCCTTGGGCGCTCATTAGCTGCCCACTGCTCACTTTAATGGTGGGTTAAATGCAGAAGCCAAATTTCGTTGTGCACTGTTGTGTGAATCATGTCACAATAACAAAAGAAACATTTCTTCTTACTTTTATTCTTTAATGCTGGGTTAATATTAGATTCACACCTCTTCCTAATTGTCAATATAGGCCATATTGACAAATTATGTGAGAAAAAAAAAATCTTAATTGTATAAAAACGTAAAGGTTGACGGCCAGTTCGTGAGACCTGGGTCTGCATTATCATTTCCGTACTTTATTATGATCAGGGACAGATTATATAGAGTGTGCCTTGAGACGCGTGGCGGCAGCACATGCACCCAGCTGTTAGTACTGAGGAGCCACCGGGAGATTATACTCGAGACGGCTCATCATCACCCAATGGCTGGTCACATGGGCAGCCAGAAAATGCTAGACCGCATCACTGATCGGTTTTACTGGCCTGGTATTCACGGGGATGTGCGCCGGTTCAGTGCGTCATGCCCTGAGTGCCAGATGGTAAACCCGCCGGCGTGCACCGCTGCGGCCACTGCCGCTGATGGAGATTCCGTTCCAGTGTATTGGAATGGACCTCATCGGGATGTTTCACCGCAGTGCACGTGGGTACCGGTTTGTTCTGGTAGTCATAGACTACGCCACGAGATATCCGGAAGCCGTGGCGCTGCGTAACATTTCTGCAAAGAGTGTTGCAGATCATTTTCTAGATCATCTCGTGGGTTGGAATCCTGAAAGAGATTCTGACAGATCAGGGAACATCCTTCATGTCACGGACCCTGAAAGAACTGTACCGATTATTAGGCATCAAGTCTATTCGGACCAGCGTCTACCACCCTCAGACTGATGGGCTGGTGGAGCGGTTGAATAAGACGCTGAAAGCTATGATCCGGAAGTTCAGGAGGACAGTCCAAGTTGGGATAAGTGGTTAGATCCCCTGTTATTTGCAGTGCGGGAGGTTCCCCAGTCCTCCATGGGGTTTTCCCCTTTTGAATTGTTGTTCGGCAGAAAGACGAGGGGCATGTTGGACCTGTTTAAGGAAAGCTGGGAGAAAGGTCCAAGCCCAAGTAAAAATGAAATTCAATACGTTCTGGACCTTAGAGCAAAGCTAAACTCACTCGGGAACGTCAGAGGCGCCTGTATGACAGGGGAGCTAAGCTGCAGCACTTTGCACCAGGAGATAAAGTCCTGGTGCTCCTCCCATCTTCAGCATCAAAGCTGCTGGCAAAAGTGATGTTGATTTTGAGGTGGAGCGTTCAGATAGGAGAGGAGACACTCAGATTTATCATTTAAATCTGTTAAAGGGGTGGGTGGAGCCAGAAGCGGTCGCCCTGGTGTCGACGGTAAGAGACGAGGATGAGCTCGGTCCGGCAATGGGGGCTCCTGGTCCGAGCTCTCCTCTGGGGCACAAATCCCTCACGTCGGCTCAGAAAGCGGACGTGGAAGGGCTCCAACAGACATTTTCTGATGTGTTCTCCTTTCTTCCAGGGCGCACCACTCGCATACAGCATCACATAGAAACACCGCTGGGTGTGACGGTGCGTTCATGGCCGTACTGTCAGAATCCAAATACTATCTCAAATACGATTATACATGACATAACCAGGCTACAGAAAGACGTTTTATAAACCAACATCGTGAACGGGAGAGAATGGCTGGTTCTCCAGGACGATGAACTCCGTGATGTTTGTCAGATTTCTTTTGCTGTTTTCTGTTCTAACTGTATTTAAATCTTTTGCTCTCTTGTCTGTTCTTTACTGTACTTAACTCTGAATCTTTGAGAGGGAGACTGCTGCTGCTGCTGTGTTGTCGTTTCACTGAATCCATTCTGTGTAGTTTTTTCTCTTTTTTTGCTGCATAAAAAAGGCTTGTGATAAAATGTAAAAAATTTTACCCCCCAACCCCTCAAATGACCAGATTGTATTCTTTTAGAATTATAGTTTTCTATCCACAAAAAAAACTCCAGACCACGGACATTAACTGTAGCACTGATCATTGTTGTTGTCACTTTAAATTACATCAATAATCACGTGCCCATCAAAGTGTCAGTAGTACTGACTCAGTTCCCCATGAGGGAGTCCAGCGTATCTGTCGAGACCGCAGTATGGCAGCATCAGACATTTAATATCAGTGGAAAAACCCATACCGACTGGTTCTGTTATTAGAAATTATGCTGATATCGGCCCAATATTTATCCGTGGACCGATATATCAGACATCCCTTCTGAGGCTACTTCAATTCTAGTTTTGAACTCAAATGGAATTTCCCTTGGTTGTTCGATAACATCCAAGTATACTTCCTCATCATCTATCAACTTTCTATTGATCCATCTGTGTAAGTAATTTTTCCATCCCTGAAAACATTACCATTGTGGGCACTTTTAATCTTACCAACGTGCAGTCCATCCCATTTTAATGGTTCCTTAATTATTTTCCCCCACATAGCCAATAACTATCTGCTTTGCATATGTTTGGTCGGCAAAGAAGAACCATGCAGGTTTAGTTATACTCATATTATTACAGTCCTTATCTAACTTTTCGGATGGATTTTCAAACCAGATTGGTCTATTTTTGGTCTATTAAGATGTGGGAACCAATTTAACACCCAAGTAACATTACATTTACCGTTGTGTTTCCTATATCTATTCCATCTTGATTCCTGAATGCACCACTAGCATAACATTCATATTCTGTCTCTCTGTCTACTACATAAGTCATTGGAGCGTCTTCTTTGGTTGCCTGAATTTTGAAGTCAGCACATTGTACTGAATGTCATAATTATAACCATCAACACTCAAATAGGTGTCTTCTTTCTGAGAACCATACAGTAATCTACAGCCAAGACTACACACAGCTTCACAAAAGAATTGTGGTGCATCTCTGTACCCACTAAATCGTTACAACCAGGCATTTGGGGTTCTTTTTGTAAGTGTCTGTCTCTTTAAGGTGCTGATTTCCTGAATGAAGCAACCACCTGCCGCTGCTTAATTCATCAGCAGGACAAAGCATTTAAACCCCGTCTCTTCAGGAAGTCAGAGCGTCAATCCACACGGATCTATGGTAACCACCACGAGTATCTCAGTTTTGAGGACCGTCTCATGCTTAGATGTACTTTCTTTTGGCTAATGTCTCTTTTTTCTGTTTTTTCTGTAGATGGAACTTTTGAAATTCAGTTGTTATTAAGCAAGGGCGCCATAGAGGTGGTCGACACTGTTATTCACCCAGGAGGGTTCTTTTCAGTTTATTTTCTTTATTTTCATGTGCCCATTGCCTGGGAGCACAGGCATTTCCTTTGTTTTTCGTACATGGGAAGGAATTATCAGTTCAGAGTCCTCAGAAGTGGCATTAGGACCACTTCAGAGGGAGGGCATAAGAGTGCTCCCCTACTTGGGCGACTGGCTTATATGCGTAAGGTCCGGGGGGTATGGCGTCAACGGGGTGTGAACGGGATCTGGCCCCCTCAGTTACGCACACTGCACATCAACACTCTGGAGTTGATGGCAGTGTTGTTGACGCTGCACCACTTTCAGAATGTACTGAAAGACAGGCATGTATTGATATGTTCAGACAATGTTACAACTGACTTTTATATCGGGGGGCACAAGATCGGCAGCTGCTCTTCAGGTTGCTCACAGGATCCTTATATGGAGCCAAAGCAACCTTCTTTCCATCCACGCAGCATACCTGCCCGGATGTCTGAACAGTGTGGCAGATACACTGTCACACGGCAAAGTGTGTCAAGGAGAATGGTGCCTACACCCAGACGTGGTTGCTCAAATCTGGAGGACATATGGCAGGGCAACTGTGGATCTCTTTGCAAGTGTTTAAACAACCCAGTGCCCAAGGTGGTTTTCCCTGAGGGAGGAACCAGCAGCGATCAGCCAGGATGCTCTGGCTCACAGCTGGCCGCAGGTGATCCTTTATGCTTTCCCTCCCTTCCCACTGTTGTGGAGGGTCCTTTGTCGCATTCGCAATCACAACCACTATGTGTTGTTGATAGTGCCTCATTGGCCCTCCAGACCATGGTTCCCCCTTCTACTTTCGCCGCCTTGTCAACTACCCAGCAGATCCGACCTGCTAACACAGATGGAGGGGCGGATTCTGCATCCATGCCCCGACCGTCTGAAGCTGTGTGTGTGGCCCCTGGGCCCCCTGGGCTATTGCTGGAATGTTCAGCAGGGACCAGGAACACTCTGGTAAACGCACGGGCAGAGTCCACCCGCTTGTATGTAAACAAGTGGAAGCTGTTCAGTGATTGGTGTCCGGAACGCAACACTGATCCATTCAATTGTTCTGTTCCCCAGGTTTTAGATTTCCTGCAGCATCTTTTAGAACTTGGCAGGGCTGCATCAACACTTGGGTGTTGTGTATGTAGCAGCATTAGCAGCTCACTGCTTGGCAGTTGAGGCAGTTCCACCTTTGCATCAACTTGTGGCAGCCTTCCCGACATGGGACCTAAACATCGTCCTTGAGTCGCTTTGCTTGCCTCTTTACAAACCCCTGTTAATGGCAGACATTAAGTGGTTGTCACTTAAAACTGCGTTCCTTCTTGCAATAACAACAGCCTGTCGTGTGAGTAAGCTACATGGTCTCTCTGTGGTTGCTAGTTGTCTTCGTTGGGGCCCCATGTATGACAGTGTCTCATTATGGCCCAACCCAGCTTTTCTTCCAAAAGTGCTGTCCCCACAATTTAGCAATCAGCCAATTTTGCTGGCTGCTTTACCAGCAGAGGGCACCAACATACGTTCTGAGTTGTGCACGATCAGAACTCTGAAATCTTATGTGGTAAAACAGCAGCTTTTCGTACTACCGATCAGCTGTTTGTTTGCTTTGGTAGCATCCATAGGGGAAGCCCCTTGTCAAAACAACGGCTCTCCCATTGGGTGGTGGAGACAATCGCTCATGCCTATGAATCTACTGGGCGTGTAGTGCCTTTCCCTGTTCACTGTCATTCGACACGTGCTCAGGCAACATCTTGGGCAGCCCTCCATGGTGTGCAGCTTTCTGAGATTTGTGCTGCTGTAACTTGGTCTACTACAAGTACGTTTGCCCGATACTACAGACTGGAGTATCGGGCAATTTAGTCCTGGTTCCGGGACTGTGTGCAGCTGTTCTTCCAAATGGCGGTGATGCTCTCCCAGATTCCTCGTGACTGGGTGTGTATTCATCTTCCACTAGTGCTTTCAGCACCGCCCTTGGCGGTCTGGAACGAAGGGAATAGAACCCTGGTTACTGGTGTAACCGTGGTTCTAAGACTAAGTGGAAGACCGCCAGGGTCCTTGGTCACTCGGCATACGCGAGAATGATCAAGAGGCCAGATTGATTCATCCAGGTAATGATATCCAAAAAGGGTTTAGTTGTAAGCAACTGGACTTCTTCTTGGAGTTGAAAGACGTTTCATTTCTCAACTGAGGAACTTCATCACTTTCTGGTTGTTGTTGGAGGGAACTCTAGTAGTTATACTACTCTAAACCACTCCCTTCACCACTGGACAAAGGTGTGAAGAGTTGTTTTGGTCACACCTTTTTTTAGACAGAAACTGCTCCTGATGTTATTGAGCAGTTTTCTTGTCACACGTCCAGATGTGAATGGGAGTCCTTGTCACACCCGTCTAGAGAAGCCTGCTATTGATGAGCAGTTAAAACTTCCTAATCGAGTTCTGTAATATCAGTTGAAGATTGAAAGCTTTAATACAAATCCTTCATGTCAGTAAAAATGAAAGCCAACCGATCAAAGTTCAACAAAGTTCATTCGGACAGTACGGAAAACAAATGAATTGATCCAAAAGAAAAAAAAATAAAGATTCAACAATGAGTGTTTGTGCTTCCCCGTAAATGACAGTGCAGTCTCTCCAACCCGTTCCCGTGAAGTAATGCCTCAGACCCTCTTCCCTTCTGTGCAGTCGTGCATCCATGAATCATAGGTCCTAGACAAGATCAAGCAACAATATGTAGTCGAAAAACGCAGAAGAACTAGGTAGAGAAAACATAAACAGAGTATAGAAACTTGAAATGTCAAGAATTAACGCTGGCTTCCTGGATAGGCTGTGTTTAAATATGTGACCTCTGCGCTGAACAAATCAGCTACAGGTGAAGCCTATTTCAGAAAGTCAGCACCTTAAAGAGACAGTAAGTAGACAAGCCTCCATGCATGCATCCAAAAACAACCACAATATCCACCTGTCCCCAATTCCCTAGGCCTAGTATGAAGTGAGGCAAAATACAAAATTTTTGCTGGAATGGCTTTCATTGACATTCACAACATCAATTAATTCCCATCTGTAAATTAGTATACATACATAATGCAGAATAAAAAGGGTTTGTCCTGTATGCAAACTTTATTTCCGACGGCCTCTTATTATTATTTTTTTTTCATTTTTTTTGGACAGATAGCAATGTCACCATCACACTTTTATCTATACAGAACAATATGTAGGTCTGATATCAGAGGTAGAGAGTTCTAGGTGACCTGTAATGCTCATATTTATTTTGGTCAAGACAGTTTTGGTCAGTTGACAGTACTGATCCAATGGCATGACATAGCTTAATTTTCTGTCATAAAATGTAGCTCCGACTGGTACATCATTACCTAGGTCACTAACCTATACTAACCACACATATTAGATATCAGTGCTGTGAACTATACAGTTCAGACCAAACTGGCCCACAAGGGTTTGTGTTTGTTATTTTGTCAAATTATATTTTATTAAATCCGCATTTCTGTTAGACCTGTCTTGTAAAAACAAAGTCTGGATCCAAATGCGATCACACAGGAAAACAGTGATGAGGAAAAAATGCATTTTTTTCCAAATAAGTCGGATAGAGAAACAATAAACAATTCAACAACTCTTTTTTAAGTGGGTTACGGTGTTCGTGCTCCTCTGTGGTGTCGGTGCTTATGCCACTGACTCTCGTGAATATCCCAAAAGAACCCCAAGAAAACTCCACTCCACCGTGGACCGTTAAACTCAACAATCCTGAGCGGAACTAATAAACAAAAGACACGTTAGCGAGATAATATTTGCAATAGATTCGTAACTGGAATCATACATGAGTCTCGACCTGGACTGTAGTGAAACAACATTCTGGCGCTGACTTCCTGAAGAGGCGATGTCTAAATACGCCATCCCTCTGATGAGCGAATCCAAAACAGGTGTTGCTCCATTCAGGAAATGCACGCCTGATTTTAATGTGAACTTTGATCACATTGCCTGTCATTAAACTGGCCAACCCTGTGTTTTTTTGTTTGTTTTCTAACTGTTAATGCACATGCATAAATTGTGCTATACAAATTAAGGTATTATTATTATTATTATTATTATTGGATATTACCAAGGCACTTCACATCGAAACTGGCCTTAAACAGACTCCTGACAAAATATGACTGATAATAAACAATGGGTAAAAAGTTCAAAAAAATCACCACAAATGAGAGAAAGCAAATAGAGCTGCTAGGACAATACAAAAATATTGAAACGAAAAGGGCAATACCTTTGTTTTTGTTGTATACTAAAGACATTTGGGTTTCAGATCAAATGATGATGAATTTGATCTGATAAATATGAGACAAGAGTTAAAAATCTCAGCTTTCATTTCATGATTTGACATCCGGGTGTGTTAAACAACTCCGGACTGAGATCCTTTTCTTTGAACCCACCCACATTTCAAGTAGTCAAAAGTATTGGGACATTTGACTGACAGATGTTTCTGGTTGCTCAGATGGTGCCTTTTAGATTTAATTCTGAAACATTAAAATAGTTTTTGCTTTTGGTGCTGTAAAGAAATGATTGAGACCACAGAGCTGTCAATGGGAGGAAAGAAAATCATTGTGAAACTGTGAGATGAGGGAAAATGATCAGAGCCAATGTGAAAACATTGGACATGACCTGTACAACAATTGAGAATGTCCTGAAAAAGAAATAATAAAAAAAAACAACAACTATGGTGTACTGAGCAACAGACATCAAACATGTTGACCACGGGTAAAAACAGTAGTTGAAGACAGAAACATTGTAAAACTTTTAAGAAACAACCAAAGACAACAGTCACTGTCATCACTGCCAACAGGACAGGGCTGAATGTATTACATGCCACTGTTTGAAGAAGACTTGGAGAGAAGAATTATAGAGATAGATACCAAAAGGTGCAAACCACTCATTAGAAAAAAGAATCAGAAGGCCAGATTGGATTTTGCGAAGAAGTACAGAGATCAGCCACAAACATTTTGGAACAATGTTTTATGGACTGATGTGAGCAAGACTAATCTCTACTAAAGTGATGGAAAGGCCAAAGCATGTAGAAAGAAAGGATCTTCTTATGATTCAAAACATACAAGCTCGTCAATGAAGCATGGTGGATGTCATGGCTGTTTCTGGAGTGACCTCACTTCTCTTTATTGATGATGTAACTCGTGGTGGTAGCAGCAGAATTCATTTTGATGTCTACAAAACCATTCTCTGTGGCAATTTACTGAAAAAATGCATCCAATCTAAAGGAGAGAAGCTTCACCGTGCAACACAACGATCTAAAACACACTGCCAACATAACAAAGCACTTCTTCAGATGAAGGAATAGAAAAATCTTGGTGTTACGTCCAGGGGAAACAGGCACGCAACGTGAGTCTTCTGTTTTGACAAATTTCATTAAATCACACATAACATCTGGCACATTTACCTCAGTTTTGGGACATATATTGGTATTAGTCGACAACAGTAAAATAAATAACCAACAGTGAGCCTTTGTGTAAGGAGGATCTTCTAAGCAAGTGGGGTGTGTCCAGGTAAAAACCTACAGTCAAGTCCTTTGGAAAGGAGTCCTAGGTTCTGTTCCCTAAGGACTTGTCTTCTCCAAGGCCCAGCATGGTGCATGTGTTTCTCCAGTGTAAGACTAATAATGTTGTAGTTCTTTTTAAAATCTTATTATTTCAGCTACAACAGTTATCTATTTGCACTTTTCCTTTCAATAGCATTAAACAACAACATTACACCACTTCGTATAGAGCGTGATTGACCATCAAATACACCATGAATGAAATGACAATAAAAATAACCCTATTACCAGTTTCAACAATGCTAAACAAAACCAGAACTAAATTCTTCAAATCTCTCTCAAACCTAACACATGAAAAAGTTGTCCTTTCCAAACCTAACAGTGGATTGCCTCATTACTTTTTTTTCCAGTGTATGTACTACAATTGACCTCAACATTTGAATAGGCCATCAAAGTAAAGTAAAATATAAATGTAAGTTTTTTAACTTTGCTAAATTATTTGTTTGACTGTGGTAATCTGATATTAAAGGGCAAATTGCTAACAGACTAATGTAACGTGTAATGATTAAAAAAAAGAGGCATTAAAAAGGTTTATGCAATAGCTGGGGAACTAAAGAAGTATATAAGAATCTGAATGTTGCCTAGTTAGAAAACGTTGCTAGGGTTAAATCAGGGTGCTAGGGTGTCTGGTAAATATAAATGCCACCAGTGTACTGCTTTCTTCCTCATTCACTCCATCTTTTTTTTTTTTTTTTTACTTTTGAAAAAGTCAAAATTTATGTATTCTCATCACATGAATATTCTACTCCTTTCGGCATGTCCCCTTTTTAGGGGTTGCCACAGCGAGTCAACATGTTCCATCAATCTGTCCTCTGTATCTTCTACTATATCTCTAATTACCTCCATGTCCTCCCTCAGTGCATCCATAAATCCCCTCTTTGGCCATCTTCTTCATCTCATACCGATTACATTTGTCTCTAGCATTCTTCTACCAATATAACCACTGCCCTTGCTATGAACATGTCCAAACAAAATTAAGGCTGAGTTAGACGAGTCCTCCGCATCCTCAACTCCAACTACCTCCCTGTTCTCCCTCACCGCATCCATAAATCTCCTCTTTTGCTCTTACCTGGTAGCTCCATGTCTAGCATTCTTCTCCCAATATAACCACTGTCCCTCCTCTTAACATGTCCAAACCATCATATTCTGGTTTCTCTAGCTTTTCCTCCAAACCTTCCTGTCAGTGTTTTCCCACCTTGTTCCTGATCCTGTCCATCCTTGTCACCCCCAAAGAGAATCTCAGCATCTTTAACTCTGCCACCTCCAGCTCTGCCTCTTGTCTTCTACCTATCCCTGGTGCCTCTAATCCATACATCATGGGGGGTTTCACAGCTGTCCTGTAAACATTTCCCTTCACCTTAGCTGACACTCTTCTATCACACATCACTGCAGAGACCTTTCTCCAGTTGTTCCATCCTGCCTGTACTCTATTCTTCACCTCTCTTCCTCAGTCTCCACTGCTCTGAACAGCTGAGCCTAAGTACCTGAACTCATCCACCGCTGCTCCTTGTAATCTTACCACTCCACTGTTCCCCTTTTCAATGACACACATGTACCCTGTCTTGCTACGACTGACCATCCCTCTTCTCTCCGGTGCAAACCTCCACCTCTCTAGGTTCTCTTCTAGCTGTTGCCTGCTCTCAGTGCAGATCACAATATCATCTGCAAACATCATGGTCCATGGAGACTCCTGTCTGACCTCATCTGTCAATCTGTCCATCACCAGAGCAAACCAAAAGGGGCTCAGGGCAGATCCTTGATGAAGTCCAACCTCTACCTTAAAGTCTTCTGCCCTTCCAACAGCACACCTCACCACCGTTGTGCTGTTCTCATACATATCCTGCACCAGTCTAACATACTTCTCAGCCACTCCTGACTCCCTCATACAAAACCACAGTTTCTCCCTTGGAACTCTGTCATAGGGATTTTCCAAATATGCAAAAACACAATGCAGCTCCTTCTGACCCTCTCTGTACTTCTCCATCAACATTCTTAAGGCAAATATTGCATCTGTGGTACTCTTTCTTGGTATAAAACCCTATTGTTGTTCACAAATATCTCCCTCTTTCCTCAACTACTCTTTCCCAAATCATCATGGTATGACTCATCAATTTTATCCCTCTGTAATTGCTACAGCTCTGCACATCACCCTTCTTGTAAATTGGCACAAGAACATCATCATCAGGCATCTCGTCGGTGTCTAAAATTCTATTGAAGAGCCGAGTGAGAAAACTTACCACTTCTCCCCCCAAGCACTTCCATACCTCCACTGGTGTGTCATCGGGACCGACTGCCTTTCCACTCTTCATACTCCTCAGAGCTTTTCTAATTTCATCCTTTCTAATCTAATCTACCTTCTCCCCGTTGGGAACAGCCTCCTCTTTCCTACACTCCCTAGCATTTTCCTCATTTAAAAACTCCTCAAAGTACTCCCTCCATCTTCCCAGCACACCTTCCTCACTGGTGATGACATTTCCATCTCTGTCCTTAATTAATCTTACCTGCTGCACATACTTCCCAGATTGATTTATCTGCCTTGCCAATCTGTATAATTATTTTTCTCCTTCCTTTGTGTCTAACCTCTCAAACAACTCCCCATTTGCCTTTTGTTTGGCCTTGGGCACTTCCCTCTTCACCTCCCTTGCACTCTCTCTGTACTCCAGTCTATTCTCCTCTGTTCTGTCATGATCACATCTCTTCTTTGCTATTCTCTTCCTCTGGACACTCTCCTGGACCTCATCATTTCACCACCTCTCTCTCTTAATCCTCCTATCTCTGTCCAGAGGAAACCCCTAGCACTTTCCTAGCTTTCTCCCTGATGACTCTAGCTGTGGTATCCCAATCCTCTGGGAATTACCCACCACAGCCCAGAACTGCTCTGACTTCTTTCCCAAAGTCTTCACAACATTCCTCTTTCATTAACTTCCACCACTTGATCTTCTGCTTCGTCTTCACCTTCATCCTTCTTTTCACCTCCATTGTCAGCTTGCACACTACCATCCTATGCTGTTTGGCCATATTCTCACCTGCCACCACCTTACAGTCATTTATCTCCCAGAGATTTCCTTTTGTACAGAGAATGTAATCTACTTGAGTGGACCTGCCTCCACTCTTTTGCATGTAACCCGGTGTTCCTCCCTCTTTTGGAAATAGGTGTTTGCCACGGCCATTTAAATTCTTTTTGCAAAATCCACCACTGCCTGTTCTTCCAAATTCCTATTCCTAATCCCAAACCGACCCATCACTTCCTCATCCCCTCTGTTCCCTTCTCCTACATGGCCATTGATGTCTGCTCCATTCACCTCTCTCTCCCCTAGGGATGCTCTCTACATCTAAATCCAGCTCATTCCAAAACTTCTCCTTCTCTGCTAACTCACAGCCTACCTGTGGAGCATAACCACTGACAACATTAAACATCACTCCTTCTATTTCTACCCTGACGCACATCAACCTGTCTGAAACTCGTTTCACATCCACCACATTACTTGCATACTTTTCCCCGATGATCACCCCTACTCCTTTTTTCTTCCCATCTAATCCATGGTAGAATAACTTAAAACCTCCCCCAATGTTTCTAGCCCTGCTGCCCCTCCACCTAGTCTCTTGCACACACAACACATGCACTTTTCTTCTCTCCATCATGTCAGCTAGCTCCCTACATTTCCCTGTCATTGTACCTACATTCAGGGTTGCTCTTTTCCCTCTTTGTCTTTATCAATCTGCCTCCTCTTCTTCTTATTCTTCGACCAACTGCACTGTTGGCGGTCGTTGTTAACCCGGGCCCCGACCAATCTGGTATGGAAATATTTTTATTGTCTCGCATCATAGGCAAAATGTTTTTACGTCAGATGCCCTTCCTGACACAACCCTCACCATTTATCCGGGCTTGGGACCGGTCCTAAAAAAAAGATGAGTCTCAAAAATACAAATTAGCGTGTCTTTAGTTTCACAAATTAAAAGCACGATTTGCATATGCCCTTACCACAATTCACAAACATATTTGGAAGGATTCACAAACATATTTTGATGTGTGAAGCGTTATTTTTGTGCTTTTCTCAGAATACGCACACGGATCCGTGTTTACGCCTGTGTCTTCTCAGAATACGTACGCAGATTCGTGTTTACGCGTGTGTTCTTTTTGAGACTATTCTGGCTCCATAAAGAAAAACTACAAAAGGAAGGTGCAATAGAAACTGCAAGAGAACAACATGAGGGGCGTCTGGGACGGCGTCAGGACCATCACAGGCATAAAAGCCAAGACCAGCCTTGAGGACGGTGGAGAGGAGATGCAAACAGGTTGAACCACTTCTTCATCCGGTTCAACCAACCCAGCCCCCCATCGCTCTCAATGCAGTCTCCACTACCCCCTCCAGTAGTGGCTGACCATCCAGGCCCATCCGGTCACATCTCTCCTCCTGCCAGTATCATCATCATCATCATCATCATCATCATCACTATTAGGATGCACATCTGGAACTTGCCTACATCTACTCGACAACAAACCAATTCCACTTTCCCCTCCACCCCCTCCTCTTCCCCTGACTTCCCCTATCTTACCTCTTCCCCCTCTACCCCTCTCTGCCTCCACTCTATCTCCCCTTCTTCTCTTTTCTCACCTCACCTCTGAACCTCCTCAGGTCAGAGGTGCAACATGCCCAAGACAACTTGCAGTTTGCGTACAGAGCGGAGGTTGGCGTGGAGGACGTGATTTTGTACCTTCTTCACCGGGCTAGACTAATTTTTACAGGGGAAGCAGTGCTGTGAGGATTCTTATCCTGGATTTCTCCAATGCCTTTAACACCATCCAGCCACTTGCACTCCAGGACAAACTGACGAGCATGCAAGTCTTGTTGCCTGTATCTACAGTTACCTCAGGGACAGGCCACAGTACTTTGGGTCGAACAACAACACCATGTCTGACACTGTGGTAAGTAACGTCAGAGCACCTCAGGGGACAGTGCTGGCCCCACAACTCTTCACCCTCTACACCCTGGGCTTCTGGTACAACTCTGAGCTGTGCCACTTCCAGAAGTTTGCAGATGGCACAGCCATCATGGGGTGTATCAGGAACAATGATAAGGAGGATTATAGACATCTTGTAGGTAACTTTCTTGTCTGGTCCAATTCAAAGCATCTGCAGCTCAACACCTCCAAGACCAAGGAACTGGTCATTGATTTCAGAAAATCGAAACTAAAACCGGTCCTTATCGGTGGGGAGGAGGTGGAGGTCGTGGACACCTACAAATACCCCGAGCTGTTGCTGGACAATAGTTTAGATTGGACACACACCACGCAGCTGTACAAAAAGATGCAGAGTAGGTTCTGCAGTACTTCTTGCGGAGAGTCAGGTCCTTCAACATCTACAAGAATCTCCTAAAGATGTTTTACCAGTCTGTAGTGGCCAGCGTCATTTCCTATGCTGTGGTCTGCTGGTGGAGCAGAACACCAAAGAAAGACCCAAGTAAACTGGTAAAGCTGATTACGAAGTCTAGTTCTGTAGTGGGCACAAACCGGACTCACTGGAGACAGTAGCGGAGAAAATGACTCTTATACGGTGGCCCTGAGGTGCAAAACACTTTTACAAATACAAGGCAAAAAATTACATTTCAGAAAACAAATTTACAAACTCTGAAACAAAAATACATTCATGAGAACAAATTAACAAAACTGGAAACAAAATTACATTTATGAAAACAAAATTGCATTTCAGAAAAGAAATTTACAAACTCTGAAACAAAATGACATTCATGAAAACACTTTTACAAACTCTGGTAACACGTTTACAATCTCCAGACAAATCCACATATTGACAAAACAACAAAAGCCCGAAACCAATTTACAAGTACAAATTTCTTACGGAAGAGGAACGTCCCAATTAACATCCCCAACCGGAAGAGAACCAACCATGATGGACGGCAGACAAGCGGTGTTTTGCGGCGAACGCGTAAGAGCGACTAACGTGGTCTTGAGTTTCGTGTTGTTGGTTTTTGGAATGTTTTAATACCATGGCTCAGACAGATGAACCAGCTCTGCTGCAGCAGTGCACAACATGTTTTAATGGGGGACACTCTGAAATTATGCCGTAGTCGTATGGAGTCCTGGAGTCGATAGGTGTGGACAACTCTTTCAAAAATACATCATACAAGGCTGTGGAGTTCCATCCACTCTCCGCCGCCAGGGTACAGAAGCGGATAGCGTAATCACAAACAGAGTCACTTCCCTGTCTCACCCAACTCAGCTCACAAGCCTTTTCCCGATCGTTGGAAACAGGGTCAAAGGATCGCAGCAGAGCAGCCTTGAAATCAACGAGTTGCATAACAGGGAATCCCTGGCCCACTCGGCTTTAGCCCATGTCCTTGCTCTGCCAGCCAGGTGGGATATTATAAAGGCGCTTTTGGATCAGTCCGTAACAAAACATGTGGTGAATTTTCAAAGTGAATAGAGCAGTCTGTGAGAAAGGGCTTACACTGGTTTAGCTCTCCAGAAAAGTGCTCAGGAGGCGCTAACTTGATTCCTGTCCCGATGATGGGTACCGATGGTGTGGGTGTCGCTGGTACTGCCGGAGTGGACGGGGCATCCGGATTCCTGACCTCAAACTCTCCTATACGAGCCGACAACTCGTGTAGTTGCGCTGCCATGGCAGACTGAAATTTTTCCTGCCTGGACATGTGAGCTTCCTGGCTGCACTAAGATCTAACAATACTAGCACCAAGACAGATCCCTGGTCTGAAGCCATCAAAAGGTCATTAGTGACTCTGACCAGAGCAGTCTCAGTGCTATAATTAGCTCTAAAGCCTGACTGGAAGCCTAGCCTCCAACCTTACTTATACATGCGTGTGTCACCATTGCTAAAGGAGGCAGGGGAATAGCTGAACATGTGGCAGACTGAGCAGGACAGAGGAGCAGGAGAGGTAGAAACAGAGGCCATTACAGATCAGCTAAAAGCTACAAACAATTAGCACTGTTAGGACTAGGCCGAAGCGGAAGTAGGAAGACGGCGAGTGGAGGAAAGCAGGCAGGAAGGAAAAACCTACTTATACTGTTTAGGTGTTTGTGGTCCGACTCCAGAACGAGACGCTGCTGCTTGCACCGCATGCTGCTTGCTCCGCACGCATGCTTCACAACCTCCAAATGTCGCCGGAGGCTACTAAAGAACGTAGCGCAAAGGAACTCCGGCGTCCCTGCCAGCTGCCAAGTGCATGAAACTAGATCCAGAGCCGAAATGGTCCTGCACTTATTCCACACGGTATTGCCTTCACTCTCCACCTGCTTAGATCCTGGAGCTGCGCCCAAGCAGGACTCATTCCATACAACACACCGACAAGCCATAGCAGGTAAGTGAAATCAGGCTACGACTAATCAGAAAAGACCACAACCTCCTTGCACTTATAGGTGATTTGAATATGTGTAATATGTTTTGCACGGTCACAACCCACTGCATCCCTGGTGCCACCGCCCGGGTAATCTCAGACATGCTCCCTGGTCTGCTGCACTTTAGTCTCTTAAAGACCTTAGGTAAAATATATTTATATCAGCAGACTTTTTGTGGCTCCCACTCAGCAATCCGAGAGTTTTAGCAGAATCCTCGCTCACTTGTGTGAGGCCTGTCAGTCTCTTTTCCTTCTGTTGTCTGTTGTTGGTTAATTATTGTCATCACAGTCACCCGTGTCCTTGTCATAAGTCTCACTCGTGTCACCTGGTGCCCTTATTATATATACCCCTCTCTCTTACTCAGTCTCCGTGGTAAGAGAGCTGGAGCTGTTGTCGTCGGTCAGAAATATTTGGAGACAGTTGTGAAATATTTTTGTGAGTTTGCTATCAGGTTTGGTTTGGGCTAGAGTAGCCAAACCATTGATGAAGATTGGAGTAAAGAGTTCATGTACATGGGGAAGTGCAGGTTTAATTTGTATGTTTAGTTTGTCAGGTTTTGTTTTGTTTAAATAAATCTCTTACATTGAAGAAGAGTCTGCCAGTGCTGAATTTAGGTCCTACCATGTCTTTGTTGAAGAAACCCTATCATAACAACTTGGCTTCAAACAGCATGCAGGATTCAAAACGTCACCTTCATTGACAATTTTAATCTATTTTTTTGCCAAATTCTTTCATGGAACCTGACAACACTAGCAACCTGAAATATGATTGAATAAAACACGTTGCTTGATTGTTTTTTGTCCACATTTTATTTCTAAAATGCTGTCACGGGCCAACTTCTTTTTGGATTCAAATCAGTAGAAGCTCTTCCACTTACTATGGAATCTTTGTTTGGTGACCACAGGCACTTGAGCTCAGCTTTGCTAACAGACATGGGTACTCGAGTCTGAGACACAAATAGCACTTAAGTTGCACAAAAAGAAATGTGACTTGACTTGAGACTTTATGTGTAAGATTCGAGACTTGACTCGGACTTCGGTGTTGTGACTTGCGAGTCGTGAGTAAAGTCCATAATCAAGGAATTATCTATTTTATCATTTAACTTATTTCACTTTTTCCGATGTGTTTCCGAGCGCTATGGAAAAATCTCAGGGAGAAGAAGTTTACTCCCTTAAGGCACGCCAGGGTTTGTAACGCATGCATGCTGCTTCAAGTTTAGGTTTCATATCACAGTAACCATGGCAGCAGTAAGCCAGACTGGAGTGATTCCTTTGTCATTGAAAAAATTGACTTGTGAACGTCTCTGCTTGCTAAAGTAACATACTCCAAACAAAGATCTGAACACACATTTGCTTTCACATTTTTCATTCTAACAGTCTGCTACGATCTATGTAATTAATTCTTTATTTTATTTTATTAGAGAAGGATGTATATTTCTCCTCTTCAAATGTTGTTTTAACTATTTTTCTTTTTGTATAAATAGACAAAATTGTGCAACCGGCCTGCATTCCTTAGTAATACACAGTCTAAGGCTCAGTCAATGTGATCACTTACTTCTTGTTCTTCTTTCCCCATATCCCTTTTCTCAAGGGTTGCCACAACAAGTCAACAATTTCCATCTCAACCTGTCCTCTGTATCCTCAACTTTAACTCCAACCAACTCCGTGTCCTCCCACACCACATTCATAAATCTCCTCTTTGGTCTTCCTCTTCGTCTCCTGCCTGGCAGCTCCATCTCTAGCATTCTTCTCCGAATATAATAATTGTCCCTCTTCTGAACATGTCCAAACCATCTGTGTGTTATTGTTGCTTGCTCAGGAACCAAGTTTTTGTTTGTTTGCAAAGTCTTATTTACATGTATATGCTTATGTTTATACCCCCTAATTATTTCTTTCTTCTATATCTATCTATTGGCTATATCTATATCCTACCTATTTACCTTCCTACAATGTTTTATTCTTTACCCTTTTCGCTGGTGACAATGTTTCTTGTGTGTTTTTCACTTTTATGTCAATAATTATTTAGAGATCAAAATTAATTAGGTCTTGGTCAGAGATGCTGTGCGATGCAAAATTTATTTGTAAATGACGGTCAGTGGTGGAGAATGAACCTTCCATATGAGATTTAACTTAATCTAAACACATTTTTAGAAAAATCGAATTAAATATTTTAAAGTGTGATGTGAAATAAATTAATTACAGCCTACTGTCTGGTTAGAGGTGATGTGACAGTGGGTTGGAAAAAGTGAACAATTTTATATATGATAAAAAGCAGTTTTATCCCAAAGCCTGCAGAAAACAATTTTTGTGATTCTTGTAAAATCAACAAAAAATGACTGTTGAATCCACAGCTTTTTGTCTTTCTAAACTAGAAAAGGCAAAAAACTAATGCCACCTATGTTTTTTTTTTTTCATTTCCTACAATGACTGCAATTGAAGAGATGTATGTTCTGAAATGAAAACATCCACATTGTGTAAAATTAAAATCCATGTTGTCACGAGGCCAACGTCATCTCTCCTCCACTCATTCCCCTCCCTGTCTCTTACATTGCTAGTCAGGAGGTAATTGTCAGGGTGATTATTGCAACTGCACAAAATTGACCTGTGGAAGAGAGGAGGTTTTTCAAAGCATCAAATACCTTGACTTAAACTAAAGACTCCCAATGTGCACTACCTGTTCAATAAAGCAGCAGAAATTAAAAATCACACCAGCTTTTATGTTGGAAAGACAGAAGACTTTGAGGTGGAGGTGGGACTTCATCAAGCCCTGACCCCTTTTTGTTTGCTCTGGTGATAGACAGAAGAGGTCAGACAGGAGTCTCAATAGACCATGATGTTTGCAGATGACATTGTGCTCTGCAGTGAGAGTAGGCAACAGCTAGAAAAGAACCTAGAGAGATAGGGGTTTGCGCTGGAGAGAAGAGGAATAAAGGTCAGTCGTGGCAAGACAGAGTACGTGTGTGAATGAAAAGGGGAACAGTGGAATGGTGAGGTTACAAGGAGCACAGTTGATGAAGGTGGAGGAGTTAAGATACTTAGGCTCAACTGTTCAGAGCAGTGGAGACTGTAGAAGACAGGTGAATAATAGAGTACAGGAAGGATGCAACTACCGGCGAAAGGTCTCAGGAATGATTTGTGATAGAAGAGTGTCAGCTAAGGTGAAGGGAAAGATTTACAGGACAGTTGTGAGACCGGCCATGATGTGTGTATTAGAGACACTAAAAATAGGCAGACGACAGGAGACAGTGCTAAAGGTGGCAGAGTTAAAGATGCTAAGGTTCTCTTTGGGTTGACAAGGATGAACAGGATCACGAACGAGGTTATCAGAGGGACAACACAGACAGGAAGGTTTGGGGAAAAAGCTAGAAAAAAAAAAAGTCAAAAAGTCATGGTTTGAACATGTTCATAGGAGGGACAGTGATTATGTTGGGAGAATAATTCTAGAGATCAAGCTACCAGGCAGGAGACGAAGAGGAAGGCCAAAGAGGAGATTTATGGATGCAGTGAGGGAGGACATGAATGTGGTTGGAGTTAGAGTTGAGCATACAGAGGACAGGGTGAGATGGAAATTGTCGATGTGGCAAACCCTGAGAAATGGGTTGAAAGGAAGGAAAGTCGAAAGGAAAAGAAGAAGACAACGAGCTTTAATGAAGTCCCCGGTTCTTCAGATTGTGTACCATTTATCCGGGCTTGGGACCGGCACTTTAAGACACTGGCTTGTGCTCCCTAGTGGCTGGGTTGTGTACCAGCTGTATGATTTGTGGAAAATACTTTGTAAGTGGGCTTGATAACGCAGCCATTCACTGGCTAAGAGTGACAAAGCAGTTATTGCTAACATTAAGGCTAACGTTCACACTGTGCCCTGAAACGACCCAAATCTGTTTTGTTTTGTTTTTTTTCCCCAATATGCAACCTGTATTTGATTTGTTATTGACTTTTTTTTTTCTCGCAAGTGAAATAAAACAATATGAAAGACACAATCTGTGTCATTCATGATGTTTTTTTTTCACATTTTTTCAATTTGAGATGTGGTCCTAATTCCGATTCATATCTGTTATTTTCACACACAACTTCAGTCTGAATGGCCTGGTCGCATGAATGTGATGATTCTACATACAGTCATGGAAAAAAAAGACCACTCTTTCATTAATTTCTTGTCCATTTAAAAGTCTGCTTCCACTTAATCTACATTAATCTGGACAAATATGATAACAACAAAAAAGGCTCATAATAAGGTTTAATTTAAGAGCTGATTTCTGGCCATTTTGCATGTTTTTTTTTTTTTGACAGTGACAAAAATCACTTCCATTCCTATGTCACTAGCAATAACATTGTACTGACAAATACAGTACTTTTAGTCAGTTTGGCTGCAACTCTTCATCTATATGCCCTTTTCAGTGGAGATTGATGTTATACACAACGCCAGGACCAAAGCCCTTACTCCCCTGCTTAATTGTTTAATCTCCTCCACAACACCAGGTTGTTGGCTGAGTTCCGCCGCGGCCACAGAAACCACATCGCAAGGGCCAAGTATGAATCAGAGTATATTACATTTATTGCACATCCTTGGTAATCAACAGATTTTTTCTTTGCTTTAATTATTCTAAGCAGATATGTATTGTAGTCTGTTTACTCTAATAATATTTGGCAACTGTTAACGGGATCACCTTGTGCTGCTGCTGTTGTTGGACACAAACACACCGTTGGCTCTCTTAGCGTCCCACACTTGCTCCACCACTTCTACTTCTTAGTCTAATAATTTCATCTGAAAATACTTAATAATTACGGTAATATCCCAAAGGATACTCCTGAGGGATTAAAAAAAAAGTTCTATATCTACAATTAGATGCAGTGGGATGCTAAAGTTTGGGCAACCTTCTTAATAATCATTATTTTCCAGTATAAATTGTTGGTTGTTACGATAAAAAAAAATGAGAGTTAAATATATCATGTAGAAGACGCACATAATTGAGAATTGAATGAAGTTTATTGAATTTATAGAAAGTGTCCAATAATTATCTAAACAAAAGCGGGCAGGTGCATAAATTTATCCAACACAAAAAATAAATGAAAACAATATTTAGTAGATACACTTTTTGCAGAAATTAGAGCTTCTTAACACTTCCTGTAGGTTCCAATGAGAGCCTACATTGTGGTTGAAGGGATTTTGGAAAATTTTGTTCCCTACAAAACATCTCTAGTTCAGCTTTCTTTAACTTACACCACAGATTTTATACAGATTTTCAATAATATTCAGGTCTGGGACTGAGATGGACATTCCATAATGTTGTACATGTTCCTCTGCATGAATGCTTAAGTGGATTTTGAGCAGTGTTTCAGGTCGTTGTCACGTGAAAGATCCAGCCCCGGCACAGCTTTAGCTTTGTCACTGATTCCTGGACATTGGTCTTCAGAATCTGCTGATACTGACTGGAAGGATACATTCACACAGCGCCCTGAAACGGTTATATGAACAAGAAACAACTCAAATGTGTGCCGCATACGCAAATCGACAGGTATAAGTGAGGGAGTACGTTTGCAAAGTTGTAAAGCATGGAGATGAGATAGTACCTTGCGATGTGGCTTCTGTGGTGGCAGCAGCGGAACTCAGTCAACAACCTGGTGCGGAGGAGATTAAGCAGGAGGGTAAGGGCTTCGGTCCTAGTGCTGTGTGGGGCAATAACAGCAACCTTCATTGAAAGGGGTATATGGACGCAGAGTCACAACCAGGAGTGGTGGGATGTGATGTGCAGCCCTTTTCATAGAGTTCATCAACAATTTTCGGCTCACGAGAGACACCTTGACCAATCTCTGTGACTAACTGCGTGTGCCACTGTCTCGGGAGGAAGCACAACTTCGGCAGGAGTTTATATAACAACTGTGGATGTCACATTCATCTCAATAAATGGAAATTGTTGTGCAGCCATAATATGTAGTACCTAGTAAAGTACATTAAAATAAAGAAAAAAATGAGAAGAAGTGAAGTCGAGGATGTAGTCAGTGTTATTAATATTCCTTGGCTTCACTTCTTCTCAATTTTTTTCTTTTTTTAATGTACTTTACTTGGCACTACATATTATTAATGGTAGTGATTCTAAAGATGACAGATGCTTTTTCACATTCAAACACACATGCGCACACACACACAAAGATGTGTGTGTAGGTAGTGTAAACATGTGCCAAGCTGCATCAGCTCTTCCTGAATTCTGATGGAAACTAGATGAACGTTAGTTGCGGTGACAAACAGCCAGCTACCCGGAAGTCACATGACGGCGTTTGTCTTCCTGTGATTGGTCCAAGGTGACCGGCCAGGTTGCATGAATGTGACTCAGCCGTTTAGACTGCAGTCGCATGTAAAAATAACAGGTATAAATTGGAATTAGGACCACATGCCGAAGCGACCTGGGTCGTTTGTAAAAAATCGGATCTGTGACGTTCATATTCTCAATAACAAATCGAATACAGGTCACATATGGGCAAAAATATTGTATTTGGATCATTTCAGGGTGCAGTGTGAACCTAGCCACAGTGTCCCTCAACTATGACAAGATTCCCAGTCCCAGCACTGGCCACACAGCATGATGGAACCACCACCATATTTTATTGTAGGTAGCAGTTTTTCATGGAATGCTGTGCTCTTTTTTTCTACAAATGTGACGCCCCTTGTTATGCCGAAATAAATCAATTACAGTTTCTTCAGTCCACAGCACCTTATTCCAGAATGAAGCTGGTTTGTCCAAATAAGCTTTAGCATACCTCAAGCGATTCTGTTTGTCCTGGGGACGGAGAAAATGCTTCCTCTGCATCACTCTCGCATACAGCATCTCCTTGTGTAAAAGTGCGCCGAATGGTTGAACACTGTGACTCCATCTGCTGCAAGATGATGTTGTATGTCTTTGATGCTGGTCTGTGGGTTGACTCTGACTGTTCAAACTATTGGTCGCTTTAACAAATAGCTTTAACAATTGAACCATGTTCTGACATGACAGAGAACTGGTCAGTGTAAAAGATATATGACCTTATTGATGAGATTGATGTGAGTGTTTATCTAAATCTCTCTTTGTTCTTTTCATGACCAGATTTCACTGTAGTGACACTATCGCATTTCTCAACCTGTTAGACATGATTTGAGAGTTCTTTTTGTTGCTACTCTTTAAAGAAAATTAAAAGAGGATGGAAACTTAGAATTGACCCACATAAATACTCTTTCTCTTTATTGGGTTCACCTGTGTATGAAGGTCAGGGGTCACTAAGCTTACCAAGCAAATTTGAGTTCCACGTATTAGTTCCAAAGGTTTTGGAATCAATCAAATGACAACGGTGCCCAAATGTATACACCTGTCTGATTTTGATTAAACAATTATTGCATACATTCTGTAAATCCAATAAAGTTCATTTCACTTCTCACTAGTATCACTAATGTTTGTCTCCTATATGATGTATTTAACTGACATTTTTTTTTTTATCGTAACAACCAACAGGAAAATAATGACTATTAAGAAGGTTGTCCAAACTTTTGCATCCCACTGTATTTTGTCATTACCAATGTTCCTAGAATTTCTCTAATTTCTACTGCTAATTGCATCATGGTTACCTAATTAAGCAGTGCAATTGAACTGGTAATTTTTTTTTTCAATATTAGATGCAATGCAGGATTGGTATGGGCCTGTTAGTGAAGGGAAAGTATCCAATTAATAATGATGATGATGGTAATTGTGAAATTGTGTAGGCAACTACAGTGAGGCAACAGCAATGTAGGCAACTACAGCTGCATTGTTCTATAAGCAAATTCTTATATAGCCTACTATATAAAGCCTAGTTCTATAAAACTTTGACAATGAAGGTTTCAGACTAGAGTTTTTATATTTAAAGACTTGCAGTCTGGTTGACCAATTGAACCACTCACCCAGTTTAATAACCTCCTCTTTAACCCCCATTTAACTCACTGTGTGCCTCCATCGCAGTTAATTTTCTCCAATGTGTCGGTGTGTGTATGTATGTGTCAATGTAGGGGAAGGGGAGAGAGAAATTGTGAGTGAAGATCTCCCACCCCAGTGTGCATAATTCCTTTGCAATTATGTTGTTGAGAGAGTACCAATCACTCATTGATCATTCACTGATCTGGCCAACATGAATAGGGATCAACACTCCCTTCTCTGCACTGTGACATCCCTTATATATTTATAATAAACATATTTTATAAGCAAAATTATTGTAGTCATCACACAGCCTTTTAGGTTAAGGATTGCCTCACCAGGAGTCTTGACTCAGCAATAAAACTCACCAGAGGGTGAGAATTACCATTGTATTTATTGTGTATTATGGCTCATATAAAATTTTAGGTTTACCCCTGTTGTATATAAGATGTGTTATAATACTACACCAGGCAGAGCACATTTCTAAACACATAAAATACATCAATCACTTGTCCAAAGATTTAATTTCTGATTTTTTGGATGTGCAGCAGGGAGTTTTATTCCATTCAAACACTGACATAAGTTATGTTGTCTAATTTATAAACTGTGAAAAGGGTGGCAAGATAAGGGACACATAACTTGCGGTTTAAATTGTAAATCAAGATATTTAGACTATGTGATTATTGTCTCTTCTATCAGTTTGAGTTAAGTATTTTTTTTTAAGTATCACAGTGAAAAGTACTATGTATTAATTTCACTATACATATGTATATATGTCTCAATCTCTGAGCCTCATATGCTCACCAAAAGTATAAGCATAACATGTAATTTTTTTTGTGCCAGACCAATAATATGCAATAATTATAATAAGTAGATAGACTTATTACCACAGAAACACTGTTACTTGTAATCATTTGGCCCTAATATGGGACACTCAAACTGTATGATCCGGAAAGCAACTGAATTGAAAAATTTGAAAGAAAAAAATATCAGATGACCCCCAATAACTGACAGCTAAAATGCCTTCAGTTCTCCACATACATTTTTCTGCTTTTTCCATTATCACATTGCAGGTGCATGCAGCCTTTGAGACTTCCAACCAAAGTCCAGCTACACTGTACCAGCCCAGCAATTTTTCTTACCCAGAAGATGAACTCTGGAATACCACTCTGGAATTCATAGACAAGCCTCTGGGCCAAAGTGCTATGTCTAATGATGTTTTTTGTACTAGATCAAGATATGGTCTGTCCATACTATACCCTTTACAATTATAGTCATGTGGTCACAAATATTTAAATCCTGTGAAGGTACATACCTCCCTCTATGGTGTTAAGGAGTTGGATGTCCTTAAAAAAGTATTTATTAATCTCTGTCATACACATGGATACCATGAAGAAAGATCTAAAGTCTGTGCTTGCTGCATAATCCAAAGAAAAACACTATCTCTGTGACAGATTTACGGGGAACTGTGACCATAAGAATGTTTTGAAGTGCAGATTAAAGCCAGACCCATCTGAGAGGCTAAGGACAATGACTGAAAGAGTGTTGATGCAAGAATTTCCCCATCAGATGGTCATGGGAGTTGAGCTCTCCTGTTGCTCTTCAGGCATCTATTATGCATCACGGTTACATTTCAAAAAGAGTGGGTTGGTCCTAGGATTTTATTTTTTTTTTCTCATGACATGTTTACATGTGTGCATTACTCTCTTGTTTTATTAAGTTTATCCACTACTGTTCTGTACCATCTGTCTCAAGTAGTGTAAATATCTAAGAAATGAATAAAAGCCCTTTTCTAATTAAATGCCACAAGCTGTAAGAGATGACACTTAATTGTTTATACTGCTTTGATGAGAACGAGCTTGCTCTAAGGAGTTAACAAGTTGGTTGTTCTCAGGATCAAGGCCATGGCAAGGAAATTTCCCTTAACCTCTCCAAGAATAAACAAGGCTCATTTGACACTGGTGAATTAAAGGTTTTATGACTTGTTTTCAACTGATGATAGGAATAACTCTGTAAAAACAATAGTTTAACAATGATGGTGTATGGTAAACACATGCAAAAGTGACAAATTGAACATGTCACTTGTGCAATCACAGATCCTCACTTCTTACTGTCTGTGAAGATTCTCATTCATCCAGGTCATGATATCCAAAAAGGGTTTAATTGTAAGCAACTGGACTTCTTCTTGGAGTTGAAAGACGTTTCAATTCCTCAACTGAGGAACTTCATCAGTTTCTGGTTGTTGGAGGGAACTCTAGTGGTTATACTACTCTAGACCCCTCCCTTCACCACTGGACAAAGGTGTGTCACTTCTTACTTTAACCTAATTGGATGTGTATTGCTGGAGGGCCATGTGTAGCAACTCACCCACAACAAGCCTCAGACCAGACGTTCCTAAGGCTACAATAAAACTGCAACAATATTGCTTACCAGCATTACGAAGCAAGAACTGAGGAGAAATGACAAATAACACAAAGGAGGCTACAGACAATTTTTTTTTTTACATAAGTTATTTTTTTATTCTTTTTTTGAACAAAGGTTCATTTGAGAACAGAGCTGTGCGTGTGTTTAGACAGAAGAGCTGTGGCGGAGGCATGAACGAGGATGATGTAAAAAGTGTAAAGGATGCAAGCAAACATGCAGCTTAATAAGGCTCAATTACAATTTGAAAAGTATTGGCTGCTGTTTTCACAGAATTGATGTTCCTTCTCTTTGCCCAGAAATGCCTTTGCTAGCAACCCCACACAACCCAATCTTTTGCAGCTAGCAGCTTTAGGTTGAACTTATTGTCTCTTTCACTCTGCTGATCCATGTTGCAGCATGTCATGGTGTTGATTTCCTCAACATCTAATTTCCACATCAAGCCCACTGATCTGAGGTGAAGCGTCATTTAGAAATTGCTTTCTGTGCGATTATTTTTGTAATCCTGTTTCTACTCTCACAACACAGTTCAATAACCAACCTACACAGTCTGCAGTCTGTGACAGATTCCATGCCAGCAAAGCCTTTACTAATTCATTACTTTGAGGCAGTACAAGGCGTGGCCTGTCTGACTGCAGCCTGTTTATTACAATACATTTCTAGCTTTTCCTTGGGTACAACAGGGAACAACAGAAGTGAAGGGATATGGATCAGTTTCTATTTTTAACAAATGGAATTGTTTTTGTACCTCAAACATGATGGACTCGAGTATATACTACACAGTAGTTTATCACTTTAATATATGATTAACCATAATCAAAATGGCACATTGACTTAGGGACAAAGGGATAAAAAAAATGAAAATAAAAGAACAAAAATGTGCTTTTGTTTTTCCTGTTTCTGTACATCAACACTTTTGCAGCTCAATTAACTACGTCTCAATACATGCTGGCATCTTCCATGACAGTGCAGACAGGTGCAAGTTAATATGTAATTGAGCCTTAATCAAGCTTGTCAAATCATCCATACAACAAGTGTGACTTTCCATAGTGGAGTTGATACAACAAGATTAGATTGAAGACTTTTTTATTTGACAGTGCCCATAATGGCCAGTAGATCCAGCCGTAGACCTTGTGTGAGGCCTATGGCTGGACCTAATGGTTCTAGATATCCTGTTGCAGGCTGGGAACGTGGGGGGGTCCTGTGGCCTCACCTCCCCGTAGTCTTTGTCTGTTCTACAGATTTACACGGGCTGGACTCAGGACTGCATCAAACTCCCCAAGGACCCTGCTTGCCGAGATCTGGACCCAGGACATGATGGATTTACCTCAGCAAAGGAAGGACCTTATGAACCTAAAAAAAACTTAAAGCAATGAGAGGACTTTGTATATTATTCTGTCACTGTTTAGTTCGCCCGCCTGTCCGTCCTGGCTGTCGATCACCCTGAGGTTTCTTCCTTTTTTCCTTTTTTTTGTCTGGGTTTTTTGGGAGTCGCTCCTCAGCCTGTGTGAGGGTCTATAAGGGCAGGGGGTTTATTCTCCCTTGTTGAAATTGTTGCTCCAATGTTTGGATGTATTGTTTAGTGCCTTGAGATGACGGCTGTTGTGATTTGGCACTTTAAATAAATAAAAGTTGAAGTTGAAGTTCAAAGGGGATCAATAAACAACCGCTATCACAGGGTTGAGCCACCTGCATAAGGCACCATTAAGTTCAACAGTGCATTATTAGATTGAACAAAAAAGACCAAAAATGATAATAAGTCCTTGTTGAATGAACGAGGACATGAATAAGCTGCAGTGGGACCTCGAGCCAGTGACACACCAAAATGGAGTGAGTAGATGTTGTAGTTGTAAAAAATATGATGAAAATTGTCAAGGCTTTATGTATAATATTGTAACATTTAACCCTTTTTAGCATTTTAGCTGCATTTATTAAAACAAACAATTTGCAGTCTTGTATAAAGTGGAAACAGGAAACAAACAAACCCTAGAACCATGCAACAAATGTGTATGATACTGAGGTTATAGTATAGTTGAGTTATACCTCTAAGCACACAGCTTATACAATTGAACTACAAATGCACTTTGCAGCTTGTAAAAAATTATTAAAAAAATAAACTAGGCTACATAACAGATTGCACATTTAGTAGCTGCATCAGAAAAAAGCTCCTGTCATACAGTGGCCGAGAGTAAGAGTGGGAGGAGAGTTTTGGGTGGGTTGCCAACCAGACAACATAACGTAATGTCTATCCATCTGGATGAACCCAGTGGCTCCAAGGCTTTGGAGATGTCACTCACACTCTCCCTTAAGACTGGGCACCAGACAGAGGCAGAGAAATTTCTCCCTGCCTCATCCTCATCCTGCCACCGGGGAAACACGTGGAAAAACTCCCACAGAAACCCATTCAGTCCACAGCAACATTGGTGCCACAGCCCCTCTCTCTCCATCCATCCATTCACCTCCCCTCCTCAACAAAGCAAAATCCTGCTTCCCTTCTCTTCCTACTGTGGCTCAGCATCCAATCCTAAGACATTCACAGTGCACACATGCTTATATCAGACAGTTTTTCAAAGTACCAGTGTATCTGCTGTCTGGGAGATGTCCCGAAAACATCATGCACCATACGTACAAATTATTCACTCGTGTGTGTGTGTGTGTTTAGTTTAGTTTGTTTGGTTTAATTCATATAAACGTTCTTCTAAATAAAAACATTTTCTTCTCTCCTTGTGATTTTCTCCTCATTGTTGCAACAGACAATATTAAGAACGCCTTTCTCCAGAGAGAGGTCTAAGAGGCACTGGGTGTCAGTATGGTGCAAAATGGCATGCTTTGGCTGGAACACACTCTCGCTACTCTTTTCTGGAACAGTTCAACCAAGAACTGGTCGGTGACGGCATTTGTCTTTATTTAAAAAAAAATAAAATAAATAAAAATAATGACAAAAACAAACAAAAAATCAGTTTAATCCTTGGCTGCTTGGTCTAAACTAGATGTGTCTCTTCATGTGAAGAGCCAGATGGTCAGACCTGGAGAAACATCTGAAGACAGAATTGGAGGGCCGGGGATCAGACACTGAATGTACAGAATAAAATTTCAAGTCACACAACACATATTTTGTGTACAAAAATCAACTGTTTCTTGCTTTAGCAATTATATTAATGTTTTCATTAATAAAGTGGTGCTATTCTTAACGAAACAATCCTCTTATAAACATTGGCTAACATTCTGAATAATGTTCTTATCCATCATCTTTTGAACACGCAACACTGATACCAGTATTTGAGAAATAATGATTGATAAACTTTTCTGCACATGGCCATTACTTGAAGCTAATTGTAAAGCAGAAAAGCAATAGGTGATGCATTTCTTGAATAACATGTAAAGCAGCAAAAGCAAATGAAAACGAGCTTCTGCGTTTGACAGGCTGGCACAGTCAGCTCAAGAGTCAGCGACTTACCTATCACAGTGACAGCATTTAAATGGTTTTGCGCCAGTGTGCTTCCTGAAGTGTCTGGTCAATTCATCGCTTCGTGCAAAACGCCATTCGCAGCCCTCCCATGAACACCTGTAGGGTTTCTCACCTGTATTTCAACATGGGTATAAGTAAGAAGCAAGCTTAAAAATGCAGACAGAAGTAGGGACTCTCTCCCTGCAGATAGTGATTGGCAATGCCTTAATTCTCTCTTAATTTGTCTCTTTCTCTCTATCCATGCCTTTCTCTCTCATTTACTCACTGGCTGGCTCAATGAGTCACATTCTTGGAAGATTAAGTCACAGTTTAGGTATCCAGCCATGCAGTGCTAAACCCTTCAGCTGAGAGCACGCCACTTTGGACTTTTAATTACATTACACAATGCATGTACACTGAAAGATCAAGTTTACTGGCCTTTGAATTTAAAGTTAAAAAAAAAAAAAAATAAAATACAGATTTCTTGTCTTTACTAAAAACAAAAATATGTATAATTATACAGTAATATCCAAAGTGCATATATATTTTTTACTTTTGGTGGCAACAGCAATTGAACTCACCCGTATGAGTGCGCTGGTGTGCTTTCAGGTGGGAGCTCTTCGTGTAAACCTTGCGACATCCATTGAAGTGACACCTATGTACCCGCCTCCTGTTGTCCGGCAATGACTCCCCGCAGAAAAGTCCCATCTTGTCCATGCTCTTTGCTACACCGCCATTCTGGATTTTGACAGGAAAGTTCAACTCACCGTGAGTAGTGACCCAACCATTCATCACGGTTTCCGGGTTGGACTCCGGTGAAGATGGGGGAGTGCTAATTATAGAGGAGCTAAAATGTCCAGAGCCAACTAATACAGACCCCAAAGGGTTGGAGGTAAAGCTGTGTGTGGGTGAGAGTTCCTCAGAACTGTCTGAGGACTCACTGCTGGTATCTGAATTTACACTGTGGTTGTCCAAAATTTGGCAGTCTTGAATGTCCTCATCGTGGGCCTGGGGCAGCTTTGGGTCAGATTCAGCATTTGCCTTATCCCCGCAAGCCAAGATCAGCTTGCTCCAGAGGTCGTCATGGCCATCAAACTTGAGTTCAGATTTAGAGACATAAGGCTCACTCTGCAAGTAGCGTTCCAACTCCAAACAAGTCTGGTTAGAACAAAGCAATATGTAAGAACCAATGAAATTTGGAAAAGTGTAGTTTCACGGTCAGCTGCAGATATCCTGTTGTAAAGTTGACTTGCACATTTGTTTATTAACAGCAACATCTAGTACTTTGCAAATTTCACAAGAGTAGAATCATCACTTGGTTTTTTAAGCATATTTTTGAAATTATAAACTATAAAAATAGTTCCAAAGTTTAAATTCTTACAGCTGAAGTTACCCTAGTTAATGGCTAAAACTCTTTCAATTGAAAAAAATAAAAATGAACCCTCCTAATGTAGTTCCTGTAAATGAAGCAACACAATCACTCTCTAAGTCCTTCTGAGGAAGCTGCTTTACTTTGGCTTGCCCTGAGAGCCATTCAAGCTGCTTCTACTCATAGTGTATCTCCCCCTCACTTGGAGTCAGGCATTTAACAACAAAAAGATACACTGGCTCCATTCCACTTGGGTGTTTAACTTAAAGAGAAGAGCTTGATCATTAGAAAACTGCTTGGGCACATCAGCTCCAAGGAGGCAAATGCAGAATAAATATTGTGTTTTGTGCAGTAGATGTATATATGTATGTATGTATGTATATATATATATATATATATATATATATATATATATATACACACACACACACTATTTCTTACAGTAGGACATAAGAGAACGCTTCAAGTCCAGGTTGTAAATGTAAAAAAGCGATTTCATTTCTGGAACGCATAGCCAACCTCGTATCTGATTTTGAATCAATTGAAAGAACGAAAAAACTTCCTGCTACACCTGAGCAGCCTGGCGCTGTTGTGCGCAAAGAATCGAGGAGAGTGCACGCTAGCAGCACACCGCCTGTCTCTGTCTCCCTCTCATCCATTCTTGTTAGTGCAACACAGGCTCGACTTCAGCTGTCACACACGGATCTACTTCAGCTTGCCTAAAACTCATAACCCACGCTGTAAATCAACCACAGACTGTTACATGAAAGGGAACTGGGTTGTCTATTAATGTTTCACCGATGAATTTGTGTGAGTAGGAGAAAGCATGAGAAAAGGTTGGGGGAGTTCAGTATGTTTTACCTCAGTAAATCTGAAACCCGCTCAGTTCCGCTTGCCGCACGAGCTTAACCTATGACTTGGAACGCAAACAGCTGAGGGTAAACACGCACACAAACACGGGTACGTATAATCTCACACAGGCATACATTCATATTCACCTGCTGCCAGTATTCCTCCAGAGACGGTGAGGCTGAGAAATAACCCGTGTCGTGAACTATCTGAAGTTCTTGAAAAATGCTGCACATGGGTAGAACATCCATTTTGCCCGGCAGTGTCGGCTGTTATTTTCCGTCAAGTAGAAAGAGGTCCGGTAGAAATGATTTTGAATCAATTGAGTTGAAAGAGCTCCGGTAGAAGGAAAAAATAACGATCTTCGGACGACGCAGCTGAATAGGAGTCTTAGGTCCGTGTCTGTCAATGCCCCGCCACCTCCTGCTCTCCGCCTCTCACTTTCAGTATTTTCACTATCACACGACTGGCTCCGACACAACTGCGCTCTGCTAACTTCCCTATTCAAACCTTCAGGTTCCGCCCCCTGCTTCCCCACGGTTTTTAATAGCTAAGTAGCTTTAGCCAATCAGCGCAGAACAACGTTGGGAATTCCAAATTATTTCTCAACGAACCAATGGTAGTCTAGCTTCAAACTAATTTGATTTCTTTTTCGTTGTTATTGGTCTTCAAGGCCCCGAAAAGCACTTCGCTGATTGGCTGGTTATTTATAGTCTTGTATATATACTGCTGGTGCGCATGGCTCACTGTGTCTTAGGCTGGGCTCACGATTTGACCACAGCGCGGACAACTGACTGACGCTGTTATTATATGTGTAAAATATGGGAGAAAGTCATGTTATGTCATGATATGCTGTGAACAACAACTAGGATAGCTCTAATGGGACTGAGATGTAGGATTAGAAAACACAGCTCGCTAACAGAGAATAACAATTTAACGGTGGCAGCTGTTTTTTTTTGGGGGGGGGGGGTTGTGTGTGTG
>JAFBJS010002938.1:56571-106438 GCA_016785265.1 Paraplagusia blochii
TGGGGAGGGGGGGGGGGTGACTTGTGGGGTCTCCTGTTAATGCCAGTTTCAGATAGAAAGGCATGGCAATATATTTAAACATGGTGTGATACCTCTGTGTTTTCTAAAAGAAAGAAAGAGTTTTTTTTTAAATTTCAGACATTTGAGCATAATGATATATAATATAGGGCCAGGTTAGACCATTAGGTGCTTTCTAAGCAATTCACTCATTTGTCCTGTTCATGGCCCTGTTTATCAAAAGCAATATCCTAGTAATGCAGGTGTTAAATTCTGTTAAATCTTAACACATCTAAAAGGGTTAAGTTAAATACGGTAAAGAACAGCCCATTGCAAAAGAGATCTGACAAAAATCATGGAGTGGATCGTTCTGGATAACCAGCTGTCTCTCCTGTTGAAGACGATGGATTCACTAAATGTGGAGTTTCGCAGGTTGTGCCATGTCTAATCATATTCGTAAGTAACAAGTAATTCTGGACATTTGCCAGTGAAACGCGGTTCGGCGTTTCAATTTTAATTATTATTTTTTTCATTCAATGCTGCACAAAGAATCATATAGGACTGTTAAGTGTAATATCAGTAACGTTATTATTATTGGTAAATGTTAATATCAGACAACCTTAGTTAAATGTCTTTACACATCCATTCAAGCAAAAATCAAACCATCTAAGGACTGGTTCCTTTCCAAAATACTTTACATTAATTTCCATAAATAAATTATTTTCCATTACAGCAGCCTACCATCACAGACTTGGAAGGGCTTTGAGAGGTGCTAGCGTGCCACAGCTGCATCTCCTTCTGCATCTCTTGTAAAAACTTCAGAGCATTAGTTCTGACCTCAACCTGGTACACTATAGACTTATGTGATTAACAACACTTTTACACATGGACAGCATTGTTTCCTTTGCGGCAGTGTTCTTGTATTACCATTCCTGGCAGACAACTGAGTGTTGTTTGAGCATCTTTCAGCGGAGGTCATATTTGTCACCCATACCATATGATTTAGTCATATGGTCATGGGAGGACTTGGGAAGCCCGCAGGGGAATTACCATTGCTTTTATGTAACAAATGTGGTTTTTCATCCTGTCCCCTTGAATATAGTATAACAGCTTGCTTTGAGGAGTAAAAAAGTCAGCACATGGGAAGAGCAGAAACAAAAACAAGTTAGTCACTGCCTGAAATGTATCATCATCATATGATAATTTATCATTACATAGGTTAAAGAGTTTAGTTAGGTATTAGCCCTTCTATGTTGAGCCATGTGCCTGTGTAGTGGCTGCTTGAGACCCCCAATGTAGAGGTCTGCACACTCCTCACTGCACTGAATATTATAAAACACGTTATCCAGCTTGTGTCTTGGGATGTTGTCTTTGGGATGAACAAGTTTCTGTCTTAGGGTGTTGCCGTGTTTGAAATGCGTATGGATCTGATGCTGATTAAAAAAAAATGTCTGAGTTTCTCAGAGACCCCTGCAACGTAAGGAATGATGACATTACCGTTCCTGTTGTTCTCCCTCTAGGCCTTTCCTTAGTGGTCTAGGTGCAAACCTAGAGACCTCTTCCATGACGTTTCTAGTAGAGCTGGGCGGTATGACCAAAAATTGATATCAAGGTATTTTTAGAAATTATCATGGTATTTGACGGTATTGTTTTTTACGTGGATGATTACGTGTTAACCCCAATTCCTAATTGTTTAGAAAATAATTAAAGTTATTATTAGTTATTAACCCTGGTTTTAATGGTTCCACAAAATGTTGCTGTTCACAAAGAATTGAGTGTCAGGCACTCATAATTGCAATGAGGTGCAGAAATCAGAATGAATGACCCAGACAGTTGCAGAATTTGTTATTGCACAACTTGAAAACATAATTTAAAGATGACTGCAATGTAAGAGAGATGTGCCCCCTGTGACTGCAAAGTGAATATTTCATATTTCAACAACCACACCTTCTTAAACAGGTTGCATCCATACAGACTTCATTGAGGTGTGAAGGCCTACACACATTTGCTCAAATCCAGGAGCAGTGCACTGTATTCAAATATCAAAAACATAAGTGCAACTTAGCTAGCAGGCTTATTCTGTACTATAGAATCAATACACTACTTTAAACAAATAATAAAAAGTAAATTTAAAGGCTGTGGTGCATGTCTTTGGCTAAGTGGAGTGTGATAGAGTTGGTAATATCATTCCACCGTTTGCTTTTCTTGTCATAGGCGACCTCTTTACCAAACGCGCCTACCAGGAACGTCTGTGTAGTGTTTTGTTCTGCAGTGCCAACGTTACGCAGAGACTGTGGAGAAGTCAGATTTCTCAAAACCAAAGAACCTCCACACAACAGACTGCTCCTTTTTTTAGGAATGAGAGTGTTATAATTTTCTCCCTCTATTCTCTCCAGCCGCTCAACTCGCTTTACTGCCACCACTATTACCGCTCTCATGCATAGTTGGTTTGTTTGGTGCTACACTGTTACCCCGCTTGATCTATAATCTATGAACGATGTGCAACGTTCCGCCGTTATGTGTTCCAGACTTATATGCACACACTGGTATGGGGTAAATGCAAAATTCATATCATAAAAATAAAAATTACAGGTAACACGTTGCCAACGGTAGACCGCCAAGCCATAGTTTCTAGGAAGTCGCTCATATAACTGTTCAACTAACTGTACTAGTTTACATTTTAAGGCATCAATGGTGAAGTGGATTACCTGTTCATTGAGGAGATGGTACTGAGCCTTCTGGAGGATGTTCCCAGCTCTGTGTCCTTTGACTGTTGAACAAAGGCATAGACTGTTTGGAATGATCTTATGATGGCTGTAAGCAGGTGGTTTCTGTTGTCAGCAAGTTTTCTGGAGGTCTTCTCGTACTCCCGCACTAAGCAAAGAGTATCCTTCCCGAAGTGCGTGGTAACATGTCAATGAAGGTTCTCAGTCAAGCAACTGGACATTCAGTTTTTTTGGAAAACGTTTCACCTCTCATCCATGTGGCTTTTCAGTTCTTATCATTAGTGGGGAGTAACATAAGTTATATCATGTCGATGCAGGTTCTCAGTCATCCAGGTCATGGTCAAGGTAAAAGACTTTAGCTAGGCAACTGGACGTTCAGTTTTTTGGAAAACATTTCACCTCTCATCCAAGAGGCTTCTTCAGTTCTAACTGTTAGTGGGGAGTACAGAAGTTATATGCTGTGAGTGGGGAGGGGACATGGGAGCAGTGTGCAATTGCGCAGGCGTGCAGCTTAGAGGCTGTCTCTTATACACATCTAGATGTGTATAAGAGACAGAATTGTTAGTGGGGAGTACAGAAGTTATATGCTGTGAGTGGGGAGGCAGGGGTGTTTCAAGTCCCTCCTGTTGGGTGGACCTGGGGATACCTGTGAAGTGTGATACCAGTCGTTGGGTGGGTATTGATGGGTCGTTACCGTCATTGTTGGAGTGGTTTTGGTCACACGGCTCGTTGTGCTTGTTAATATGCGAAACTGGTTGATGAGAGTGGAATCTTTTGGGTATTGTTCCCAAGAGGGCTTTGTAGGTGGGTGAGAGGTTATGTCTCAGACCACCACCTCTGTTGAGGGATGGTTTTTCCAGGTTGACAAAAATGGCTTCTTTAACACCTCTTTCAAACCATCTGTCTTCTCTGGCCAAGATCTGAACATCTTGGTCCTTAAAAGAGTGGTTGGTAGCCTTTAGATGTAAGTGAACAGCTGAATCCTGACCTGAGGTGTTGGCCCTTCTATGTTGGGCCATGCGTCTGTGTAATGGCTGCTTGGTTTCCCCAATGTAAAGGTCCGAACACTCCTCGCTGCACTGAATGGCATAAACCACGTTGTCCAGCTTGTGTCTTGGGATCTTGTCTTTGGGATGGACCAGTTTCTGTCTCAGGGTGTTGCCAGGTTTGAAATGCGTCCGGATCTGATATTCGTCGAAAATTCGTCTGAGTTTCTCAGAGACCCCAGCGACGTACGGAATTACAACATTGCCCTTCCTGTTGTCCTCCCTCTCTGTAGTCCTTTCCTTAGTGGTTTTAAGGAAGGCCCATTTGGGATAACCGCAGTTCTTAAGGGATGTCTTAATGTGTGCTTGTTCCCTCATCTTACCTCTATTTGTAGTGGGGATGGTGTCTGCCCGTGACTGGAGAGTTCGGATAACCCCCAGTTTGTGCTCAAGTGGGTGGTGGGAGTTAAAACGGAGGTACTGGTCAGTATGGGTAGGTTTCCTGTAAACCTCTATGTTGAGATGTCTGTCTTCCCTGATGTGGACTCCACAGTCCAGAAAAGCAAGGCTGTTGTCCTTAACATCTTCTCTGGTGAACTTGATGTTTTTGTCCACTGAGTTGATGTGGTCGGTGAAGCTGTCAATCTCCTGGACTTTGATTTTGACCCAGGTGTCATCTACATAGCGAAACCAATGACTTGGAGCTCTTCCCATGTATGAAAGCAGAGTTGTTTCTCTCTCACTTGTTTCCACATTCTCCACTCACATGATAAGTTATATCATGTGAGTGGGGAGAAAGGGGTGTTTCAAGTCCCTCCTGTTGGGTGGACCTGGGGATACCTGTGAAGTCTCTTGGATGAGAGGTGAAATGTTTTCAAAAAAACTGAATGTCCAGTTGCCTAACTAATCTCTTTAACCTTGACCATGACCTGGATGACTGAAAACCTTTATCGGCATGTTATCATCACAACATGCCGATAGTAATCTGCACTCTCATCATTTATGCATTTGCAAAGTTGCAATATTGCACTGTATGTTTTTGATGAATAAAAATTTGTAGAGAAGGCTCCCACTGGAACATTAGTGGGCAGCACTGCAGTAATCATTTCCTGCAGAGGGTCTCTTAGATGAAGCATTTGGAGAATGCCCAAGTTTCTGCATGACAGCTTTTATCTTGGAAGGGCAGGTTTGTAGCTTTATCATTGTGTAATCCTTGCCCAGTCAGAAGCCACTGGAAAGAATAATTACAATATGTAATTATCCTAATTGTCAACCCAACCGTCAAGTTGTTCTATGGATGTTATGCTGCCTTATTTGAGTTTGTGTGTTACAATTCTTGTTTATTTACTTTTTTTTTAATATGTTCTGGGAAACAGAAGGCCAGTCCAGAGTATTTCACCTTCAAAGTATGTATTCTCTGTCCTACAGGAGAGATATCAACAGTGTTTAGTTGAATGGATGAATTGAGTCTGTTGTTTGTTGCTAAGAGTCTGTTGTTTGACCTTTATTTGTAAACAAATTGGACAACACAACCTGGAAGGAATAGCTGCATCCCTGAATCAATATGTTTGTTTCTTGTACTGAAATGTAATAACTGATTAGCATTTAAATAAGCCTTTCATGCTAGCTGCCAAAAATGCAATTTTCCCCATTAGCATTTTTTTTAATATATATATAAAGTTAACCATGAATTAAGGTTAGGCCAAACACTGTAGACACATTTGACATGCTCAGAAATAAACACCAGCTGATTATTTCCCTGCCTACCATAAAAAGGCAAGTTAGTAATGAGGTGGAGCACTATTGATAAATATGTATTGCTGTTTGTGGGGGACCAAAGAAAATTTGTCCAAGCCTAAATAAAACAATAATAACAATAACTGATCAATCAATACACGTAGATCACCCACTCTTTTGTTAAAGTAAAAAGGGGAGGGCATGCAAGGAAGACAGTGGCATCAGAATTGAGTCAGCATATGTGGGGAAGGGAGGTACTCATTGGCCTGGTTTTGGATTACATATTCTAACTGGCTGAGTCTTGCTGAGCCTGCAAATGTGTTAAATGATTGAGATCCTCTTATTAAAAATGCACTGATGGTTTACTGTGGTGACTGTCTCATATGTTGCTTTCAGGCCACATCTGTGCACAGATCAATAGAATAGAATAGCCTTTATTGTCATTGTACAGTGTACAACGAAATTTGAGCGCTCCTCACTTGGTGCCGACAACAAAAGAGTAAAAGACAATATGTTAAACAAAAATCAAGCAGCAAAAAACACAGAGTATTGTAGGTGCTCATAAGTTATAATATTAATAGTAATAAGATAATAATAATAACAATAATAATAATAATAATAATAATAGTGAGTGATAATATATAGTAGCAGCAGTAAAAGTGGCACTGGGTTTGTTTAATTGCACATTGGTGTAATTGTAATATGTGTGTCATGATTTTAGCTTCATCAGACCGTTAGTAAGGAGTCTCTGCTTCCCATCAGGCCTTGACCTTGAAGATAGTGTGAAGGGGGCACAAGGTCAGCTTTATTGTCAATACCTTTACATGTACAGAACATATAAGGGTATCAAAATTGTGTTCCCGCTATCCCGTGCACAGACAAAACACAACATTATAATACAAACATTTGGGAGAGATGGACTGGTTAAAGTGCTTTATGTGTGCGATTTGGGATGAGTTTGAGTGGGAGTGATGATTGTGGGTGGAGAGGGGAGAGAGTTCAACAATTGAACAACTTGGTAGATGAAGCTGTTAGTGAGTCTGGTGGTGTGGGATGAGAGGCTCCTGTAGCGCCTCCCAGAGGGCAGGAGGCTGAACAGGCTGTGAGCAGGGTGGGTGTCAATGGTATTATTACCGACACGTACTGGTTGGCTGATGAAGTCTAGCACCCAGTTGCAGAGGGAGGTGCTGAGGCCCAGCTGGTCCAGTTTGCTAACAAGTTTTTGAGGTATGATTGTATTAAATGCTGCACTGAAGTCAATGAACAGCATTCTCAAATATGCATCTTTTGTCCAGTTTTTGTGGGTGAAGGCTGGGTGGAGAGCAGAGAAGATTGCATCCTACCGCACCGGTTGGAGCGGCATTTTTAAATGCCCACCTTCATCATGCAGGAAGAAGCCAAAGCCCCAGGATTTAAAGCTCAAAACGATTGTTTGACTCTGGTTATGTGCAGAAATGCTGCAGGTTTCATGATTAAACCAGGGCTTATTAATAGGTCTAAAAACCCCAGAGCACTGAAAAACAAAAATAAGCTTGGTTGACAAAAGTGCTCAATCTTGATTGGTTCAAAAACTGCATCCTCGAGGTCAAGTGTTATTTGAGAGGAAAGGGACTAGACTTTAAAGTGATTCTGCTCGTTCAAAACACCGGAGGTCACGCTGATGATTTGGCATATGATTGTGTGCAAATCGAATTTCTGCCGCCAAACACTACATCCCTGATTCAGCCCATGGACCAAGGCATCATCCCTGCTTTCAAGGCTCTCTATACGCACATCAGCCTGCAACATATTGTTGACGCTATGGACTCGGATCAAGATTTCTCACTAAAGGACTACTGGTGTGGATAAGCCATTGCATCATGTCTCCAAAACATTCAGAGGGCCTTTCAGGAGATGAAAACTGAAACGTTGAATGCCTGCTGGAAAAAAAAAAAAAACTGTGGCCACGGGCAGTGCAAAACCCAACCGGAGGCTCCCTTGACGAGGTCCATCACTCTGCCGTAGATACAGCTGTGAATCTTGCTAAACAGCTTGGAGGAGAAGAAAAAAAAAAAACAACAACAACTGCCTATCACTATGTTCTTCTCCCGATCAAACACACCTGCACCGTGGGCTTCAAAAGAAGAAAACAGTACAGAGCGGAGTCAGGATACAGCAGCTCAGTCTGAAGAGCAGTGAAATACACCTTAATCACTATTTGTCCGACTGTACTTTGTACATTTTTATTTTTTTTCCTTTTAATCCAATTACTCAGGTCACGGTCGGCATTGCTAATCTCTGCAATTTGAAGCCTTCTGTTCACATTTATGATTAAAATTATTATTTGACAGTACAGTACAGAAGTTATTTGTTGAAAAAAAAATCTAAAGTACTTTTATTTGTAAAACAAATGCTTGAGCCTGTAAAATGTTCTTTCTTTTCAATGTATAATAGAGTATTTAATTGTATAATAATTGTAAAAAATATTTGTTCTAGCCAACAATTTATATGTCACCTGTCAGTCTTATCTTTCTGTTCTTGCACGTAGATTAGTACCATATGTACACCTGGATTTGGGATGTGTCATGTCCGCTTTTTGGGTCTCCTTTACCCCGGGAGGGGACTTCCATCTGCCAGGCGTTCAGAGGAGGACGAATGAGATTAGAAATAATCAGGCATACAACTCTTGAAGAATAAAGATACAATAAATGGTTTATTAAAATATAAGAAAGAAAATAGACTTACAGGAATTCCCGGATCTTGGTGCCGTTCACCACGAATGGATCTTGCGTCTCTGTCTGTACGTCTACAGTAAGAGCATCATCCCAAGAACCCAGAGTTCTGTCTGCTGATGTTTTTTATACTCCTTCAACTCGTTCTTGTCTATGTGAGTGTGTTTGTGTCCTCTCATGTATATGAGTGTGTGTGTAGTGTTTCCTCTCATATCTCAGTGTGTGTGTTCTTCCCAAATTTAGATGTGCGTGTGTGTCTCTAAATTGGTTTCCATGTAAAAGTTATCTGATTGTTAATTACCGCTCAATGCACAGGCTGGTACCGTTCAGGTGCTGAGGCTGATGTTTTTCATTCTCCTCTTTGATGTTCAGCTCATTCAATAATGAGGGGAAATTTCTTATGTCTTGCATACAAAATATTTCTACTCATTGTGAACTGTATTATCCTAACAGTTTTGTAGGTCTAAGACGAGCATCATATACAGCAGAAAACAGAACTCTTTGCAAAAGTCATGAATGTGATTTTAACAGTCATATCACACTCACAACTTGAAACAATAGGGGTATGGGCAAGGCTCTTAAGCATAGTAAAATATTCTTTCATTTAAAGTCCCTGTCATCTGATATTATTTTGCAGGAAACCCATATCCAACCAACAGGACTGAGACTTTTGAGATCTCCCTGATTGTCTCAGGTGTATCAGTCCACTTTTTTCTCTAAGGCGAGGGGGGGTTGCCATTGTAGACCGTAGAACCGTTCCATTCCTCTTCAAAACGCCAACTGACCGAGGTGGGAGATCATACTTGTCACTGGCACAATTAATTCAGTTCCTCTGGCTCTTTTAAATATATATGCCCCTAATTATGATAACTCTATTTTTTTTTGTAAAATATTTAATCTTGTCACACAATATAATGATCACAATATAATAAATGGTGGTGATTTAAATTGCTACTTCAGCTACCTAAGCCCAAACCAAAACCTTACAGTAGAACAAACAACTCTTGATATCAAAATTCTTTAGAGATTACCAATAACTCGTAACAAGACAGAACACAATATCTGACCAAACAACAGCTCCAGACTCAACAATGATCCAACAAAGAGTGAGGAAGAGGGGTATATATGGTTCCCACAGGTGAAAGACACAGGTGTAAGACACAGGTGACTGTGCTTACACAGATTGACCCAGCACCACACAACAGCAGGGAAAGGGAAAGACACACAGACCTCACAATCCATCTGTAATTGCTACAACTCTGCACATCACTCTTTTTGTAAATTGGCACAAAGACACTTTTCCTCCACTCTTCAGGCATCTTGCCTGTCTCTAAAATGCTAACTTCATCCTTTCTAATCTGATCTACCTTATTAGTGTTGGGAACTGGCTCTTCTTTCCTTAACTCTCTATCATTACCCTCATTTAACAATCCATCAAAGAACCTCTCCATCTTCCTAACATGCCTTCCTCACTGGTGATGACATTTCAAATCTTTGTCCTTAATTAACCTCACCTGCTGCACATCATTCCCAGATTGATTGCCTTGCCAATCTGTTTGACTAATTTTCTTCTTCCTTCGTGTTTAGCCTCTCATGCAACTCCTCGTATGGCTTTTTCTTGGCCTTGGCCACTTCCCTCTTCCTCCCTCTACCTCCCTTGCACTCTCTCTGTACTCCAGTCTATTCTCCTCTGTTCTGTCATTATCACATCTCTTCTTTGCTAATCTCTTCCTCTGAACACTCACCTGAACCTCATCATTCCACCACCGGGTCTCTTTGCGCTGCTTTCTTTGTCCATAGAAAACACCTAGCACCTTCCTAGCTGTCTCCCTAATGACTCTGGCTGTGGTATTCCAGTCACCTGGGAATTACCCATCACAGAACAGAACTGCTCTCACTTCTTTTCCAAAGTCTTGACAAGTTTCCTCGTTCCTTAACTTCCACCACTTGATCTCTCTCTCCATTGTCAGCTTGCACACAACCACCCCATGTTGTTTGGCTACACCAGGGGTCGGCAACCTTTTACACCCAAAGAGCCATTTGGCGCCAGTTTCCATGTAAAACAAAAACCAAAAAAGAAAACACTGGGAACCGCAAATATTTTTGTATCTAAAATGAAGATAGCACACAGTACATGTTTTAGTAATCTTATACCTTTACTTTTTTTTTTTACATTTACCCTTTGTATACATTGTAAACTATAGTGTGTTTTTTTTTTTCCAATATGGTTAACTGATAAATCTCCCCCAATCAGTTCTGTTGAGCCCACGTCAAAACTGTTTCTGGTGCCATTGGTATAAAGTTGAACAAAGTAGCTTTAACAATTTGACCATGTTCTGTAGATCTAATGAAGATGACAGAGAACTGGTTATTGTAAAGGATATAAGACCTTATTGATGAGATCAGATTAATGGGAGTGTTTATCTGAATCTCATCTTTGTTCTTTTCATGACCAGATTTCACTGTAGTGACACAATCCCATTTCTCAACCTGCTGTTAAAAATGAATGTTGAACTGCAGTTAATTAATATAAATAAAAACTTACAGTCAACGTGATTATGAGTATGATGATTAACTACTGTTCTTTATTGCAGTTTTTTAAGTCTGTTCATAGTGCTGAGTCATGCCGTTCAGACAGTCAGACATTACATTTGCGCCGTGCTAAAACTCTTACCTACTTTGCTATAAAGGTAGAAAAGGGGAAGAGCGCTTGGTTCGGCAGTCTCCATATGCACTCTCCACGACTGCGCGTATCATGAAATCACTTCGCCCTTCCCCCATACTTTTTTCACATACTCGCTTCAAAATTGCGGGTGAATGGTACTTTTTCTGAACCACTGCGCATAATAATACACTTTCATTAAATACATACATTTTATTAAATACAATTACGCTCGGTGTGGCTTGGGGAAATAATTGTATTTTTGCAGCATAAGGACAAAAAGAGACGAAAGGTGACGCATGTGGCTGCGGAGCCACAACTCCAGAGCTGTGGGTTGCTGACCCCTGGTTTGGGCGATAAAAATATTAAAATTGTTTTATTTTGATGTTTCAAGTTTACCATAATCCTCAAATTCAGAATTGTATTTTAAACTGAACAAACAAAATTGAAAAAAATATATATTTTAATAAAATGCTCATTATTTACCTACCAAAGTCACAGAGAGCCACAACAGAAGGCTGGAAGGGCCACACGTCCGGAGCCATAGGTTGCCGACCACTAGGCTACACTGTCATCTGCCACCACTTTACAGTCATTTTCTCCCTCAGATTACCTCTTCTACAGAGGTAATCTAATCTACCTGAGTGGATCTGCCTCCACTCTTGTATGTCACCCTGTGTTCCTCTCTCTTTTGTAAATAGGTGTTTACCACGGCCAACTGTGGTAGATTTGACCTTTTTGCAAAATATACTGCTGACTGTACTTCCAAATTTCTATCCCCAACTCCAAACCGATCACTTCCTCATCTCCTCTGTCCCCTTCTCACTCGTTTCACATCCACCACATTCCTATACTTTATCCCTGATGATCACCCCTACTCCATTTCTCTACCCATTTGATCCATGGTAGAATAACTTAAAACCTCCCCCAATATGTCTATCCCTGCTGCCCTTCCACCTGGTCTATTGCACACACAACGCATCCACTCTTTTTCTCTTCATCATGTCAACTAGCTCCCTACCTTTCCCTGTCATTGTATGTATGTATATATATATATATATATATATATATAAGTAACAGTAACACCCACCCTCTTGTGCTCAGACATACAGTTCTGACTTTGTAGATCTCCTTGTTTTCTCTTATTTAAGGGGATCTACAATCACATGTTACAACATTGTAAGACTTATATTTTCTCTGTTAAAATGTGCTTATAAAGGCCTATAAGCAGTAGTGTCACCCAGATCCACAGTGAGAAAAAAGGTCTTCCTAGGTCTTCCTCTGCGTCTCCTCCCAGTTGCACATGACCCAAACACCTTCCGTGGGAGGAGTCCGGGGGGAATTTGATGTAAATGCCCAAGCCACCTCAACTGACTCATCTCGATGTGGAGGAGCAAAAGCTCTACTCCAAGCTCCTCCCGGGTGACAGAGCTCCTCACCTTATCTCTAAGCGACTGCCCTGCCACCCTGCGGAGAAATCTCATTTCCTTCGCTTGTATCCGGGTTGCGTTCTTTCGGTCATAACCCAAAGTTCATGACCATAGTGTACACAGACTCACAGACACACAGACACACACACACACATATTTTAGGGGTGTGACGATTCACTCACATAACGATCCGATTCAGGAATGATTCATATCAAGATCAATCAAGAAAAAAATGTTGCAACTACGCTTTCAACAACAACATACAGCTGCCAGTCTTTTTAAATTTAGTTAAAAGGGTGGGCCTGGTGTGTCAGCATCACCGTCATCGTCACCCAGTCATCAGTCCCGCTCTGCCGTCTTTCTGGGTGACTGCTCAGGTTTGTTGGACCTCCAGTGTATTCAATTGTCGCTCTACAGAGTCGGCAAATTGCTTTTATCTATCTTTCCCTCCATCTTGAAAAAAAAAACAAAACAAAAAAAACAAAACAAATAATGTCCCAACCTTGGATTTTAATTGAGAGACACTGTAAGTTTCGTCTGTGTTGTCTACCATGTTGCTCGGAGCAGATCCTTCTGTTGTGGCTCTCTGTGAGTATTTTATTAAAATAAAATTATATTTTAGTTTGTTCATTTAAAAATATAATTCTGAACTTGAAGGTTATAGTAAACTTGTAACATTAAAATGAAACATTTTCAATATTTCTATCGCCCAAAACAGGTCAGCAACCTGAGTTGAACACCGCTCAGTTTAGTTCAAAAAGGCTTTTGCTTGTTTGTCCGTCGGCTCCTACTTATAAGAGGAGAGGAACAATTAGTAGAAATGTTAACACCTGCACACAGTGCAGCATCAGCCTCGCCACTCACCTGCTCTCTCAGCTGCAGCTATTCGCTAACCCCTGCCCCGCCTTCACAGTATGTATTTAATGAAAGTGTATAATTGTGCGCAGTGGTTCAGAAGAAGAAGAAGATCCATTCACCCGCAGTGGGGATATGAAAACCTCCGGGGGAGAGCAAAGTGATTTCACCATACGCGCAGTGGTGGAGCATGCATACTGAGACTGCCGAACTGAACGCGTTGCCCCCTTCCCACCGTTAGCAAAGGAGGGAAGAGCAGGCAGGGGGTTCAGTAATGTTACCTTTATTTTTCTATTTTTTTTTTTTTTTTTTTGAGCACCGTTTTTCAGCACAGAGCAAATGTCTGAGCGTCTGTAATGTGTCTGAACGGCATGACTCTGCACTAGGAACAGAGAAAACTGAAATAAAGGACCATGGTTGATTGTCATATTCATAATCACGTTGGCTGTAAGTTTTTATTTATATTTATTAACTTGGGTTTAACATTGGTGTCTAACAGCAGGTTTAGAAATGGGATTGTGTCACTACAGCGAAATCTGGTGATGAAAAGAACAAAGATGAGATTCAGATAAACACTCACATCAATCTGATGTCAACAATAAGGTCATTTACACTGACCAGTTCTCTGTAATCTTCATTAGATCTACAGAACATGGTTCAATTTATAAAGCTACTTTGTTCAACTTTATACCAACGGCACCAGAGACAGTTTTGACGTGGGCTGAACATAACTGATTGGGGGAGATTTATTAGGTAACCATGTTGCAAAAGAAAAACAACACACACACTATAATTGTTGATGCAAAGGGTAAAGGCAAAGATAACTACGAAGGTAAAGGTAACAAAAATGTATACTGCGCTATTTTCATATTTAGATACAAAAACATTTGTGGCTCCCAGTGTTTTCTCTTACTTGGATACTGGCGCCAAATGGCTCTTTGGGTGTAAAAGGTTGCCGACTCCTGCCCTCCTGCTGATTGTGGGACTTGTCCCTCAAGCCTCGGTTTTACCATGTGTGCTCAAGGTACAGCCAGCTTCCAACATTGACAGATTATCATTGTAAATTGATCAGGATAAACAAAATTATCTATATTGTTGCAGGGAAACATATTGTAAAAAAAATGTAAGCACCATTTTACTAAACATCAGAAAATAATAATATTAAATTGTACAATATGAACATGATAAGGAAGCAAGGAAAATGTATAAAAATGCATTGCCAATCCAGTGGGTGTGTTGTAAATTGCATGTTTTTATTGTTGTATTTGTTGATGGTGGTGATGTTTTGACAACAGGGAATGATGTCATCTTTGGTCAGCTTTTACTTGCAACATTTGTGTGTAATAAAATAATAATACTAATAAAATAAAATAAAAACTAAACTACTACTACTACTACCACCACCACCACCACCACCACCACTACTACTACTACTACTACTACTAATAATAATAATAATAATAATAAAAACAGTTAGAAGGTAGATCAGACAAGAAAGGATGAAGTTAGAAAAGCTCTGAAGAGGATGAACAGTGGAAAGGCAGTTGGTCCCGATGACATACCTCTGGAGATATCAAAGTGCTGGAAGTAATGGTGAACTTTCTGACTTGGTTGTTCAATAGAATTTTAGAAACAGACAAGACGCCTGATGAGTGGAGGAAAGGTGTTTTTGTGTCCAAAAAATTTCCAAGAAGGGTAATGTGCAGAGTTGTAGCAGTTACAGAGGGATAAAGTTGATGAGCCATACCATGTTGATTTGGAAAGAGTAGTTGAGGCTAGGTTGAGGAAAGAAGTAGATGTTTGCGACAACAGTATGGCTTTATGCCGAGAAAGAGTACCACAGATGCGATATTTGCCTTGAGGATGTTGATGGAGAAGCACAGAGAGGGTCAGAAGGAGCTGCATTGTATCATTGTACATTTAGAAAAGACTTATGACAGGGTGAAAAGGGAGAAATTTTGGTTCTGCATGAGGAAGTCAGGAGTGACAGTGAAGTATGTTAGTTTGGTGCAGGATATGTATCACAGTACAACAGTGGTGAGGTGTGCTGTTGGAAGGATAGAATACTTTAAAGTGGAGGTGTGACTGCAACAAGGGTCAGCCTTGAGCCCCTTCTTGTTGACTTTGGTGATGGACAGAGTGCTAGATGAGGTCAGACAGGAGTCTCACATTGTGATCTGCAGTGAGCGTCGACAGCAACGAGAAGAGAACCTACGTAGAGATGTGGAGGTTAGCAGTAGAGCAGGGGTATTCAACTAAAACGCCAAAATTCAAATAAAGGTCCAGAACATCATGTTCAACTTGCCAGAGTATTATAATGTAGTAGTATTAACATCTTCAAATAAAGCTCTTAACTTAGAGAAATAAGGTGTAGCAACAGCTTATATAATTTTTCTTTAACACACCTTGTCATAACAATCTCAACCACTTTAACAATCCAAATCATAACAAATTAACAATTAAACACCTTCAGTTTCTCTGAACCCGCTTCCCTTGTCTCCCTTGACTCTCTCTCCACGTCTCCGTCTGTGGCGGCTGTTTCTCTCCCTCTCACTCTGCCTGCCGCTATTAACTGCGGAGAATGCCGAGAGTTGATTGGCTGAAAAGCACCACGTGGGATCATTTAACCTGTACACGATTGGTCAGTTTATTTCCTGATACTGGCGCAGCTTTTCCTGTGTTTACAATGGCGTTGGTCGTAAACACTGAAAAAGCTGCGCACCTTACAACTAACCCGTTACATTTATCTGCCGTATAAATAGATTATAGATCCGGGTCCGTACAGGATTACCCCCTTGGTCCGGACACCGCCAGTTAGTGACCTCTGCACTAGAGAGAATAGAAATGAAGGTCAGTTGTAGCAAGACTGAGTATATGTGTGTGAATGAATATGTGTGTGAGTTTATATACTTAGGGTCAACTGTTCAGAGCAGTGGAGACTGTTGAAGATAGGTAAATAATAGAGTACAGGCAGGATGGAACAACTGGAGAAAGAGATGGTTGGAGTTAGAGTTGGGGATACAGAGGACAGGGTGAGATGGAAATTGTTGACTTACCGTGGCTACCCAATTAATTAATTATTATGATTATTACGATGATTATTATTATTAATAATAATAATGATATTTTATAAAGGAGAGAGTTTGAAGGCAGGAAGTAACAAGGGTATGTACACGGATAGTGGCGATGTGATGGGTGAGGGAGGGCCAGAGTTTATTGATGTTGTGGATGTGGGAATATGCTGTGTGAAGTTAATGTGGTGCTGGTTAGGAGAGAGTGCTATGAAGGATGACACCCAGACAAAACTGTGGAACTGGCGATGGTGAAGGTGAAGCTGTTGACTTTAAAAAGATACACTTTTGTGCCAAGGAGGAGGATTTCTGTTTTATTGCAGTTTAATTTGAGAAAATTTCCATTGAACCAGGATTTGAGTTCAGAGAAGCAAACAGTGAGGGAATGGGGGGAGTTGGGTTAACAAGAGAGGTAGAACTGGGTGTCATCCGTGAATTTGCGGCATATGTGGCCAAAAGGCAAAGAGTTATATAATTAACCTGTAATTACGGGGGGAGGATTTTGAAGTGAAGGATCTGATTTGGGCATGTTGGGTGTGGTCTGTGAGGTAAGAGCTAGGTGAGGGGTGTATGAGAAACACCAATAGAATAGAGTCGACTGAGTTTAAAGGGGGTTGTTATTAGACCCGGGAGGTGGGGAGTCTACTAGTTTTTGTTGTGCTTTTTTCTGTTTGTGGAGTATGTACTATTCCTTTAAGGCACGGATTCCCGGAATGGAGCCTGCAGCTGATTTGCTCATCAGAGAGAGGACTCATTTAAACACCGCCTCCCCAGGAAGTCAGCTTCAGAGCTGTCTCTCTATGGTCAAGCTTAAGCGTCAATGAGTGTTCATGGTGAAGTATTCTGTCAAGTATTTTGTCCTAACGTTTATCTTTGTTTGTTTGCTCCTGATCAGGTTGTTGGATTCACTAATTCAGGGAAGAAAGGCGTTTTTGGGTATTCGAGGGATCGACTGGAGTTTGAGCACTGAGGATCACGGGAGAGCACGGACAAGACTTTTCTTTTATTTGGAATTGATTTGTTTTATCCAAGATGTTTTTTGGAATTAACTGTTTTTTGTTAGTCACTGTTTCTGTGTAACCGCTCTTTGGATCCAGACTGTTTCAAGACCACGGTCTAACATAACGCTCTGGCCACAACGGATCCTGCGAGCACAGAGCAGTCTGAACATTTATTGCAGGTGATTCAGCAGCAGGGAGCTCTTCTGAATCGGCATGAGACTGTTATCCAGGAGCTGAGAGCGACTCTGGATCATATCCGTGTGTTGAACGCACAGTTGGTTTCTAATGTTACTCTACGTGACCCTCATTTGGCGGTTCCGGAACGCTATTTTGGGGATTTGGGAGATTTTTAGTACAGTGTTCGCTGATTTTTGATTTTAATCAACAGCCATGCACCTATGCTACGAATAAATCCAGGATAGTATATATTATTAGTCTCCTCTCTGGTATAGCGGCCAAGTGGGCTGCTACTCTGTGGAAGCGAGAGTGTCCCATCTGCGAGCCTTGTTCATACATGATGAAAAAAGTTTTTTACCACAAAGTACGAGGGAAGAATACTGCCAAACGATTACTAACTCTGCGGCAGGGTCATCTCTCTGTGGCCAAATTTTCCGTCGATTTCCGTATCCTCACTGCAGAGAGTGGTTGGGATGATTTGGCACTGCAGGGAGTGTTTTTTTAATATTTAATGGAAATATTAAGGACAAATAAGCAGTTTGGGACGAGTTGAAGGCATTGGACTCCTTGATTTCTTTTGCCATCAGTTTGGAAAATCGCATCCAAGAATGCGGTCGGGAGAGGAGGCGCTGTGTTGGATTTACGGGGGGTTCCGCTACTCAGTCTTTTTCTTCCCAGACTGTTTCCTCAGTTTCCCTGGATGTTTTTGCTGTCACCAAGGAGGAGCCCATGTGGGTCGACAGGGTCCAGTTATCATAACCAGAATGTTGGCGCCACTTCACCAAGTATCGCTGCTACAGTTGTGGTCAATCTGGATATATGGCACGGAACTGCTCAAAACGGCCAAAAAACCAGGCTCATCTGTAGAGCGTGGACTACTGCTGGGCCATGTCTCTTTTAATGCCTTATTTCCACTTTTCTGTTTCAGGGTTCTTTGTTGTGGGGAAGGGAGTGTTGTCCTGTGTCTGTTTTTGTTGATTCCAGGGCAGATGGAAATTTTTTGGATTCAGGCTTGGTGCAGCAGACGGACATACCTCTTGAGCAGCTCTCCTAACCCCAAGCGGTTTATGCTTTAGATGGCCGTAAACTGACAACCCTCACTCACCAAACCAGGTCCATAACCCTTCTCCCTTTCAGGTAACCACAGGGAAGATACTCACTTTATGGTTATGTCGTCGTCACATACTCCAGTTGATTTGGGAAGACCGTGGTTACAAAGGCACAACCCGCATATAGACTGGTCTAGGGTAGTCGTTTTGAGTTGGAGTGCACATTGTCACTCATGTTGTTTGCAGTTTGCCCTGTCTCCTGTAGAGGGTGCCAGGTCTATCCCTTATTCTCCTGATTTAACAAGCGTTCCATTGCAGTACCATGACTTGTCTTTTGTATTCTCCAAGGAGAGAGCATCCTCTCTTCCTCCCCACCGTCCATATGATTGTGCTATTGACCTCCTTCCGGGTGCACCACTACCAAATAGCCGATTGTATAACCTGTCTTGATTTGAGAGAGAGGCTATGGACAATATATCCGTGAGTCTTTGGCCGCTGGACTTATTCGGCCGTCGTCTTCACCACTCGGAGCAGGTTTCTTCTTCGGGCTAAAAAAAATAAGACCCTGTATTACAGAGGATTAAACCTTATCACTGTTAAAAACAAGTATCCATTACCACTGGTGGATTCCACTTTTCAACCCCTCGTTGCTCAATGACGTCCTTCGCGATATGATCAACCGTTTTGTAGTCGTCTACTTGGATGACATCTTAATTTTTTTGCGTAACTTAGAAGAACATGTACAGCACGTCAGGTTGGTTCTACGTCGTTTGTTGGAAAACAGGCTGTTTGCAAAAGCGGAGAAGTGTAAGTTTCATGTGCATTCGGTTTCTTTTTTAGGTTTTATTGTAGAGAGGGGGTAGGTGAGATGAATAAATAAAGGTTCAAGCTGTTGCTGAATGGCCAGTTCCCTCAACAAGATTTTGTAATTTGGACCGACCACAAGAACCTTGCTTACCTCAGTTCCGCTAAAAGGTTAAACCCCGACTGGCCAGGTGGCTTTCCGAGAAAGATTTCGATTCACACTTACCTATCGTCCAGGATCACGAAACACCAAGCCTGATCCCCTCTCCAGAATCAACGAGGGCGAGGATGAAGAGACTGAGTGCATTTCCCACATTCTTCCTGCTGACTGTGTGGTGGCAACTCTTATGTGGGATATTGAGCTTGGGGGTTCTAGAAGCCCAAAAGAAGGACCCCAGTCCTGGTAATGTTCTACCGCGACGTTTGTATGTCCCAAAGGACATCAGGTCTAGGTTTATCTTTGTTCGTTTGCTCCTGATCAGGTTATTGGATTCACTAATTCACGGAAATAAGGCGTTTTTGGGTAATCAAGGGATCGACTGGAGTTTGAGCACTGAGGATCACAGGAAAGCACGGACACAACTTTTCGTTTGGAATTGATTAATTGTATCCGAGTTGTTTTTCGGAATAAACTGTTTTTGGTTAGTCACTGTTTCTGTGTAAACGCTCTTTGGATCCAGACTCTGTTGTTTCAAGACTCCGGTCTAACAGTTGTGGTGTCAAAAGTGACAGATCAAGGAGGATGAGAGAAGATGGAACCAGAGTCAACTGTAGTGAGGAGATCATTTGTAAGTTTGAGAGCTCAGTGTGATGAGTACATGTACCTCCCTTGATTTCGTTCCTTATCTTCCCCCACACACATATATATATATATATATATAGAGAGAGAGAGAGATTTTTTTGGATTTTTACAAAAGCGTTTTATTTACAGTTCATAGCTATATACATTTTACATGAAAATGTGTGTATGTGTGCATGTGTTTATGGCAATAAGATTTTTGCAAAACACAATTGGTTCTCTTGTACTTTACATAAAATGTTGTTAAAACACCAGAGTTTGCTAAAAGAATCCAGGTCACCTGTATGTTTAAAAAACCTATACTCCAGCCACAGTTTGGCTCTGATGTTGCAGAGCCAGACGGCTTTGACGTCCTGTCCATCTCTGTCCTTGATCTTGTTTTTCCTGCTTACGTGTATGGCCAATTTGGCCTCGCCACATATAAAATTTAGGAGCTGCGACCGCTCTTTTTTTTAGCTTATTATATTTTGGCCCCAAGATAAAAACCTCTTCGTTAAAAACAGTCTCAAATTGGCTAAAAACTGATCTTAAAAGAGTGAAGAGCTCTGTAAGCCTCTTACACTCAAGGATCAAGGACAGAGATGAACGAATTGTAGGCGATGGCACCGTGTAAAATTCTCCACTGGAGGTCAGCGGTGCGTTTCTTTAGGGGGGGGTTTGTATAAAATCCTCCACTGGGGTCTTTGTTTTCAGTCCTTTTTTGTTGGGACTTTTAACGTTGTTTGTATAAATCGTTTTTTTGTTGGCGCTCTGCAGCGTTTGGCTCACGGTTGCGAGCAGGGGGCCAGTCAGGTTCTGCAGGTCAGGGGTCAGGGTGATTTCTGGAAAGGGATCACGTTGGTCCGGTGTGGCTCTCCCTTGGTGATGTTTTTTAAGTAGTATCTTGTCCTGCAGGGAGAGCTTCCCCTTCCAGAGCTCTAGGGTCCTCCTGGCAACCCTCAGGGACGTGAGGCCCAGTCGAGTAGCTAGGCCTTCAGCGTCCTCCAGGTCTGGTCCCGCTGCTGCCACCAGCTGCTGAAGCTGGATGGTTTTGCTGCTGCAGAGCGCCGCTGTCAGCCTAGGTGTCTGCTCACTGCTGATTTCTAGTCTCGCTCTGTTGATGGGAGGTTCCTGTAACAGCCAGTACAGAGAGGAGGACTTTGCAGACCTCTTTTTATTAAAAAGGTTCCATGATTTAAAAACACCCTGGTAAAACGGAGGCAGCCCATTTAACTTTAAAAATTTGAAATCAGTTAAAAACAGAGCCGCATCCAGCCCCAGGTTACTCACCCGCCTCAGGATGCAGCTGGTCACGTCTCTCCACATGGTGTCCTGTGGTCCTGTTAAATACTTTTTTATAAATTGAATCCTAAAAGTGGCTACTCGACTGGCCAGGTGGACAAGGCCCTGACCCCCTTCGTCTCGAGATAAAAACAACACCCCTTGTGGCACCCAGTGCAGCTTATCCCATAAAAAATCCACCATCTTTCTTTGTAGTTTTGATAAAAGATCTGGTGGGGGATTAAGGCAGGTGAGTCGGTGCCACAGCTGGTTGTTTAAAATCAAAACGCTTCCTCTAAAAGACATTTGGGGAAGCAGTCATTTCCACTTGGCTAACTTCCCCTCTATTTTGTCCATGACGCCTTCCCAGTTCTTCTGGATTAACTGGCTCGTTTCGAGCCAGATTCCAAGATATTTAAAACCATTTTTTTTCCACTGTAAATTTTTTGGAAGAACTGGGAGGCCGCCATGCCACTCACCGGCAGCGTTGGCTTTGCTTTTTCTCCAATTGACCCTTGCTGCCGATGCAGTGGAAAAATCTTCTATTTTGGTTAAAATGTCCACTTCTTCTTGACTTTGGCTAAAAACAACAATGTCGTCCGCGTAGGCTGATAAAGCGATTCCTTGGCTAAAACCTGGTAAAATTAGACCTTGTATTTTTTCCCTTATTTTGTTCAGAAGGGGTTCGAGGGAGAGTGTGTAGAGTATGCCGGATAGTGCACAACCCTGTCGGACACCTCTACACACCCTAAAGGGGGCACACAGACTACCATTTATCTTCAGCACACTCTCAATGTCATTATATATATATACATTATATATATTATACTCACTACCTGCCTTTGTGAACTCCAATCCTGGTTCACTGCTAACTTTCTCAAACTAAATGGAAATAAAACCGAAATCCTCCTTCTGGGCACCAAAAACACACTCTCTATAGTACCCAGCTTTGCCCTAACCATTGACAATTCCACAGTTTCCCCGTCCCCTCAGGTCAGAAGTCTGGGTGTCATCCTCGACAGCTCACTCTCCTACCAGGCACACATTAACTCCACAACTTGCACAGCTTATTTTCACCTACGAAATATCAGCAAACTCCGCCCCTCGCTCACTCCACAAACTGCAGCTGTCCTGGTCCATAGTCTCGTCACTTCCCGACTTGACTATTGCAACTCTCTCCTCTGTGACCTCCCCCAGAAATCACTTCATAAACTCCAATTAGTACAAAACGCAGCAGCCCGTATCATTACAAAGACCCCTTCCCACCTTCACATCACCCCTGTCCTTCAGCACCTTCACTGGCTCTCAATAAACCGTATTAACTACAAGCTTCTCATATTTACATACATGGCCATACACAACCTTGCCCCTCCCTACCTATCTGACCTCCTCCACATTAATACCCCCACTCGGTCCCTTGGATCCTCTTCCTCCATCCACCTCTCTGTCCCACCTGCCCGTCTTAGTACCATGGGAGCCAGAGCTTTCAGTCGCTCTGCTCCTCATCTCTGGAACGCTCTACCCCCTGATCTCCGCAACTGCAACTCTCTAACAATGTTTAAAGCACAACTCAAAACACACCTGTTCCGTACTGTTTACTCCACCTAACCTCCCTCCTGTCGATGTCCTGTTATGTGTTGTTATTTGTTATTTTTCTTCGTTTATCGTTTTTCGTTTTATATATCTTCGTTTATTTTGAACGGCTATTGCTCAACGGCAATCGGTTGACACCAACAGCGAACATCCATCCGACGATCCGTTTTTATCCGGCGACAGGATAGCTCCACCCTCGACTCCGCTGACCCGAAGCTAAGTTTTCCCATTCATTCTACAGTATTAGCCCACTCACTCACAATATGACCACTATTTGCACCTCTACGTCTCACTCCCCTGTCTTGGCATGCGCTCAATGCATGATGTTTAGTTATTCCTCCGCAGCTTTTACGGATAATGGTATATGCATTAAGTGTAGGGTTTTAGCTGATATAATGGAAGCGCAGCTCCCTAGTGTAGAGACGAAGTCGCTGGCAACTAGTGCCGGCGACTTGACATACGCGAAAATTGTGGCAACAGGAGCTGTTAAAACACGGGTAGTCCCATCGATTCCCAAAGTTTCAGCCCCTCCAGCAGCTCCTACGCAGCGGCCGGGAAGCCAGGGTAAGTGGGTGACTGTCCGCAGCAAGACGCGTAATAGCTTTCCGAAGCCCCCGGTTCGCCACCAACCGGTTCATACACGCAATTCGTTTGCCCCCCTCAGCGACGCACCCGCTGAGGATCAAACTCTTATTATTGGCGATTCTGTTTTAAGAAATGTCAAGTTGACGGCATCAGCGACCAAATTTAAATGCGTTCCAGGGGCCAGAGCCGGCGACATAGAATCAAATTTTCATTTCCAGGAATATTTCCGATATTTTAATAAAAACCACATGACGCCAAAGAGTCCAGACCAGCAGACAGAGGTGTCGTCTTACACACGTCTCTGTGAATCAGCTTCCTGCTGGCATGTCACCCCAAATGGATAATGTTGAACTCCCATTGAAGGTCAACATTATACCAACAATTAGGGCTTCAAATAATAAATTCATACGGAGAAACAGGAGAGGGGTAGATCATACCAACCTCATTAAAATTAAAATTTCACCATCAACACATAAAACAGAAACAGGGACAAACACAATGATTAGGTGCAGTCTGTTAAATATTAGATCCTTAAAAAAAATCCTTATTAATAAATGATTTGATCAATGATCATGCTTTTAATCTACTCTTTTTATCTGAGACATGGCTTAAATCAGATGATTTAGTTACAATTAATGAAGCAACACCCCCCACCCATTCAAATGCCCATATCCCAAGAGGACAAGGCAGAGGTGGGGGAGTCGCTGCAATTTTTTATCGTAATATCCCACTTAACCCTCGACCTATAGGAACTTATAAATCATTTGAGTATCTTGTCCTTAGTTCTTTAGATCCGGCTACAAATTCAATAAATCATCCCCTCTTTACAATTCTTTATCGCCCACCCTCCCCATATTCAGAGTTCCTAAGCGAATTCCCAGAATTTCTAGCAGAGTTGGTTCTGTGCTCCAATAAAATCATCATAGTAGGTGATTTTAATATTCATGTAGATGTTCCTAACGATAACCTTAGCTTATCTTTCTCATCACTCCTCGACTCATTTGGCTTCAACCAAGTGGTCAACAAACCAACCCATCATCATAACCACACGCTTGATCTTATTTTAGCGTATGAAATTGAAATCCAGAATTTGGAAATATTTGACCACAACCCATTGATATCCGACCACTGTCTGCTGTCTTTCGAAGTTAACGTTCGAAATGTTACAAAACCTAATCAGCAATATTATTACAGTCGCTGTCTGTCAGACAGTTTGGTCACAAAATTTAAAGAACAGCTCCCACCTGCCCTCCAGTCATGTCTCAGTTACTCAGAGGAAAATTGCAAAACTTTCTCCCCCTCACAGTTAAATAATTTAGTTGATAATACAAACTCTACAAACAGTGCTAAACACTGTTGCCCCTCTCAAAAAAAGGACCATTTCTAATAAGAAATTAGCTCCGTGGTTCAATACCCAAACCCGGGCCTTAAAGCTCAAAACACGGAAATTGGAAAGGTTATGGCGTTCCACACACAATGATGATAACTATGTCACATGGAGGAACAGCTTTGGCATGCACAGAAAAGCCCTCAGACATGCTAGGACCGCTTATTATGCAGAGCTGATTGAAAATAATAAAAACAACCCCAGGTTCCTGTTCAGCACTGTTGCCAAACTGACAGAACTGAGAACTGAGAACCATAGAGCTATAAATCTATCGATCCCTCTATCTCTGACTAGTGACAACTTTAATACATTTTTTAATGATAAAATTAAAAAGATCAGAGATAGAATTAACCTGCTTCTCTCCATTCAATCTGAGAATTTACCTCCACAAATAATAAAACCAGTGGTGGCCCCAATTTTCCCCTTAGAAGAATTTAGTCCCATAACCCTCTCAGAGTTGACCTCACTGGTTTCCTCTTCCAAACCCACTACATGTCAATTGGACCCCATACCATCCCCACTCTTTAAAGACTCTCTATCACAGCTTGGTGATGTTACATTAAATCAAATTAATATTTTTCTTCTGAGTGGTTATGTTCCTCAGGCCTTTAAAGTAGCAGTAATTAAACCCTTATTTAAAAAACCTATGCTAATGTTCTTTCAAATTACAGACCAATTTCTAATATTCCATTTATCTCCAAAATCTTGGAGAAAGTTGTGGTTGCACAATTGTGTGATCATTTACATAGTAATGATCTTTTTGAAAAATTTCAGTGGTGTGGTGCTGTGGTGGATTTAGAATCCACCACAGCACAGAGACCGCATTGTTAAGGGTAAAGAATGATATTCTCATGGCCTCTGTAAAAGGACTTGTGTCCCTGCTGGTCTTACTGGATCTCAGTGCAGCAATTACCAATGTTTTGAGCTTTGATTGGCCAAATACTATAGAGCTGGCCTGTGACTGGACACTTTTACCACTGATCTGAGCTGTGATTTTTCATAAACACTGAAAAAGCTGCGCACCTTAAAACTATCCCGTTAAATTAATCTGCCGTATAAATAGATTATAGATCCGGTCAGTACAGGATTAGCCCTGTGTCCAGACACAGACCGCGGTCCGCCAGTTAGTGACCCAGTTAGTGGTCTATGTTCTCTAATCTGCAAGTCTCTAATCAGCACTTGTTTGGTTTAAATCCTATCTAACCTGTCTCTTATACACATCTTCTTTCTCATCACTCCTCGACTCATTTGGCTTCAACCAAGTGGTCAACAAACCAACCCATCATCATAACCACACGCTTGATCTTATTTTAGCGTATGAAATTGAAATCCAGAATTTGGAAATATTTGACCACAACCCAATGTTAAACAAATTTGCAGAATTGCCTTCTACCATTTAAGTAATATTAAGGCAATTAGAAATATTCAGTCCCGTAACGATGCAGAGAAACTAATCCATGCCTTCGTAACCTCGAGGCTGGATTACTGCAATTCTCTTTTATCAGGTATTTCCTTCAGGTCCTTAAAGAACCTTCAATTGGTCCAAAATGCGGCAGCCCACATATTAACTGGAACCAAAAGACGGGAGCACATAACTCCCTGCCTCCCTACACTGGCTCCCAATTAAAAGTAGAATGGATTTCAAAGTTCTATTATTAATTTACAAGGCCCTAAATAATCTGGCCCCTTCCTATATTAAGGACCTACTTTCCCCCTATAACCTATCAGACCGCTCCGATCATTAGCAGTCCAGCGTTTATTTTTAGGGATTCTGTTACATCGAGTATGTGCCTTATAAGGTGGACATTGTCCAATATGGACCTGCCAGGGATGCAGTAGGTCTGGTCCCGGTGGATGACCTGCTCCATAGCCCCCCTCAGCCTGGTGGCGAAGGTTTTGGACAGAAGCTTGTAATCCACGCAGAGCAGTGACACAGGGCGCCAGTTTTTTATGTCCTGCCGGTTTCCCTTCTTGGGTAGCAGGGTTAGAACAGCCCTGCGGCAGGACACTGGCAAGGAACCCGGGGCCAAGCATTCATTAAAAACTTCTAAAATGTCGGGGGCTAATAAAAACCAGAAGTTTTTATAAAATTCTACGGTGAGGCCGTCTAACCCGGGCGCCTTGCGCCCCTGCATGCCTTGTAGGGCGGCGTGAAGCTCCTCGATCCTGAGAGGCTCATTGAGCCGAGTGTTCGTTTCATCGGAGACTTGAGGAAGCCCATTACAGAAATCCTCCTTCAGAGGTTCTTCCCCAAGCTCCGATGTGTACAGAGAGGAATAAAATTCGACGGCTCGCCGTCTTACCTGTCTCGGGTCCTTCAGCTCCTGCCCTGTGTCAGACAGCAGTGTGTGGATTACCTTCCTCTGTCCATTCCTCCACTCCAGGTCAAAGAAGAAGCTAGTGGGAGCATCCATCTCAGCGATGTTCTGGTACCGGGACCTGACCAGTGCGCCCTGGGCCCTGCTCTCTAGAATGGTATTCAGGGCCATTTTTTTTACTTTTAGGGTTTCCATGTATTCTCTGTTCCCTGTAGAAGCGGAGAGGTTTTCCAGCTCACCTATATCACTCTCCAGATCTTTTATTGAGCTGGTGATGCCCTGTGTGACATTGAGGGTGTGCTGCTGACAAAACATTTTTATTTCTGTTTTACCATGGTCCCACCACTGCCTCAGACTGGTGAATTCACCTTTCCGCTGTCTAAAAACCTCCCAGAAGTAGATAAAAGCTTCTTTAAAAGATTTGTCTAACGTTAAAATTGAGATAAAATGCAAGTAGGCACTTCTGGGTTTAAAATTTCTGATCAAAGCCTGACTTAAAAGCAGGCAGTGATCGGTAAAACCTACAGGTGTTATATTACACCTTTTAAAAATGCTAAAATGATGTTTAAAACAGTAAAAGTAGTCAAGTCTGGCGGAGGAGATTGTGCTGTCTCTAAAGTGGGACCATGTACACTGTCTGGAGTCTGGGTGCATCTCTCTCCATACATCCACCAGGCCGTGAGACTGGACCAGCCGCCTGAGTGCGTGTTGAGAGGCTGGATGTGGTTCCGTGTGGTTGCGGTCTAAAAGCGCATTCTCAGTGCAATTAAAATCCCCCCAAGAATAAAAAAATCCTCTGCGGCGCAGTCATGTAAAACCTCCCCAAGTTTCTTTAAAAAAAGTATCCTCTCTGCACCAGCTGTTGGAGCATATATATTAATAAAAACCATCTTAAAATGAGGGAATTGTGTCCGACCTTCTCCCCCACCGCTAATCCGATCTCCTCTACAGTGCACGGAAACTGTGTGGCGATCCTAATGCCATGTTTCCGTGGTTAGTTTTGCTAACTCCACCTGCATTTTGGCGTGTTAGCCGCCGACAGGTCGAGAAGCAAAACCAGAAAAATAAAACAACCAACAGACAAACCCCGAACCCCCACAGAAGTGCTTTAACAGTATTTAATAACCACCACCAATTAATGTGCTAATGTGATAAATAACGATAAATAACGAAAAGAAAAAAACGAATGAATGAAGTTCATTCACACCGCTCACTCACTCACACACGCACTCACTCCCAGCATGCACTCAGGCACAGAGAGAGAGAGAGAGAGAAATTATATATATATATATATATCACATATATGTCACAATGTTTTATTCACACACGAAGCTCACGGGGCAGTCCCATGTCTGTAATAAAGTCTCTTTGACAGGCTGCTTCTCAGGTCCGCTCGCCCAGCTGCAGCTGATCGCTAACCACTGCCTCCCCCTCAAATATATATACTGTATATTTTTATATTTATTTTTATATATATTATATTTTTATTTTGGGTGTAGGGGGTTTATCTTCTTGAAACCCACCACTACAATAAATCACAATGGAAAAATTATTTTTATTTGCTCTCATTGCCCTCTTTGTTTGGTGACTGCTTTGTATATATAAGTTTACAAACATACAAACCTTTGTAGAGTTTTTCTAAGAATAGAGGAAAACCACAGTAGCAGAGTCATGAATAGAAAAGACAAAGACTAAAAGAGCTCTCAGTTCTGTGTATCAAATCTGATAACAGATCTGTGTCAGTCACCTCACATCTCTATCTGCTGTACCTGAGCAACTGATATTGGAATTATTGTCCGCCTTCAGCTTCTTTATCTTTGCACAAGTGTGACTTCACGTCCGTTTATCATGTCTGTCCACACTCAGATCTGTTGTTTATTTGACACAGGTGCACTCACTTATCAGTTTTAAATTAAGCAATTGAATTCTTATTTTCCTATATATATATATATATATATGTATATATGATAATTATTATGTATTGGTAAGCACAGAGTTAAGGGGTATTATTAATAAATGTGTCATTCTAAATTGTCAGTTACTCCTGTCACAGCTACATGGCAACAGAGAAAAGACCAGTGAAGCACAGCACATTTGAGCGATTTAAAACCCTAACATGGACCAAGTTAGGGCTTCACTCTTTCCTTAGTTCCTTAGGGACAGAGTCTATGAGGCCTTGCCACAGCAGCAATGTGACATGCAGAAATGGTCAAAAGGCAAATGAAAGGAGACAAGTAAATAGACAGAAATACAGAACCAGAGCAATGCCCCAGAGAGCAAGAGCAGAGTCAGTGCCATCCCATTGCAACACAGAGACCCAGAGTAGGCTGATGAGATAGGGGACAGGGTGGATTAAAAAAAAAACAGTGCAGTCCGGCTCTCGCCAGACACACAGCCTGTAACCACTCATTGTGGTATCATCCGGGGAAAGGGAGAAAAAATATTGGCAAAGTGGGAACAGACCTTTGGTGAACAACGTTACCTCCTCTACAACAAACTCTAATGGCTGAAGCTTAATGGACATATGTAACAACAACCCAGTAGCTGAGCGGGTTGATTCACCTTTTTATTGCATCCATTGTAACAAACACACCTCTAATGCAGCCCACAGTTTTAAATCATGGCTATTCTAAGCGCAGTTTGAACACTGTGGCATGCACAACAAAATGTGACCTGTGCATTTAACCCTTCACCAAAGTGAAGAGTGGGAAGCTTTGAGCGCCCAGGGAGAAGAGTGTCGGGGCAATGCTATACTCCGTGCACAGTGCACCTCAGTGATATCTTGGCAGTTTTTGGATTTGAACTTGAAATTCTCCCCAGTCCAGTTCTGTAATCACTAGGCCACCACTCCACCTGTTGTGCAACTTATTCCTCTTTAAGCTAACCCTTGTTAGCTGTAAAAAAAAAGTTTCATAAACATTGACCATCAGTGTCTTGCCAAATTGTGACATCTATCTACTGCTTATACCATCCCAGTGTTTGTCGAAACACATATCGTATCTTACTCTTGTAGCTGACACAGCAACCTTTATAAAGACAAAGAGTGATGCTCACAGTTGTTCTCTAAGACAAGGCCAATATGGTCTGCCAAATCTGCTATGCTGCTCCATGTCTTTTACCTGTTTTAACTGTTCATGCCTTGTTGTTTTTGATTTCCGAATATGTTTTGATTTAATTTGATCAATTGTGAGGTAGTCAGGAGGAAATGTCTTAGGTCTGAGCAGCGTGTCATTACCCTGTGTAAACTACACGCATGATTAGTCCAAAAATAGACTTGATCCTCCAGAGTAGTTGCCCAAAAAATGTGGCAAAATTGTCCAAATATTTGCAGTGTATGCCAAGCTCAAAATGAAGATAGTACAAGTATTTTGACCACAAAATGCAAAACCTCTATTCAGCAATTGCAGTTGAGCAAGTATGTAAAACAAAGTTCAACCCGGCTGACCTATTGGGAAAATTTATTAAAAGGTAAAGCGAATATTAGAACAGTTATTTGAGACTTTCTGTATATAGGTGCAATATGTGGGTCAATAAAGAGTGAAAACTGTGTCATGTCATTTCACACTGTTTGATATCTAAAGTAAAAATAACACAGTATATGTTTTTGTTACCTTTATAGTTTTTTTGTTCTACCTTTACCCTTTGCATAAACAACTACAGTGTGTTTTTTTTTTATTATTATTTTCTTTATTTCTTTTTTCTTAATATTTTTTTGCAACATGGTTACCTGACAAATCTTCCCCAATCAGTTCTGTTCAGCCCTCATCAAAACTGTTTCTAGTGCCATTGGTATGAAATTGAACAAAGTAGCTTTAACAATTGAACCATGTTCTGTAGATCTAATGAAGATGACAGAGAACTGGTCAGTGTGAAGCAGTGATTTTCACCACTTGAAGGAAGGTACACTATGATGCATTGTGATTTGGGTGACAGTTTGTGGTGAATGCTGCTCCCGCGACCCAGCAATGGATAAGTGTATGAAAACGGATGGACTGACAAATGATCTCACTCTCCAAAATCTTTGCTGAGGGGATACAGATCTGAGGTTGCTCTTATATCGTCTTCTTATCCACTTCCCCAACTCTAATCAAAACCCACACATTTTAAGTATATAATACCTTAAGGTATACCTTACACCTTATACCTTACATACCTTACATACCTTAACTACTTAAGGTATGTAATACATGATTCAACAGAACTTTGATCTCCATGCTCAGTACGTTAGGGCAAGAGAAGAAGCGAAGTTGGAGCCAACATGTACCTTACTTGGTCCATGCGTACAATAGTACAAAGTGAGATGCTACAGGGTATTCGCCTTACCACTTGATGTTCGGCAGAGAGGCCAGACTTCCTGTAGACTTGTGTTTTGGAACGTCCCCTGATCGCATAGAAGATGTGTGCCACACACGATTTGTCACCAAGCTTAAAGAAGATCTGAAGCAGCCCTACAAGTTAGCTTCTGAAGCTGCAGATAAAAGACATCAGAGAAACAAGAGGTTGTATGACCACAGAGTTACCTTTCAGTCCTTGGAGATTGGTGACAGAGTTCTGCTCAGGAACTTGGGACTGCGAGGCAAGCACAAGCTGGAAAGCAAGTGGAATCAGGAGCCCTACGTTATAGTGGCAAAGATGCCCAACCTGTCTGTCTTTAAGATAAAAAGGGAGGATGGAAGACCAGGAACAAAGACCATCCATAGGTACCACCTTCTTCCTATTGGCCAGCTTATGAGACAGCCCACCGCCAAACAGGTTGAGGACCCACCTGCCAAGCCAAGAACTCGAGCAGACACTCGTCCAAGGGACTTAAGTCCAGAAACTCAAGAATTAGAAGAGTTTTCCGATTCGTCCTCTGACTGGGGCTACTATGTTACTCAATGTGACTCGACGTCCTGGAGAAAGTTTGCGCAGAGAGTGACTAATGCTGCCAGGCCAGTAGTTGACTTAGAAGATGACTTACCTTTTACTCCTGAAGTGGAAGACCCCAAATCTTCAAGTGATCATGACCCTAAAAGAGAACCAGATCATGAACCTTGCCGGCTAGGTTTTTTCATTTTGGGCCCAATAGGAAATTTGAATTTGAACTGTATTTTGTGTTGCCATTGAAATGTGTGAAAGTGAACTTTTTGATTTAAACCCTTTTTATACTAAGTAAATAGTTCTATTTTTTATGAACTCTTTCGTGGTTATTGACTGTTTGATAAATGATGTTTAGCCTGGTGCTAAGATTGTAGTTACACTGAGGGTATTTTGATACTGATATAATCGGTTACAGTTTGTGCATTAATTAACCATAGGATACAGTTAGGTAGTTTTATTAAAGAACTTGGGAGCGCATCTCCGTTAAAGGCCAGTGCACCTAGGGGGCGCTACACACCTTTGCCCTATGCTTTTATGTACAGGTAGTTCAGAAAACTGTGTTTATATAAACAGTTTATGGTGATAGTGGAATTATATCATGATAGTACTACTAGTATTTCTTTTTACATGATTGCTGCTTTTATTTTATTTATTAACCTAACTTGTTCCAATAGGTCTCTGTTTTTGTATTTCATAATATTTTTTTTCAGAGATTAAATAAAGATGAGTAAATAAATGAAGCCATTCATTTAATAAAAATGTAAAGGTCTTTTTTTTCTAATTCATTATTCAATACATTTAAAACATGTTATTTGTAAAACAACAAGAAGAAAATAATTGAAGAAGACCTTTGGGACCCGGAAGTGGGCGATTTTTTTTTTCTGTGAACCAAGCCAAAAGAACCGGCTCTCTAAAAAATTTCCGATTCCCATCAATAGTGACTGAGTGAGAGCACGGAGTAGAGTGCATGTGCTTACGCATGACACACACACCCGGGCAGAAGAAGAAGTAGTCCCACCAACTGAGCGTCTCTCAGACAACATCTCAATCATTTACATACTTTCACTATGTTTCTGTTGAAATGAAAGGAGACAAGCAAATAGACAGAAATATCAAAAGTATCAATATTTTGATTTCAAAATCGATATAGAGCATAAAGATCCAGAATCGGAATCAATATCAATATTTCAGGATTGATGCTTCCAAGCGTGTGTCGAGCAATGAAGGGGGCGTTTCCACAAAGCACAATTTTGAAAGGCCCATCTCATAAGGCTCAGAACCACTTGATGTCTTGAAGCGTCCTGTGCTCACGACACCATCTACTGGCAACGTGTATAATCACAGGTAACTATCTGATGCACATGAACTCTCAGTTCACCGCAACTCTCATTCAAAAACCCACATTTTGATCAGGACTTGAGGGGTTTATATAGCTGTAACACCTCACCGCAAAAAAAAACACACGCTTCGAAGCCTCGAGACATCCTGCGAAATCACTGGTTTTGAGTTTGTCTCAAGGTTTTACATCTATATAAACCTCTCCGGCTCCAATCAAAATGTGCATTTTTGAAGGAGTGTTACGGTCAATTGCAAGTTTGGATAGTGTTTATATAGATTGGAAATAGTTTGTCGAGTCTAAAATATCAGATCACCTGCAATAATGATATTACCATTTTGGTGAAATTTACAGACACAGAATACATTCCAAAATACACTTTTTGTAATCTGTCATTTCGCACACTCAAAACAGACACAGAAAAAAAAAAATCAATCACCAGGTGACACGAGTGAGACTAATGACAAACACAGGTGACTGTGATGACAGTGATTACCCAACACCAGACAACAACAGGGAGAGGAAAAAACAGACCTCACAGTTTAAGACCGGCAGCCAATTGACCGGGGCATCTCTAGGCAAAACCTTTGAAAAAGGAAAAAAAAAAAAAAAAAGGACCATCTTTTTTGATACCCTTTCAGTACCCTTTTCAGTCCTTTTTATATTTTTCCAAGTTTTTGAAGAAATCTCGAGTGAGCCATTAAGGGTGTGCTAAAGAGCCGCATGCAGCTCTAGCACTAGCACTGAAACATAATTCTGGTCTGATGCTATCGAGAGGCCATTAGTAACTCTAACCTTTGCAGTCTCACTGTTATGATTCACCCTAAAGCTTAAATGGAAGGTCTCAAATAGACTATTGTATTTGGGTTAGTCACAGAACTGGTTAGCAAAAACTAGAGAGATTTGAGAAAAAAAAAAAAAAACAGATTGGAGATGGGCCTATAATTAGCTAACGTCCCTGGTCAGGAAAAGTTTCTTAAGAAGAGGTTTAATTAAAGCAACTGTGAAACTTAAGGGAACATAGCCTATTGTAAAGGATGTATTGATTGTGTCTAACAAGCGGGTGCTGATTAGGGGAAACATATATTTATGTATGTATAATTTTCTTGTTAAAGACACTCATGAAGTCATAGTTGCTAACATTTCTGGGGATGCTCTATTGTCTATTCAAGACGTTTTCACTTCAATATTCAACCTCTCCCTCAGCCACAGAACTGTCCCCGCTTCAAAACCACCACCATCATGCCCCTGCCCAAGAAGAGGCCGCCCACCTGCCTGAATGACTACCTGCCAGTAGCACCAACTCTGGTCATAATGAAGTGTTTCGAGAGAGTGGTGCTGGCCCACATTCAAACCAACATCCCGGACTTACTGGACCCCCTACAGTTCGCCTACCAGCCCAACAGATCCACATCTGACGCCGTCGCTGCAGTCCTGCACTCCTCCCTCTCACACCTGGAGAACAGAAACTCCTGCAACAGGATGCTCTTCATCAACTACAGCTCGGCATTCAACACTGTGGTCCCTAACAAACTCACACAAACTGTCTTCCCTCGGACTACACCCCTCCCTCTGTGACTGGCTCTTGGATTTCCTGACTGGCAGGCCCCAATCTGTCAGGATAGGAAACAGGACTTCAGCCAGCATTATCACTACATACATCACTACATACATTCAGTGTGGACAGCAAAGTAAGCTTTTCATTGTACAGGGAAACCTGCTTTCTTTACAGTGCACATGACAATAAACACTTTGAATCTTGAATCAGACATTCTGTTTCAGTGGACATGGAGGCAAATGCTGAAAGCCATGTCGCAACGTCGTATTTCTTCTTTATATGTTTAGGTGCTTCAATGCCGATAATGAGCAGTCAACAAAGGCAGTGGACACAGCGATAGTTACAGCCAAACCTGCCCTTGTGTAAAGTTGCCCCATACTCTCGCTCAGATTTTTTATCCCAAAAAAAAAGTAAAATATCAAGGAGATCAGCAGGACTTTTCTAATCAAAATCAGCCATGTCATACATTGCAGTTAGTTCTGTTTTCAATCCGGGAAAATCAAACAAGATGACATTGTCCGACTCCCGGGAGAGCTTATCCGATCACGGGACACGTGAGCAGATCACGTGACATGCCAGCTAGAAGCCACTGACGTCACAATCTGGTGAGATGATCTGGGTCTAAGTGCTGTGAACTGAATGGGCTGTGCCCCATCACTTTGAGAAGCCACAGGCTTTGCTTTTGATTTTGAAGGCTTTGCCAGATTTCATGGACCTTGAACACTAGCTAGCAGAAATCTATTTTTCCAACTTCTAAATGTTAAAACTCGTATTAATAAAAAAAAAAAAAAAAACCTTTTATTTACATATATTCATGAATACATGTGTTTTTCTGAGCATGCTTAGGCCAGCAGAGAAGGCTTTGCTGGCCCTGACAGCCCACACAATACCAAATCAACAATGGTTGATTTGGTATTGTAAACCTTAGCATTAAAGGCTAAGCATGTGCGATATTTAAGTTTGTCAATATGCGATAACAATATAACACTTCGTTCGGGATACCCATAATAATTTATACCAATATATGGAGGTGATTTCCCATAAATTTCTGTGAGTACCTCCGACTAAATGCATTTTACAAATATTCTGTGTTAGAAATTAAAGCACTACTTCAACATAACAAATAGTGGCATTTTTTTTCCAACATTCTGTCTGAAACAGACCTAAGCCTTTGGGAGCATTTAAACAAATAATTTCTATGGTTGGACAGTTGGGCAGAACTGGGTGCAGACCAAACACAAGAAACACCAGGAAAACACAGACAGGGCAGTACAAAAAGGAAAAACAGGCAAGCCGTTACAAAACCAATACCCTGTTCAAAAACAACAAAACAGAAAATTGAGGCCTGTACAAAAAAACTAAACATAACTCCCGACCCCAGGACCTTAGCCCTTGATAATTTTGTACCTTGGTCTAGGGTACTTTTGTCTACGTCTAGGAGTTCCCCTCCTAGACCAAGGTACGGCAAATGTCCAAAAGTCTCTCACAGACCGGCGGACCTCAGCTGCAGGCACCTGGATGACCGAAGAAACTTCAGCTTCTTGTGAGGTAAAGGCTGCTGGAGCGTCAACCTCCTCCGCTGTGGCGAAGGCGGCTGGAGCGTCGACCTCCTCCGCTGTGGAGAAGGCGGCTGGAGCGTCGACCTCCTGCGCTGTGGCGAAGGCGGCTGGAGCGTCGACCTCCTCCACTGTGGCGAAGGCGGCTGGAGCGTCGACCTCCTCAGCTGTGGCGAAGGCGGCTGGAGCATCGACCTCCTCCGCTGTGGCGAAGGCGGCTGGAGCGTCGACCTCCTCTGCTGTGGCGTAGGCAGCTAGAGCGTCAACCTCCTCTGCTGTGGCGAAGGCGGCTGGAGCGTCCACCTCCTCTGCTGTGGCGAAGGCGACTGGGGCGTCGACCTCCTCTGCTGTGGCGAAGGCGGCTGGAGCGTCGACCTCCTCTGCTGTGGCGAAGGCGGCTGGAGCGCCAACCTCTGGGGCGGAGACAGGGACAGCCGAGGGAACCACCTCCTCGGGGGCAAAGACAGGCACAGCCGAGGGAACCACCTCCTCGGGAGCGAAGACAGGCACAGCCGAGGGGACAGCGTCGGGCTCAGGGGCAAAGACAGGAGCCGAGGGGACAGCGTCGGCCTCAGGGGCGAAGACAGGAGCTGAGGTGAGGGATGCCTGATGGGGTCGCTGGCCGATCCCGAGTTGAGCAGTCTGGAGATTGTCCACCCCTGCCTTCAACTTCAGGATCGCCTCATCACTCCTCTTCATGACCTGACGCAGCATAGCCCACGCCTGGTCAAGGGCCCCTGCTCTCTCGCCCTCCGGCCTCTCCAGCATAGATGGAGCAGGAACCTGGGGGGCAACCGCAGCAACCCCTGGAAACATCCGAGGAGGGTCTGCTGCAGGGTCTGCTGCAGGGCCGGGAACTGGAGATCCTGGCCCCCCTCCAAAGGACGTCTCCAGACGTCCCCAAAAAGGGGAAGGCTGGGAGGGAAAAACTGGCTCCGCTGGTCTCAAAAAACTCCAGGCGGAGGGAGAAGTGTCAGTCTTCAGAGCGAACCAGTCTGCTGGGTCCATATTTGGTCGGATCATTCTGTTACGGTTCGAGGTGAGGTTGACAGGCAAAAGTGGTGACCCTAACCCAAATGCAGGACTGGCAGAGTTCAGGGTTTTAATGACAAAAAACAAGAGAAACAAAAAATCACTAGCAAAAGGCCAGACAGGTACAAATGGTGACTTTGCAAAACAGGAACTCAAAAACAGGAGCAAAAGCAGGAACAAGAAACATCTAAACAGAAGTTTAGACTATTACATAATGGCCACTTACCTCCTCTTTCTGAATATGGGCCACGAGGACTCAATCTGCTGGTCGTTAGTGTATGGGCCATACACTAAGTGTGGTAATGGCCTCGTGTCCACTGACAGCAGCCATGGTCCAGTTTTCCGTGTCGCAATAAGTCCTGCGTCTCATGGGAACGGCAGCGAGTTGTCGATAGCTCATACGACTACGATGTAATTACAGTGTCCCCCATTAAAACACTTTGCACACCATTGCAGCAGAGCTTGTCCGTCTGTCTGAGCCGCGGTTATTAAAACACCAAAACCGACCACACGAAACTCAAGACCACGTTGGTCAGCTCTTACACGTTCGCTGCAAAACGCCGCTCGACAGCCGTCCATCATGGTGGGTTCTCTTCCGGTTGGGGAAGTTTCTTGGGACGTTCCTCTTCCGTAAGAAATTTGTATTTGTAAATTTGTTTCGGGCTTTTGTTGTTTTGTCAATATGTGGATTTGTCTGGAGATTGTAAACGTGTTTTGTAAAAGTGTTTCCTGAGTTTGTAAAAGTGTTTCCTGAGTTTGTAAAAGTGTTTTCATTAATGTATTTTTGTTTTCTTAAATGTAAATTTGTTTTCTGAAATGTAAATTTGTTTTCTGAAATGTAATTTTGTTTCAGAGTTTGTAAAAATGTTTTTTAAAATGTAATTTTGTTTCCAGTTTTCATAAATGTATTTTTGTTTCAGAGTTTGTAAATTTGTTTTCTTAAATGTAAATTTGTTTTCTGAAATGTAATTTTGTTTCAGAGTCTGTAAAAATGTTTTTTAAAATGTAATTTTGTTGTTGTATTTGTAAAAGTGTTTTGCACCTCAGGGCCACCGTACCAACCCCTGTGCTAAGCTTAACAGGAGTGGTGCTCACGGCCTGTGTGGTCAGTGGTAAACAGAATGGTTAAAAGAGAACAGTACGGGTGTGGAGGTGCTTCTTTCTAATGTATATGTGTGTGCATTTTTTTTATAAGAAATAAAGAAAAGTAAGGTAAAAAGTGTGAAAAAAGTCATTATATGACTTAAGCATAGATCAGCCACTGACTCTCATTTTTCAAATTTTACAAACTTAAGTAGTGCTTTTAATTTTGGGGCACTTAAAAATCTATAATTTTCTAATTATAACACTGTCTCACATAATTTGTTGTGCCTTATGTGTATCTACAGACATCAAAAGCACTAGGTTAAAAATGCCTACTTAGATTTAGACTTAGACATGCTTTATTGATCCACATGGGAACATGTTTTGGCCCAGCAGCTCACTGAATTATTGCATATGAAAAATTAAATAAAGTATAATTAGAACAGTATAATGAATAAAAGTATAAATAGAATTAATAAATTGAAAATTCTAACAGAAGATAAAATATTAAGTAGAATAAAATTAAACACAATAAGAAGGAATGGAAATTTTAAACAGAAGGTAAAAGATTATATCGAATAAAATTAAACACACTAAGCAGGACTGGAAATACAAACCTTAAGCAAAGATTAAAAACTATGAACTTATGAGATTGAAATGGACAATGTTATAATCTAGTATCCAACACCGAATGGTGAATTAATATACACTTGGAGTATGGAGTGAGGAATGGATGTTGTCCTGTGTCTCTCACTGTGAGTGTGTAGTTGAAGGAGTCGGATGGAAAAAGAACTTTTCCGACTCACAATTCTCCCATGCATTGGGTGAGCAGGGGAGTTCATGATGGAGAGCAATTTGTCCAGTGTACTCCTGCCCCCCATGTGCAAAAATATTCAGCTGTCAGTCAATCACAGTACCAGCTTATGTATCAGTTTGTTTAATTGTCAAATATCCCTCTTGCTGATGCTAATCCCCCAGCATAAAACCACAAAAAACCAGGACACTGGCCACCACAGACTGGTTTCACCGATTACCAGTAACTTGATGCACACGTTGATAGACTTAAGCTTTCTCATGAAATAGAGTCGGCTCATACCTTTCTTTCTATACAGCATTACAGTTATCTCTCTGGTGTAGCCTGTCATTCACATAAACACTCAAGTACTTGCTTGATTTACCATTTCCACCCCAAGCCCTGGATGGTGATTGGCTCCACTGGTGTCCTCTTCTTCCTGAAGTCCAGGAAGCATCGACCAGTTCCTTGGTCTTATTGATATTCAGGAGCAGGTGGTTTGCCTGGGACCACTGCACAAAGTTTGCAATCAATGTATTGTTTTCCAGTTCCTATATCCTCTGATACATCCTACCACTGCAGTGTCAATAGAGAACTTCTGTAAATAGCACGACCCGGAGCTGTAAAGAGGTGTACAAAGAAATGCATTTTTAAACACTGTATAAGCCTTGTGCATTATTATTCCTGCTGAATAATGAAGTTGGACTTTGGGATATTGCAAATCAGATGGCCAAATATTAACACAGGACATTACCATATATCCATATGCATCTCACTGAATGACTGAGAAGGGGGACACTGCCCTGTCCATTGAGTTCAATTTATATGTGCATAGATTACAACATTACCCTTTAGCTAAAGAATCCCTTTATTTGTTTGTACTGTCTGCCAATAGCGTGTCTTGTAGGTACAGTTCAACTGTGAATAAGACAATTAACTGCATCATTAACACACACAAAATATGAAATTGTAATTTCCTGGAGTATCATCGACCTGGAATTTGTACATGCACTTAAAGCACGCCCCTTTGTGGCATTTAAAGCTCCAGTTCATCAGAGATGAAAAATCAATAAGCAAAATGATAAGATTGTCCTACCATAGCCTGAGTTTGTATGATTGTGTTTACTTGGACTAAAGCTCTTGCTTAGAATGTATGTATCTAATTAATTTTCACACAAATATTTCCTGAGATATTTGTGTCAATCAATTTAGTCTTGGCATGGTTATGTTTATCTCATCAGATGCTTGGCAATATTTTCTCATGTACCAACTTGTCACCATAGCAACACATGATTCTCAACTTAACATGACCTTGTTACATCATTTGGCATCTCTCATCTTACCACATATTTCATAATCATACCATCCAGGTGTGAGCATGTGTAAGAAAGTTGAGAAAGCTATCTCTGCATGGTCGATTTTACAACAACAGCATGAACTAATTAACTTCTGGTGCCAAAAGCTTTCACATCCATATCAGCATTATTATTATAAGAAAGTCTTCTTATTATTGACTTATTCTTTTCCAAAAAGGTATTGTTAAGGGAATAACTGTTTAAGAGATCTTAAATTATTGAATTATTTTCAAATGTTCAGTCACAATATCCAGCCATAATAATAACAGGCATTATATATAATGATAAATAAGAGTAGCTGTTCCATCAGCCTGGATTACCTTATCAAATCCAACCTTCGGACAGTGTTCTAACTCTCAATCTATCTTTTGCAAAAATATCAATCAAATCAAAGTTTTTTTAAGAATTAAATATTAATTAATATCAAATCTATAAAATATATATTATCATAGTTGGGGGAATTAACATAACTCTCATCTTAGCCTACCTGCACTGGCTCCATTTAAAAGTTTAATTTATTTCAAGGTTTTACAATTAATTTACAAGGCCGTAAATATTCTGGCCTCTTCGTACATCAAGGACCTGATCCCCCCCATAAACCTAACATACTGCTCTGATCATTCGATTCAGGTCTCTTCATGGTTCTGAAAATGTTTGAAATTATTCCAGTAGCATGTCAGTAGTTATACAAGGCTATGATCCTGGTCCTCCTGAACAGAAAACAAACATTCTTTTTCAACTGTGTTGTACCTTTGTACTTGTTACTTTATTGTATTTTTATGTTCTGTTAACATCTGTTGCACTGCCTGTCCATCTAGGGGTGTCAAACTGTTTCCACAAAGGGCCGGTGTGGCTGCAGGTATTTGTTACAACCAACCAGCAGCACACCTGACTTGAATTTTCAATGAACTGATCTGAGTCTCCAGACAGCTGATTGGTCAACTAGTTTGCACTGTATAGGTTGGAACAAAAACCTGCAGCCACACCGGCCCTCGAGGAACGAGTGTGACACCCCTGATCTAGGGAGTGGATCCCTCTCCTGTGGTTCTCCCTGAGGTTTCTACCGTTTTTCTTTTCCCTGTTAAAGGTTTTTTTTTTTACCCTCTGTAGTTTTTCCTTACCCAGCTGAGGGTCTAAGGACAGAGGATGTCACCAACCCTGTAAAGCCCTTTGTGACAAATCTGATTTGTAAATGTGGGCTATATAAATACAATTTGATCATCATTTATCATGCTTGTAATGAAATGTGTCCACCAGTGGCCTATTTTACAAGTCTAGCTGTTCTACTTAAGCAATTAGTGTTTGTTTTGGGAGTACAGCACTTTACTTTACTAAATAGTGGACATTACAGGGATTTTTTTTACTTTCTTTTTTTTTAATGGGAAATTGTAAACCTAAAAATCAATATAGGGTTGTGAAATTTACAGAATCTTGCACCTCTAGCTCAGGTGTACAGAACATGTATATTTGGGTTTGTAAGAAACATACATTTTAATACAGATATATATTTTAAATATGTTGGTATATATATTTATTATATGTGTTCATGTATATTTCAATTTTTTTATGTACCGGTATACATTTTGAGAAAGTTTTTTTTTTCTGTTCTAACTTCTAAATCTACTTGCCACATTTTGATCCATTCAGTCCATTTAAAAGCTTCACATCTGTAAAACAAAATTCAATACATGTTGTAAAAAAAAAAAAAAAAAAACTCTAAACCTAACCCCTTTTTTTCTATTTTTGCTCCATCTGCTAATCTGAGGTGATAATTCAACTTTATTTACCTTTTAAAATTGTGCAATAATGGAATATGTCTCTTAACAAAATGAAAGAAAAAAAGTAAGGCAACTGTTCTGTAGGTTAGACTTGTTCCATGAGATGGACCATAGACAGACCATAGCTGGAAGAATAAACAGCAACACATCTAAGTTTACAAATGAACATATAATCAATTGTTTAGAAGAAACTTGCAACCCGGTACATGATATGAATTCACTTACGCAACACTCTCAAAATGACATTGAACATAGCCTGGCATGTATAATTCACATTTAAGATTGGTTGTCTGTGTACTGTTTGTCCTTGCCAAGCACATATAAAGGTGGTTTTGAATGCAATTCATCATTCCTGAGTCAAACATGTAACACATGAGTAAACATAATGTGGTCGTAAAAAGACGATGAAAAGATGATGTGCTGCATAAAAGATTTGAGAGTATTTGTCACTTTTGTTTTTACACCAAAAGCAAAGTACATCAACAAGGTCAACTGTGGTTTACACCACCCTTTGGCAGGCAGCCAGTCAAAGTAAGTAAAGTAATAATACAGACAGGGAGAAAAAGAAGCGGCATAATTCCATTGATGACCAGGAGAGTGATGTACTGCATCGTTATCACAGAGGAGTGTTTAAAGACTTGAATTGCAGTCCAGCTATTATTGTAGCTACTTCTTCGGCTGCAAACCCGACCTTATTCTGCTGTATGTACAAATATAAGGATTATAATTACAGTAGCTGCCTATTTAAAAATATATAGTATGAATTATATGTATTTTATCAAAAATATCTAAAATCTATCTATCAATCTATTTCTGGGGGGGAGTTGGTGGCGTAGTGGTTAAGGAAACGCCGCCTCCCCCCTACTCACTACGCTGATGGGTTAAATGCAGAGGCATACTTTCTTATACAAGTTCTAGATTTAAGCTTAAGTTACAAAAAAAAAGAAAAAGACTGTCCCACTTTATCCTGCTACCATAAAAGCATCATGTTTTAGCACTGTCTAGTGTGTCAGTTATGATTTGTAATGTCCCTGCAACAGACCGGACAGATGCCTTGGTGCTCCCAAGGACTTTATAAGAGATTTAACATCTACAACTTGTAACCTCAGAGTAGCTGTAATGGAACTCATTGAAAGAGTTCTCTTCTGCTGAGTATATAATGACATGACTTCTGTTTCTGCAGAAAATCTACATGTCTCAGTCAGTGCTAAAAAAGTAAACTTTGATTACAGTCAAATGTGTCTACAGATGGCCAATTTCAGTGTTGCTGTTTAGGTTCTACCTTTTTTCAAGTACCCCCCCCACACACACACACACATTATAACTAACTTTGAAGTTATAAATGGAGTTGTTTGAATAGTTTAAGATGTTAGTAGGTTTTTCATGATTTTTTATTACTCTCTGTGTTTGACAACTTTCATGATTCTTTATGATTCTAATGATTCTTTGTGTTTGACGAATTGTAGTCTTGTAGATTATTATTATAGCCTTCTAGGGTGTTATTTCGATGACTCACTAAGTTTAAAGGAAGGACAGCTGAGGAAGGCTACATCCTTGTAAGCTGACCAAAGAACATCTTGTTCGGCCAGACGAACATCTTCCTGTTATCAACCACCTGCACGGTCCTCCACACATGAACTTATTATGGTTTAACCACGCAGTATGTTAACCAATGAATGTTTTGATCACGTTCCGATCACACGCTGTATTATCCAATAGAAAACCAGTGAATATGTTCTGTAACCAATGAGTGAGAAATGCATCTAATAAAAGACAAGTGAGAGGACACCCAACAGAGGACACTCTGAGAACGCCTCTACTGAGTGTATGGGTGCCCCCCGCCATGGAGTTGAACAACTTTGAATCTAGTCTTCGACTCATTTGTCTTAACATCTTCATAGTCTTTGATGCAGGGATAGAAAATCCCCAACATCTCTTGGTGCTGTGACGTGGATCCACATACACCTGCTGAGTGACGGACCTCGGACGATACGCCGAAAACCGTCGACGGTCAGATCTAGTGATCTGCAACAAAGACCTGTGAGGTGACTTCTTCGCCAGGCCGGTGGTTAGAACTTGATTGTGTGACTGCCACAATTGGGTTGACGGGATCTGAACGGACCAGTGACCAGTGACTGACAACCAGCGCAGAGTACAGATAAGTAGGTTTAAACTTTTTTCCTTAAAATAAAGTGTGGCGCCTATGGTGTATGCTTTTTTTCCTTAGAAAGAAAGTAGAGTTTGCTAGAGATCCTTAGAGTTCACTAATAAGAGGTTTAGACTTTTAACCTTAAAAAAAGGTATAGTAATTCCTATTTACCTCACTGAATGAATGTGTTTTGTGAATGTGTGGTTACTTCAAGAGAAATTCAACTGATTAGATTCAGTCTCTAAAGTGAGTGTATTAGTTGTGTTTTAAATCAAGAAAGTTGGTCTACAGGTACAGCTGTGTCCGCAGGGAACCAGTTCCTGTAGAAGCCTGGCACAGTCGATGATCTCTGTGGATGCCTGGTGACTGATCGTTAATCACAATTCTGGTATTTTAACTTTGAATAGATAAGCAAACAAAATGGGAAATTGTTGTGGGAAAAAGAATTACCTTTTAGAGAGGGATGCAAAATAAATGCATAAATTACATCCAGGTTATATCAAAATTGGCGGAAAAGATATTTGTGGAATAACAAATTACAAACAAAAACTCTAGAAATGATGTATACAAATTTAAGTGAAGAATTGGCTAAATGTAAACAAAAGAAAATAATTAGAAAAATAATAAATTAATTGGACGCTCTCGTAAAGTGGCAAACGCATATACAAAAAAAAAATAAATAAATCAAAACCAATCAAATAAGACAATGTTTGTACGTGATGACGACAATAACTACATCACTGTGGTGAGAAAACAGCCTGCACCCGCAAGAGACATAGGTGCTGTGGGAGGACAAATTCTTCCTCCTCCACAAGACCCAAAACCAGAATTATACCCTAATTTGACCAACCCTGATGTGATTAATCCATCACAATATCAGGAAATTCTAACACCACAACCAAATGTGGAACCAGTAAAAGAGAAACCCAGAACATTATTACCAGGCTAGGTCACGTGGACCTGTTGCGGATGAGAATAGGTCCGGTGGACTCGTTATTGATGATGGTTCAGGGAATTCAATGCCCCTTATCCAGATGCCAAATCCACAGGGTGGTGAAGAACCATATTTGTATGTATATAGATCATGGTCAGCAACAGAAACAAAAGATGCTGCAGCGACATTACCAAAACCAGAAGATGGTTTTGATACATTCTCAGAGTCATATAGGTTGAATGGATTGGAATTGGATAAAGTCTTTCAGTTAGTCTTCCAACTGAAATGGGCTAGATGCAGGGGGACCTACACAGGTAGAGATGACACAGTAGATGGGAGACCAATTTTTCAGCATCCTACCGGCGGTGCAATGGTAGGACGATATCCTGAGGCAGTTCAAGGTGTTTTAAACAGAGCAAGAACATTATATGCACAAACAGCATCGCATGCAAGGTTGGCTGCATGTAAGCAGGAGTCAGATGAGTCAGTAACGACAAATCAATATCATTATGAAGAAATGTATAGAAAACGCAGTGGCTTATGTAACGGGTCCCGTAGCCACGGAGCCGTCACTTACAGATACAGTTCCTGTAGAACAGGAGAACAACGAGGAGACAGCGTGTCAGGTTTCCAAGCTCTCTGCAGCAATTTATTAAAGTATACATTTTTTTCAGCAATACAATTCTCAGTTGAGGACTCTTTACATATATACATATTTCTCATCCAGTGCAATCACTGAGCTTACATGTTTATCTTCTTATAAACTTAATAAAACACTTACAGTATTTTTACCTGTATTAAATCACTTCAGTACTGCAAATTATGCTCAGAACTAATGAAATGTTGTATTTATAACCTAAACTTTGTTTTAACAGTTGCTATTAACACATGAACTTATCGAACAAAAACGTTTTAACGTTGGTGGGGAGCGAACATACCGCAAGATAACCCATTCACATTCACACTTTAACATGGAGAAACATTATTTTTATGTACAAACATAATGTACAGCGTACGTTGAGCTGCCATGCTCTCTAACACAACGTGTGCGTCGCCATTACTGTTTCTATACCGGCCGTTGTCCTCTCGCTGTAACTCGTTACGAACAAAATGCAAACACTCTCAATCTGAAATTACTCCGGTAAAACAGTTCACCTATGTCTTAAACATATTTACATACGGTCGGGTCCTAGTTTTTAGGTCTTTTTAGTACTTTACCCACCTGTAGAACAGGAGAACAACGAGGAGACAGCGTGTCAGGTTTCCAAGCTCTCTGCAGCAATGAAGAGAACGGCGCGATGCACGCTGAAAACCCTGATACCCTGCCCCCTGCACACTTTTGTGTTCGTCACACACTCCCCCACAAAAAAGAATGGGCCCCACCATTTTTTTTTCTCAATTTAACTTAACTTAAATACTCCCTATCTCGCTAACATGCAACTGAAACTGGCGATATGTATGATGGTGGGTAGCGGTAAGGCATTTATGCAAATGGAGAGTAAGGGGTGAAGTAGGGGTTCAGAGGATATGTCTGTGATGCGTAGGGGATAAGTGAGTATAGTGGTTGAGTGGTATGAGACATAGTGTAAATAGGTGGATGTGTGTTTGTGTGCGTCATGTTTACTGCGGCTTGTGTTGTCAGTGTGGGTTGACCGAGATTCTCATACGTAAAGATCTGTCTGGGTCGTCTGTCACGACTTGACCTTCTGACTTCTGTCTGGCTGTCGGGCACTGTACTGACCAGAAGTTGTTCTTCCTGACTGAGTTCTGGAGTCTCGTAATACCCATCTCGTACCTCAGGTCTCGCAATGACAGATTGGTTTTGAGCCTGTTCAGGTTTCCCTATCTCTGCATTCCTTTCAAACATCAGTCTTTCATCAGGCAAGGGGTCCATTATAACCTCCTCTTCATGTGCAGGTACTGGAGTTGGACGACTTAAAGTGAAGACTGGTTGTTGTGGCGGGCATATGTCCTGTTTCCTCACTGTTGGTACCCTGAGCCAATAACGGTGACCACCCGAGTCATCGGAGTCTGAACCTGACTCTTCCTGTCGGTCTACAAGCCGAGTCTGGTTTCTACGTTTCTGTGTTTTCTTTTCGGGGGCAGTGTGGCATGGGGGGGCCTCAACTGGCAGGTCGTTCACTAATAGAAGCAGATTGCGATGCAGCGTTCTTGTCTTCTTCATGTCCCCAGATTCAGGGTAGACTACGTATACTGGGTTGTCTGCAAACTGTTCTTTGACAATATAAATGGACTTTTCCCAGTACAACCGCAGTTTTCCTGGTCCACCACGCTCACTAAGGTTCCTGACTAAAACTCTATCTCCAGGCTGTAGGACCAGGCCTCTTGATTTCTTGTCATAGAGTGCTTTGCCTTTAGCACTAGCCTTCCTACTATTCTCACTGGCAATTTGATAAGCTTCAGACATCTGCTTTGCCCACTTCTTCGCATGGAGAGTCTGTCTCTGTGTCTTCAAACAACCCAAACATCAAGTCAATAGGAAGACGAGGATGACGGCCATAAAGAAGAAAGAAGGGCGAGAAGCCTGTTGATTCATGGCGAGTACAGTTGTACGCAGGTACAACTTGTGGAGAGTGCTTTGCCTTTAGCACTAGCCTTCCTACTATTCTCACTGGCAATTTGATAAGCTTCAGACATCTGCTTTGTCCACTTCTTCGCATATCCCTTTGGAGAGTCTGTCTCTGTGTCTTCAAACAACCCAAACATCAAGTCAATAGGAAGACGAGGATGACGGCCATAAAGAAGAAAGAAGGGCGAGAAGCCTGTTGATTCATGGCGAGTACAGTTGTACGCATGTACAACTTGTGGAATTTTATCCTTCCAACGTTCCTTCTCTTTGTCAGTCAGTGTCCTCAACATTTGGAGTATCGTCCGATTAAACCGTTCCGCAGGGTTTCCCTGAGGATGATACGGTGATGTCCTGGAATGACGAATGCCTGACAGCTGTTGAAGTGTACGAAAGAGCTCATTCTCAAATTCACGGCCTTGGTTGTGATGCAGCTTTGATGGGTATCCAAAGCGGAGGATAAAATCATTGAAGATGCGTTCAGCGGCTGTCTTTCCACTCTTATTCTTTGTTGGATAAGCTTGAGCGAACCTTGTGAAATGATCAACAACGACCAGGATATATTCATAGCCACCACGGCTGGTCTCTAGATGTAGATAGTCAATACACACCAACTCTAGCGGAGAGCTTGATGTAATGCTACCCATTGGGGCACGAACATGAGTCACTGGTTTTTTTGACTTTATGCATGGACATTTCTTGGTGACATAGTCCTCAATCTCTCTAGCCATAAAAGCCCAATAGAATCTCTCTCTGGCAAGGTCAAGGACCTTTTCAGTGCCCACATGGGCCATCTCATTATGGAGTTTCTTCAGAACCAGGTCCTTGTACTTGGCAGGGAGTACCAACTGTTCTCTTCCATTGGCGCGCCTGTACAGGAGACCATTCTCCAAGACTAGCTTGCTCCACTCGTGGAATAGTCGTTTGGTGGCTCCACTAGCAGTTTTTTGTATCTCATCAGTTATAGGTGTGCCAGCCTCTTTCAGTTTAATCATTCCGCCGGAATAGTCGTTTGATGGCTCCACTAGCAGTTTTTCGTATCTCATCAGTTATAGGTGTACCAGCCTCTTTGAGTTTAATCATTCCGCCAATGGCTTCATCTGCACGTTGTGCTTCCATAAGCTCATCATGTCTGATTGTATTCAAGTGATCAAAGGAGGGAAATGGGTCAGCTTGGGAGGAAATGTTGAGAGCCGCCACCAGGTACGTCTTTCTGCTTAGCTACTTTACTCCCGTCCCATACAGCGCGAACTTCAGTACACTCTCTGGTACATGACTCAGTGTAAGCTCCAATGTCTAAAGGGAGACGCGACAGCGTGTCAGCATCAATGTTAGACTTGCCTGGTCTGTATTTTATGTCAAATCTGAAATTTGAGAGCTCCCCAACCCACCGATGGCCGACCGCATTTAACTTTGCCGTGGTCATAACGTAGGTCAGTGGATTGTTGTCTGTGTATATCGTAAAGTGGGGTGCGTAAAATAAATAGTCTCTAAATTTTTCACACACAGCCCACTTCAGGGCGAGGAACTCTAGTTTCCCACTATGTAGATGGTAGTTTCGTTCAGCTGCCGTTAAAGTCCTTGACCCGTACCCAATAACCCTCAACTTCCCATCCTGGTGTTGATAAAGAATCGCACCTAGACCCTGGTCTGAAGCATCTGTATGTAATACAAAAGGCAAGTTGAAGTTGGGGTAGG
>JAFBJS010002946.1:9328-27111 GCA_016785265.1 Paraplagusia blochii
TTCCAACTTTAAATAATTTGCTATAAAAAAAGAAGAGAAATAAAACAATAAAACAAAAATGAACCAAACAACTGGTCACGAAACGAACCGATCTTTCTGGAACACTTTTAAAGAATACATCTTTAATATGTCGTAAACACAGGGTTACGCGTTAATTAAATCCGCTTTACGGTAGAAGCCGCCGTGTTGACGTGTGTGTCGTGTTCTGCCGCTGCGGCTGCTCTGGAGATGTGAGTAAAGTGAGAGGCTGCACCGGCTTTTGAGAGACGCCACGCGCCATCCTTACCCCCCCACTCTCCCTCCCTCCGTCCCTCCCGCCCTTCCTGTCCCTCTCCCGCTCGTGCACCTGACTCGTGCCTTCACTTTGATTGGCGGCTGGCGCGAGCTCAGCCCCCCGTCTACTCTCTCTCTCCGTCTCTCTGCGTCTCTCTCCCACATTCTCTTCATTTCTCCTCTTTTCTTCAGGACAGTGGCCACGAGCAGGGCCGTGTCTACGGGGTTCACCCACCGGACTGGAAGTTGGTCCAGTAAAAGATAGTCTTTTCAGCATTATTATTTATTTTAAGTCCATTAACATTCATGATTAAAAGTAGGTAATTAGATAGATCCGTCATGAAATTAAGAAATATATAAACAAATATTTAAGAATTCCATATTTTTAAAAAATAATTGAAAAATATATTATTATTATTATTATTATTATTATTATTATTGTACGTCATTCCTTCGATCGATTGGTCTGGGGAACATTTACCTCTGGTAAATTCAACCCACTAGGGGCCAGCAATGCAACTTAATGTCTACCTAAGGTACTTAAAAGGATGGAGTGTTACATTATAATACATTTGCTAGCTGGTTTTTATCCAAAGCAACTTAAGATTGAGGAAAATATGAAACAATGGAAGACGTTTTACTTGTGTGGAGTCGTAGAAATGAATGAAATCAGGTGTTTAACACGCGGTGGTTGGAGGTGTACAGCTCCATGTTCATGTCTGATCTGGATCAGTATCTGGTTGATTAGAGTAAACTCTGAGGAGAACAGCTAACTGAGAAGGGCGAACCAGGGTGGGAGACATTGAACGCATCTCATCCTGAAGTTTGAGATGAATAACATGAGCAGAGAGCAGGAGATGTGACGTTGACCAGGGGCCAAACCATAGGGTGCAGGAACGGATGGTGGTCAGTCAGACAGTCTGAACCCGGAGCACAGGGAAGCACAGGCTGGAACGTCAAGGCTTCTTGAAGCTTCTGGAAACCTGACTCCTCTAACCCTTACTTGTGCAGGTTATTCCCAGGAGACGGAGGCAGCAGGAAGGCCGTGTCCCGGAGCAGCTCCACCTGAGGTGGGGACACACAGAGACCACAGAGGCTGCACTGGAGGATTATTTAATCCACTGAACCTGGATCAGTTTCAGAGCAATGCTTCAGGATAACGTATCTCTCCTATAAAGCAGGACGCGCTCCCCCTGCTGGTGAATATGAACAGACGTGGTCTGGCCCAGTTGGGCTGCAGGGGATATTTGGGATGTAGCCAATAAAAAAACTATTTTTTATTTATTACTGTATGTACGAAGTAAATGGCATGAAATAAAGGCCCATTTTTTTTTCAGACAAGGTTTGTTTAAAAATATTTACACAACTTTTAAAACATTCAGTAACAAATTCCTGTAATAAGGGTTAAAAACTTCCATATTGGGGAATTTTCTTATAAATGGAGGGAACTATTACACGTTATTATCATACTTCACATTGTTTGCTTGTTTGCGCCTGAACTGAATAAGCATATATATCTATGTATAAATACTGTATATATATGTGCTCCACTAAACTGTATATAAATATTTGTTGGTATGTTTATTTGTGTGTGTGTGTCAAGAAACAATCAAAAAGTGATAAAAATATAATAGAAAAGAAAAAAAAAAGACGGAAAGTGAGCAGAGCTTTAGAACCAATATACACTTAAATACATATTAACCTTATTTTCCATTACTTTCTGATATTTTCTGTCTGGTCCTTGTGCCACAAAAAATCTTTGTTCTCAGGTGAAAATCCTCGTCCATTTTTTATAAAACCTTTTTTGCAGCTCACCAACATACAGTCCTAGTGTTATTGCTGTTTCCTTCAGACGTACTGTGTTCTTACATCATTGTTTAAACTGAAATTAGAAAATATTAAAGCATGTTTACACTTTTTTTTACCTTATCAATGATTTACACTATTTATCTATTTATTTATTGCGCTAAATCTGGGCGCGTCATTGTGTGCGGAACACAAGCACGTGCACGCACGAGCCCCATCTGCTCCGCTGAAGAAACAATTTAGGACATCGACGACCCGAGCCCGCCGGCTCTATTGTCCCGCGGTCTGAGCGAGTGTGTGTGTGTGTGTGTGTGTGTCTGTGTGTGTGTGTGTTATTGTGACAAGGATGGGGAGAAAAGAGAGAGAGAGACAGAGAAAGTGTGGTGAATAAGTGATAAATAAATAAATACATGATAGAGGTACTCTTAAAAACTCCTAAATGTAAAAAATATTAAATTGTAAGTTTCATTAAAATGTATAAACTTTGTAAAAAAAAAAAAGAAAAAAATAGCCTAACGTTAATCCAACGATTCCTGCTAGATTATAACCACAGGAAATAAATATATTTAATACATAAATATACACACAAATAAGTAAATAATAATAATTATTGTTGTTGCTAATAAAAATATGAATAATAAGAAGAATAACCAATAAATAACCAGGTCTGGCTGGAGTCAAACTGAAATAAATAATCTGGTAATCCCGCTCCTAAACTCAGTGAAACACTTGTCCAGATTAAACAGGTGCCCTGGGACAGACTGGACCAGGGACAGACTGGACCAGTCAGGGTGGTTCCTCCACGTCACGGCCGCGGCCCCCGGGGCTGAGTGATGACCGGAGTCTTCATCCATTTCCACCCGAGCAGCGAAAACAATCATTTTCCAAAGTGTTCACTCTGTGCATTAGTCTGTTCTAATCTGTGCGGTGGATTCATCACAACAGATGCGGCCCACAATATGGTGCGCACCAGTCCGCGCCGCACGACCCGCGCTAATCCTTACTTAACGCTGCGCGTCTTTTCTCCCACTTCTTCAGCGGAGATTTACCGCAGGGCGGCGCACAATTAACGCCCGTCTTAAATAAACTGGTTATTGGGGAGAAAAACACCGGCCGTGATTTTATTGTTACATTACCATGACAACGCAGGTTGGACGTGGGTTCTTCATCAGTCTATGGCTCAGTGTGCGCAGCAGCCGCAGCTCGGTCAGTGACTGATGTTCGAGCCCGAGGCCACGTGTACCAATTAGAGCAGAGCGGAGCGACAACTGAAGATCCTTATATTCCATCAGAACCAGAGACGGGACTTGAGGAAACACTCATTTGTCTAATGCGCCGTAAACGCAGCTTTAATCCCTCCATAATTAAATGTTGTTCTTCTTATGATCTTTGCATAATAATGGTGTTTTATCATAATGTAATGGTGGAAAAAAAGGACAAAATTAATTTATTCTTCCATCACAGTAATGACACCAAATCACTGAGGGAGATTTGGGTTAAAAGTTAAAGGCTGTGGTTTTTACTGGATTTTCTTAATGGAAATATTTCAGTAAAAAAAATGGAAAATAGAATTTTACTAAAATTATTTGTTTTTTACTGGAAGTAAAACATGCAAAATAAATGTAAGCACAACATTTATTAAATAAAATATCAGAATTAAATCATCAATTGCAAAAACTATAAAACAAAAATGTATATAAAGTTAAAAGCAGTGATTTTAACAGGACGTTTTAGAAGAAAACTTTCAGAGTAAAATTGTAAAAAAAAATAATACATATTTTACTGAAAGTAAAAGCAGCAAAAAACATTTTCATAGCAAAAAGAAAATAAAATGATGATAATAAAATGAAATGATCAAGAAGCATCAAATCAAATTTAAATATTTTTTAAACCTATTATTAAAACCATGTAAGGGAGGATAATGGACTGGACACTGCTCTAAATATTTACAAATATTATTTGTTTTCTTCTCATCTGAATCCTTCCAGCTCAGCAAAACTGAAAAAAACCCAGCTGTATTTATCATTTTCTCTGTATAATGTTCAGTTATAATTATATATTATATTATATGATCAAACTCTGAAGTTGAACCTCTGACTCCAGTCCAATATTAACCCCCTGTTAAAGACTGGTCACAGGTCTGTGGACCGACCTCTGTCTCCCTAAATCATCAGAGTGAAGAAGCAGCAGCAGCAGCAGCTCTGGACTCTGTGAGCAGAGGAGGATGGAGGAGAGACGGAGGAGAGATGGAGGAGCTGCAGGGAGACGCAGCGTTACTTACTGACTGATCCAGTTTTGTAATTAAAGGTTTGCTTGACTTTTAACGACCCCTAAACACAAGCAAAGTTATTATAACAAGTGGAATGACTAATGAGACGTTGACGGCGAACACCGAGCTGAAGACAATTAGCTCCTGAGCAGACAGACTGCTGGGCGACACTGTGCTCTTTAAAGACAGGCAGAGAGACAGCCGGGTCGAGGGGGAGGGAGGGGAGACAGGAAACTCACCGTGTGATGTCTCGGGAGACAGAGTCCATTTATAGTCAGATTTCCTTGTGATTATAAAGTAAAGCAAACATGAAGGTTCGTCTCAGTTTCTCTGGCTGAAAATCATTTCACTCATCAAAAAATCTTTGTCCTGCTGGAAACAAAGGACATCGATTTTAGGACAAACCACAGGTTCTTTGGTGAAGAGAGGGACGTCAAAGTGAATTTAGCTGCTGTTTCTACTGCTGATCTGGGCAAACTACGGCCCGGGGACCAGATGCTGCCCGTTTGGCATCATAATCGGACCCTCATCATTTATATTATCTTTATTATTATTATACTTCTTCAACTTTTACACAGTATTTGTCAATTCACATGGACACTCCATCTGTCTCCTCATGTCCCTGTCTCCTCGTCTGACTCTAGGACCCACTGTGGTCCACAAGTCAAAATATTTGTCCACGTCTTTTCTACAACCACAGTATATTACTTGAAATTTGGCCTTTTTTATAGATTTCTGTGGACTGATAGGCTCCACATTGGGTCACAACCCCCAGGTTGACAACCACCGGGACAAGATTTGACACCGGGCCAATAAAGAGCTGAGTGGGAAGAGTATAATAAAACAGTGGAGGTCGCGACCCTCCTCCTCTTCTTCACTCCTCTGATCAAGTGGCTTCACCAACATCAAACCTGTGGGTTCTAATGTACGATGGAGCATCAACCCAGCTGAGCTGATGCAGCTCTTGGGTGTTGGTGTTGCCCGACCAACAGGTCAGTCTGGGCCAAACGTGGGTGAAATCAACCTCAACTGACCATCTGGGTGACGGTCAGTTTAACTAACATCTGCTGTAGGTCCAAGTCTAGAGCTAGTGTAGAATCTTTAGTTTCTGATTTTTTTTTTCATTCTAAATCAAGTTTCCAAAAAAAAAGAGAAGCTGAAAAAAGAATCCAGAGACGTGGAGACGTGAGGCAGCTCCGTGAACACCCCCATTATCTGTGGGCCATGAGAACCATTCTGTTCTCCACGGGGGGTCAACGCCACACATCTCGGCAGGGAGAAGATAACTAACTGAGATGATCCCACAGTATCAGGGCTTAATTTTCTTTACTGGGGAATATTCGGTGGTAATGTAACTTAAATAGGCCATTGTGGAGTAAACTGCACCTCTTTATATCAGACATAAAATCATGGAAACTCAGGAAAAAGGACAGATTGGCACTTAGCTGTGTGCAGTGTGTTAGAATGGAGTCTGAATGAATTACCACAAATGATGTCCCATAGGGTTAGGGTGTGTGTGTGTGTGTGTGTGTGTGTGTGTTATTATTAACCTGGTTCTGATGGTAAAAAGCAAAGTTTGTCTGGTTGAAGGAGTGGAAAGAAAAGACGAGGAAGTGGAGGTCAGAGTTATTTCATGGTTAGATGAACACGACCAGTGTATGGACCCATCTAGGTGCCAACCTTCTTCATCTGGACCCTGGATCACAGAGTAGTTCTACAAGGATCTGATTCTATCCATCCATCCATCTAGTCAACCACCATCTATCCAACCATCCATCCATTCACCCATCCTTTGTCATCCACCATCCATTCATTATTCCATCAATTCATCCATCCGTCCATTCCTCCATCCATCAATCCTTCTATCCTTGCATCCCTCCATCTATCATCCATCCATCTATCATCTATTCATTCAGCCATCCATCCATCCATCCATCCATCCATCTATTCCTCCATCTATCCTTCCATCCATTCCTCCCTCCCTCCCTCCATTCCCCCATCCATCCATCCATCCATTCATCCTTCCCTCCCTTCGTCCCCCATCTATTCTTCCATCCGTCCATCCATCCTTTCCTCCCTCTCTCTATCCATCCCCCCCTCCCTCCATCAATCCCTCCCTCCATTCCCCCATCCTTCCATCCATCCATCCATCCTTCCCTCCCTCCCTCCATCCATCCATCCCTCCCTCCATCCTTCCATCCCTCCCTCCATCCCTCCCTCCCTCCCTCCCTCCTTCCCAGTAAACAGAGCTGTGTTAATGGGGAACGTTAAGGCCTCTATTAGTGCAGCCGGCAGGAAGTGGACAAACCAGGGCTTTTTCTATCCTTCTATTATTAATGAGGACTGAAGGTTAATCTACTGCTTAATCACCAGGCAACATAGAGAGTGATGCTGATAACGACAACACAGGGAGGTGGGGGGAGGAGGGAGGGGTGGGGGCGGTGAATAAAAGCAGCGAATGGAAAGAGTTGAGTTGGTTTCCACAGAAATCAAACAGAGGAAGTAAGGGAGGGAGGGTGAAGGAGGGTAAGGGAGGGGGTGAGGGATGACCTCATCAATCAAACTATCAATCAACAGATGTGTTATAAAAAATAAAAACACCCAAACAACTCTGTCTGTGTCAACAGTTAAAACATGACATCATTCCATTAGTGCACGTCTGAGTAAATGTTGGCCACAGTAGATCAAAACATATTAACCAGCAGACTTCTGGGTAATGGTGCCCTGAGCCCAGCTGTTTGATGGAGCCGTACACCTCAACATAAGCTAATGGTGCCTATGTCACATCATGTCCTCCCTCACTCCCTCTCACCCAGACAGGCTGTAATTGTGTAATCCTGTGATACAGAGTGTAATCCACACTGTATGATAGAGATTAAAGTCCAAAACATCTACAGCTTGTTGTCCAGGGAAACATATATTATATATAAATATATATATATATATATATATATACTGTACATAGCTGTGGTGCAGCTACAGTGACTCCAGTGACAGGACCATGTTTGGCTTCCAGCTAATGTTCAAGACTGAAATCAACGTATTTCACTTTTCAATTATGTTAGTTTTTAATTATTCAACATTCGTATTACGTTTATTTGTATTTGCTATTATAGATAAAGAGCCGAGGTCACAGCAGGTTCCACCAGGCACAATGGTAAACAACAGGAATTCAACCTTATTAATTATTCTTCAGGAAATAATTATTGTTCAGCTTCCTATCTGGACATGTGTTTAAATAACAACAACAACAACAGTGTGAACACAAACACAGTGTCACACACTGGCTCCTCGTCTGTGGAGGTTCCCAGGTCACTAAACCCAGATGGAGTTCCTTTGGGCACAATTGGACAGAGTAGGTTTCTTGATGTTTCACCTTTTCATCCGAGAATCTTCATAAACCAGCCACTAGGGGGTACAAGCAGGAGTTATTTTTAGTGTCCCAAGCCCGGATAAATGGTGAAGGTTGCGTCAGGAAGGACATCCAACATAAAACTTGGGCCAAAGACAACAAAAAGATTTCCATACTGGATCGGCCGGTAGCTGTGGCAACCCCTGAAAAAGGGACAAGCCGAAGTGAGAAGAAGAAGAAGAGTCTTCATGGACCTTTCCTGTCTCAGGGGCAGCAGTCTCCACCACTGCCACCCAAATATCTCTGCACCAAACTCTGAGCCTTCCTGTGGGCGGTGAGTTATGTGGCTCAGGACAGTGCCATGAACGGAGCACCTCAGTGGACCTGAAGACTTGTAGATCCAAGTCCACTTCCTTACACTGCTAGGCCACCACTGCCGTCCTCAACATATGTCCCATTGACCTCAAAGTAAATTTTTTTTTGATGACTTTTTGAAAAAAAATAAACATCTCAACTGATCTACCGCCCTCTAGTGTTCAATTATTGCATGTTTTTTCCAGACACAGCACCTTCAGAGGAGGAGACACCGGAGTTTGACTTCCTGCATGCACATTGAAAATACAACAAAATGAATGTTTGATTTATAAGTTAGGAGGAAGTGGCAGCAACTACTTCCTGTTCCATCAACTCTTTCTTCTGTCACTTACTTCCATTCTAATTGGTGGTAGCTCATTAAAAACACACACGTCATCCGTGTATTTGGGAATGTGGTGATGTGGTCCCACCCATTACTTAAGCATTTTGATTGGCTGAGACAACTGTCAAACTGGGTGGGTGTTTCCTCATTCATGGCTAAAGTCAATGCTGGTGGGACAAAAAGGAACATGTTTGTAAACCATAATGTTTGTGGATAACACCTGGTATCATTGGTGACGTGTTAATCTCACATGTTCAAACATCAAAACAAGCTGTAATCCCTATTATGATCTTGACAGAACAACTGCAGCTGCATTAACTGCCCTGGTAACACGGACTAATCTGGAGGATTAACTGGAGCACGGAAACACACACTCCACCTGACTGGAGTCTGTCGTTATCCTGTTGTTGTCACTCACTCACACACACACACAAGTCAACTACCGTAGCCCTGGGCTACATTCACACTGAGCTGCCACCAAACAAGATGTTTGTCACATCTGTTCAGACATTGACTTTATCACTTTCTGTTTTTTTAACCTCATCACAGCAAAACAAACAGGAACAAAACAAAAATAAAAAACAACAACGAGTTAATACTAAACACATTTGTATAATTAAAAAACTAGTGACGTCTGATAATATCAGCACAGAATTAACAGAACTGTATATTATCTGTAGGAACCATGATTGTTTTTTTCCTCTGATGATGAAGTTCTGATAACACCAATCTGCTGGAGTCACTCGTAGAATCCTGAGATATTTACTTCAGGAAATCGGGTGCATCGGTATCGGCTGATATTGGGATTGGAAATGAGGGGTTTGGACAATAAATGCAGAAAGCTAAGAACCAAGATGAACAAAAACATACAGTGGAACCTGGAGATACCTGTAGAATCTGCTTCAGGACTGAGATCCTAAAAGCTCAAGGTGCTCGTATCTCAAATCATGTTTTACCAGGAATAGATACGATAAAAATTAATTATTAAAACCTTTATGGCATTTATTTCTAATTGCTATGTTGACACTGAGAATATTGTAGTAGATAAGTTACTGGTAATTCCTGTGACATAATATAAAGTCCACTAACAACGCAAAATACTTGCATTTTGAGGTTTTGATTATCGTAACCTTGAAGTTTCACTGTGAAACACATCCTTTAATGAGGAGGCGTTCCACAGGGATCAGATGTAGGAACTGTTTTGTTTTTATTCCTAAAGTTGTTATTAATGTTTCAGTCATGTGTTTTTTATTTATTTATTTCATAGAGTGTAAAATCATCGTCAGGTAACAACTGTCGGCCTTCAGCAGCTTCTCAGCTCCGTCCAGCAGTGGGTCCAGAATATGGATTAAAATAAAAGACAGCTGAAAGCGTAAATATGTTTTTGTCCTCGGTGTGTGTGCTTGGTTTAATGAAATCCTCACAGCACCTCACGGTTAGCGCGACTCTGTACTAAGTAAGAATCACTGAGTGTAAAATTGACAGATGGGCTGTTTGGGCTTTCTTAAGTGCTCTGGGATGCTCTCAGATTTTGGGCGAGTCTCGTTATGATCAGTGTTACGCTGGCTCCTGTTGACAGCTGCGCTCGCCTGTGATTCGCCCGTTTCAACAGAGTGAGTAATCCCCGCAGCTCCGACAGCGCTCGGTAACCCTCTTAAAAAAAAAGAGCATGTTGAATCTAAATCCAAACTTAAAAAGCATGTGTGCTCCATTAGCAGGGCTGGTGTTTTTAACTGGACGACGGTGGAAAGAAAATCCCAGTGTCCTGGATGATTGACAGTCAGGAACTCCTTAACACCAGAGAAGACAACAACGCCGATGAAACTGAGTTCTTTGTCAGATCACTGGGTTGGTCATTTTCACCATTTTGGACATTACATAAACAATAACTTTGGTAGATAAAAATCTGCAGTGGTGTCACTTCCTGACTTTTCCAGTATTTTATTTTTTAAAAACATACAAATGAAAGTGATTCAAGATGTTTAGAATAATAAAGGTGACACATAATGACACATTTCTGTGTTATTTGATATTGATATTTTAAGACGTCACAACACAATTACCATGTTAAGTTTCCATTAATAAATGTATCATCTATGATATTTGTGTTTTAAATCCAACAGTCAAAATGACCACTAGTGGACGTTCTAGTAGATTTGACTTGTTTACTGTTAGCGAGGGTGTTCCACAGGGATCTGATCCAGGACCTGTTTATTTATTTTTAATTGTTCATGAGTAATGTCACAGTCAAGGCCTGAAGGAACTCTTAAGTCAAACCTTTTTTGACCGTGAGTTATGTTGCTGAATCAACATTACTCACCACCTGATGAGGGCAGTAAAACGTAATTTTTTTTTATTCTGGCAAGTTTATTAATGTCATCGTGGCAGCTTTTGCTGTTTGTTTGGAGGGTGAAGCCAAGCCAACTGCTGAGGAAGGAACGACTCAAAGCGATCAGATGATTTAGAGAGTCAGAGTCAGGACGCCTGGGGACACCAGGGGTTGGGGCATCAGGTTGTGCGGTTAAAAGAAAAAAACCTTAAGAAGATTTTAAATGGTTATTTTTGACATATTTTTAAGTTGATCCTTTGCTTGATCTCTAAATGAATGCTGCAGATTTAAACCTCTCTCTGTGTCTCTCTCTCTGATCCCAACCTTATGCTAAACCTCAGAGTTGTATTTCAAACCCAGAGGCCACAAACAAGACATTTAATCTCAGCGCAGATCTTTAAATATCCCGTCTGTTGCAGTCGTTTGGTTGACGTTTCCTTTCATATGTCAGGCTGCAAATGGAACCTCAGAAGAAATGAAACCTAATAGAACAAAACTGTCGACAGTTCAATGAAAAGAACAAATATTTAAACACAATAATAGAAGAGAACGATTGATTTATTCACTTCCTGTTGATATTTTAACATTTTTTTCATGTACACTTTTCTTCATTTATCATTTATTATTTTACTGTAATTGTAACTCACTTTAGATAAAAGCATCTGATAAATGTATTTTATGTAATGTATCTATTTATCTGTCTATCTGTCTGTCTTTCTGTCTGTCTATCGATCTCTCTGTCCTTCTAGAACTGAGTCTCCTGACACGCGGCTTCGTCTCCATCTTTAAGACAATGACACAGGAACAACAATCAGACACAGTGACACCTACAGGACCGTCAGATGGTGAACCTGACAATCCGCCATCGGAGGATCATGTGACACATGTTTCCATCTCTGCAGATCACAGTTCCATAAACCCCTGAGATGTGTGTGAATAATGTAGTTCATCCACGGCCACGGGGCAAACACACTCCACAAAGAGCTGCACTCTGTTTTACATGTACCCAGCAGGTGTGTGTGTGTGTGTGTGTGTGTGTGTCACGGTCCATGCATCATATCATGTTTAATGCATGTGTGAAGGTGGAAATCATTTCCAGTTAACGTCTCCTTCCTTGTCGTCTTCATCTGAACCTGGATAAATGAACTGACAAAGATTTCACTCCTGATTATTTCTTAGTTGATTAACACAGTTCAGTAGTCAGTCGTTAATAAGTGTGTGTTCTTCAGTCACACCACGACCCCAATTACACCCCTGCATCAAACGGCTCATGCAGACAAGGCTTTGTTGTTACCGTATTAACAGAACACAAGGTGCATTAAGTGACACAACTCAGTTCAGTTCAAATGAATAAAAAATAAAAATAACTTTTTCATTTCTCTCATCGTCTACAAATCCATCACATTCTTCATCTTTAGTGTCAAACACAATCAGTTCAGCCTCTGTTCCATCACAGTATAGTTTAGTATTAATCCACGCCGTCCAACTACAGTATAGTACAGTATTACTCCTCTCTGTTAAATCACAGTATAGTACAAATCACAGTATAGTACACTATTACTCCTTTCTGTCAAATTACAGCAGAGCACAGTATAACCCCCTTTTGTCCAACCACAGTATAGTACAGTATTACTCTTTCTGTCTAATTACAGTATAATAAAGTATAACTCCACTCTGTTCCATCACAGTATAGTACAGTGTTACTCCTCTCTATCCAATCCAATATGGTATGGTATTACTCCCTTCTGTCCAACTACAGTATAGTACAGTATTACTCCTTCCTGTCCAATCAACGTATAGCATACTGTAGTATTACTTCTCCCTGTCCAATCACAGTACAGTACAGTGTTACTCTTGTCTGTCCAACCACTGTATAGTTTAGTATTACTCCACTGCATCAAATCACAGTATAGTACAGTGTTACTCCGCGAAGCTTCTGACCACAGTAGTATAAGATGCACTGTTGAATATGGTAGTCAATCAACAGCAGTTCAGTGGTCGACCAATCAGAACAGAGACAGAACAACGTCACCACCTCAAACACCATCAGCAGCATGAAAACACTGACAGTCTCACGGCCCATGTAGGTCAGATGGGTCACAGCTCCCCCACTGGGTCATCGTCACAGCTCTGTCATCTGGACGCTGTGTTTTAATCTGTCTTTGACTCTGTGTACATTAACACTTTAACACAGTATTTACAGCATATTTAACTTATGGCGTGACATCTGTCTGTACTGTATCAGCGTCACTCAGAGCTGTAACAGGATTAAACTGTACTTTTCCATGTCAGGGGTTGAGAGCTGAGGTTAAATAAACCCTGTTCTCATCAGAGGTAAATAAAACCACAACACAGATGATGTGATGGAGGCTCAGGCCATGACGGTGTTGAAGTGACCATACTGCACTGAGTCTTATCTCCTCCACCTTTATCTACATCACAACTTAATGTCACTCAGTATAATTTATTTGATGTTACTGTGTAAAAACAATTGACCTTACGTTCATTAACCTTATGAAGTTACATGATCCTGGGTATGGGTCAAACAAAAGGCCCGCAAGCCCAATGTGTGCCACCAAGACATTTTGTGTGGCCTGTGGGAGCATAAAACATTTCTCAAGAAAAATGTTTGAGAAAAATGCAGAAGAAAAACTCGGAACATCATTTGGAACATCATTAACTCTCGACCCGCCAAACTGTTCTGCTGATGCTCCCCCTCCAAAGAAAATGACTTTGACACCAGGGGATCCTCAACCACTACATACCTGGTACTGTAGTACCATAGGTTTGGGACACATTTGTGTCCTTGTTGAAGCTCTTCAGGTTCAGTCAGTGTTTATCATCGTCCTCTCAGATTAAATAAAGTTCTAACGTGTGTTAGTAGAACTCCAGTTTTTATTACTCCCAAACCTTTTCATTTTTATATTTCAGACAATACATATGATGTTAAAATGTTTATATTCATGTTTACTATTTATTAACCTTCCTGTTTTTACTGCCTCCACGGCTGCACCGTCGTAAATCTCCCTGTCACGGGAATAATAAAGGTTTTCTTATCTCCATTTTTAGGGAGCAGGAGATACTCCAGTATTAATACAGTACAGGAGGATACACACACACACCATACTCACACACACACACACACACACACACATATCTGGCAATATACTAATACTTAAACCTACTATGTGGGCTGAATATCTTGGGAGACTCCAACGTCGGGGACTACATTTACAGTTATCACAACACTAAATAAAACTAGCCTTAACATTTGGCCGCTCACAGGGTGAAGCTAAATTTACTTAATTTTACTGTTTGTGCCTGAAGAGCAATGTAGCAGCTGGAGTTTACTTAGATTAGACACAATGCTGGGTATTATTAAACTTTTGAAGGACCAGACCTCAGACTGAGGAGCTTCAGATCCTCTCCAAGCTCAGGAGAAGCTCAACAGAAGTCAAGACGATGGAGGTTTGCAACGAGCTACAAACACAACCATTTAAGACACAGGTGTCAGAATCAGGTCACAGTTCAACATCTGAATGCCACTCAAACTATCTAGGCAGCCAAACTTTTAGCGAGATACAATTTAAAAATAAAAAAAAAAACATTAAAAAATGATTTTGGTTGTACAATTATTCTTCTAATTTTTTTTCTTGGGCCTCCAATGAATACCCTGAAGGCCCTGAGGGTTCCTCTCTGATAGTGACATGGTCTGTGACTTTTGAGGTGACCTAGCCGACTCCTAACTTCCTGTTGTGAAAAGGACTTTTCTTTTCAACAGATGTGAATTGTTACAACTTTCCGATCGATGAAAGAGATTTAATTGTATGATGTTTTTTGTGTCTTGACTGTGACTGAGTTTCTACGACAGAGTTGTTTTGCCTTTTCTCGACTCAGCCTATCTGTGTCAGTGGGCGTCTCTGTTGTATTCCTAAAAAAGACTTGACTGACATCCACCCGTCTACCCGTCTCTTCTCCTCCCTCCCCACTCCTGTCCTTTCTGTCATGTGACACGGCCGCTCCTGCGGGATCCAGGAAATGATTAAGGAAGACAGTTTCAAATACCTTTCACGTCTCTCCCTGATGACATCCCAAAGTAGGTGGAAAGAAGAACATCACAACTGAGGGCCGTCCCCTTTTTATCCAAGTTGTTTTTCAGATCTCAGCTAACCTTGAATGTATTCAGGATCACGGATCAACCGGGACAAAATGGAAGGTTTTAAGATAAACCCCATCACAGGAGACAATATGTTTGGGTTATTTTTTGGGCCAGTGTTCTACAGAACCAGAAACATCTTCAGTATGCTGCCACTGAAGACGTGATATGAACTAGAGCTGAATTGGACTCTGTATCATGTTTTGTCTGGGAAGGAAGTGGAAGTAATGTCCATTCTGATACTTGGGCATGTCTGCCAAGGAACAGGAACTGATGGGGTACAGTTGGGGACCAACATCAGTCCTGATTATGAGTATTGGATCAAGCTGCTCTGAAGATCAATAGTAGAAACTGATCCACTGATCAAGCTTCCGGTGGGACACTCCATGTCCAGGGGAGTCTGACGTTGAGACGTTGAGGATCTCAAATCAATAACGACAAAGTAGAAAACTTTAGCACCAAGAGTTCTACAAGACCATGTTCAAAGTTCAGAAGATAAATTTAACTTTCTCATATCTGCTCAGGTAGTGGAACCAACAGGCCATGGTTGGGTAACATTGATCCACAGCAGAGGTGTTTGTGAGAACTTGATGGAACCGTCTGTCTTAAAGGTCTTGAATCGTTTCACCAACATTTGTGAATTCACTTCAGAACTGAAGACAGGTACAGGACAGAAGACGACGTCCCTCACAGACACTGTGACACCTGCTGTGTGTGACAGGCTGCTGGAGGTGCATGATCTGATCTGTGTGTGTTGAAGATTGTCTGCACTGGGGTCTTTGTGAGGGAGAGATAATGAGATCTTGTTCAGCTGAGGCCTGGTCTTGATCCCCAGAAGCCCTGGACTCATTTCAGTGAGAAACCTCCAAACGCAGAGAACAGGAAGTGAAGCACCTCTGGCAGAAATCACGCAGACAGACTCTCGTACGGGGATGGGAGCAGATGGTCGGCCTGGTGGAGGACCGTAAGGTGTCGACTCTTTGTTCTTTGTTGGATTGATATGGACCACGTGGACGGCGATCAACTGATGTTGGTGTTGCTCTGAAGACCGAAAAATCAGGACTGAAGAATCAACTTCAGGACAGGATTTTTACTCGAGTTTCAACCTTTTGTCAAGACCTGTCTTCGTCCATATGTCCATATATAGAAAAGACGCTGAACACAGATTCCTACGGTGGTTCTTCTGTTCAACAGCAGCTGTGCTAATTTATCTGCTTGTAACTTGATTGGATTTTAAATAATTAAAATACAATTAATTCCAGCCCCAGGTCTCCTCCTCTGAAAGAGCTCTGTCCAGTTCATTGAGGCTCAGGTTCTGATAGAGGTCCATGTCTTGGATAGATGTCAAATTTCTCCTCAGCTTTGGCATTTGGATCAATACTGTTCAAAGACTCTACTGACACTGAAGATTAGGTGGTGGAGATAGGTGGCGCTGTAGAGATCAAACTAAAACATTCTCTGTTGGATTTCTCTCTTTGACAAACATCTATAAATGACCATCCTCACTGATCTGACTGAGACAGTGGGACAGAGGACATAGCTGAGGGCTGACCTGGGACCGGCTCTGATGAACGGTCAGAACCTGATGTTTCACCGTATCGTGAAGAAAAACTAGCAAAAGCTACAAGCTGGTTCCTGAAGAACCTCTGGACTTTGTACTGTAGAGAAGTAGAGAAGATAACTTTGTAATCACACCAACCAGCCTAAGGTCCGGCGCTGCAGCGATCCACTGGGCCTCAGTCTACAGCGACCCGGTTATATCACCAAAGTTTACATCAGACTTCTCCCACATTAATATTGTACATCATCTCCAGCAGACCCTATGGTAAAGGCTGCAACATAAAGAGCGCTGAGCTGTCGCCTTGTTGTTATTTAGGACATGGCACCAAAGCCACACTGGTCACGTTAACTATGGTCGCAGTAAAAACTTAGGTCCACCTAATAAAAGTTGATGTAGAAAGTTTTAATGTCTTACTTTCTTTCCTCTCCCTCTCACCTCCCCTCCCCCCCAGTTAGCCGCGCGAGATGAGTTAGCCAGAGCTATCAGTGTTCCTCTTTCTTTTTGGCATTGTTCAAACTAAATGAAACAAGGTAATTAGCTTGTTACAATTAAAGCGAGACGAGCGGATGAATTGTAATCACCCGCCGTGGAGTTCCTGCTTCCTCCCCTGCAGCCTCCAACAGGGCAGCTGAGCTATTCTCATTTGCATAATTAAAATATACAAATGATAATGGATTTTGTAGTCAATGTCCAGAGGCTGCAGAGACAGGGATGAGAAGAAGAAAATATGAAATCACAAAAACAACCGTGGCACATATGCCTACGGGGAGGAGGAGGAGGAGGAGGAGGAGGAGAAAAAGACGGAGAAAAGGAATGAGACGCGGTGAGAAGAACGCGGCGCCACTGGGACGGAAAGATGTGAAGATAAAGGACGATCAGTGAAAATAAAGGGAAAAGACAGTGGGACCAGGAGGTGGGGCAGAGCAGGTCGACCAATTACATTTCCAAATAGGACATGTCTGGCACTAGCCTGCGTCCCCCCCTCTCCCCCCCTGGGGAAGTGTTTTGCCTGATTACATGAAATTGGGATAGAATTAAACATCTATGACTTACCCTAAGACAAACCAAAATGAAATTAGAAGCCGGCGTCTTCTCTACCTTGGAGCACCACAGGGCCAGGATGGAGGGAAGGGAAGGTGAGACACTGGGATTTCTGCAATTAAGGGGGGGGGGAGTGAAATTAGGCCTTAGAGCTGAGTCCTCCCTCCTTCCATCGCAGACTTCCTCCAGAGATTGTTCTCTTTTTACTCTCAGAGTTCAGGGGCAGCAGCAGCAGCAGTGATCTCTGGTGCCGCGGTGCTAATAGGCTTCAGTGCAGCGCCACACACTGACAGAACCAA
>JAFBJS010002946.1:29141-41494 GCA_016785265.1 Paraplagusia blochii
TGTAATACCCATGTCTCCTCTATAGATGGCGTACTGTGCTTTTTAGACTTCATGTACGACTTTTTCATGTTGTTTATCTATAAATCCTCCATCCATCTGTTACTGACCACAGCAGCAGCAACTTAAGGACCATGTTAGGCCCGCGGGTCCAACAGTTTGCCCACACCTGGATAAGGGTGTGATCTGACGAGAGATATGTTTATATCCGTCTATTGATATATATGCAAAAATATATAGATTAAGATAAACACACATATACATTTATATATATATATACACGTGTATAATGTCTACTGTGTAATATTTGATCTGTGTGTGTGTGTGTAGCTCCCACCTCTCTTTAGTGTCTGTGTTTGAGAGAGAAGAGTGTGTGTGTGTGTGTGTGTGTGTGTGAGTGAAAGCAATAACAGTGGCGGAGCTGTAAGTAAATAATGAGGAGTAATCAAAGTTAATGGAACCCAATGGGAGCCACAGCTTCTGTGTGGCAATAATCTCATTTAGAGACTCAGGCAGATTTAGTGGATAATTGGGGCCTAAGTACTGGAGGATTCCCCTGCTAACCATACAACCAACCAACCAACCAACCAACTAACTAACTAACCAGCTCACCAACCAACTAACTATCCACCCTACTGTCAAAGTAACCAACCTGCTGGTGCTCTTTCTGCTCGTCCTCACAAAGACGTCCAAAGAGTTTGGTTGGACCATCAGCTGGACTTCACCTTAAGGTCTGAAGGACAGGTTTCTCCCCCGACTAGAGAACTTCATCAGTTCCTGGTTGGTGAAGAGAAAACACTGGTCTGTTTAGTATAAACTGTTGGATCAACCAGAACCTGAGGCAGGTCCATTGTTGAAGTAGACCATGTCCTGCAGGCTCCAAAAAAAGGTCCACTTTTTAGAGACCAGAGCAGATGGATGAAGGAGAACATGGTGGTGATGTCATCGTCTCCTCCTCCCACCTCATAAAGAGTGAATCCTGGAAGAGAAAAGTGAGGAAACAGGTCCCAGAGCAGGAGTGGAGTTGAATTAGTGTTTTAAATAAAGTTGAGTTGCTGTGATGGAGCAGATGAGATTTTCACTCCAACTTCTTCCACTTCTTTCACCTTTTTCATCTTTATTTGTTTCCCTTCCTTGGATTTTTCTTTTTATTCCCAGTTTTTATGAACCTCCTGTGAACGCAGTCTAAATACAAAACAACATTAACCAGTGAAATAATTAACAAAAAGATTAAAAACACAAGGCTCTGATTTCCCCTCTGTCTCCTTCTTGGTTTTTTTAATCATTTTATCATTTTTACTTTATTCTGGGTCCATTTTTTTTCCTGATTTAGTGAAATGAAGTGTCGTTGATCGAACTCCAAGTCAGAGTAGAAGATGGAGAGGACAGGGGGAGATGGACATTGTTGACTCGCTGCAGCACCCCTGAAAAAGAGGCAAGACGAAAAGGAAAGATAAAATAGTTTTGTTTAGGTCTGAGTCAAGACACTGAATAAACTGTTTGACGGAGACTGATGTCCAACCTACTCTGTGAGATCCTGATCAGATTTTTCCTCAATCCAATTTAGTTCTGCAACTTTGTGGTGATTTTTGGCTCAGTTGTGCAACCGGTGTCCTGTGGAGACCACAGGGTTAGAACAAGTGACCACGACTGAAAGGACATGTCCTGGTCCATACTCATCATCAACGTCATCTGATCACAGGACAATGTCCAAGAAAAAAAGATGTTTTTCTTGTTTGATGAGCATCATTCTAATGGAGTCTCAGAGAGAAACTGTGACATATACTGTATATATACATATATATATGTAAATATATATATATATAATATTTATATATATAATATTTATAATATATATGTAAACATATAAAACAGATAGGGTTGGGGATTAAACTGCATTCTACACAGAAGGTTGTTACAGTAAAGGAACTTTCATGTGATATTTAATCATAGTCTCTCACACACACACACACACACACACACACACTTCATCCGGTGCTTCCAGCAGCTTACACTCAGTTAAGTCCACCATTACATAAACGAGCAAAACAAAGTGCTTCAACATTATTTAAAGTCAGACCATGAGGACGGACTGAGGACGGACTGAGGACGGACTGAGGACGAGCTCCACCGACTCTGTTATCTTTGATCTGAGTCAAAATAAAAATATATAAATATTTTTAGCTAAATAATAATAGCGATGATAACTATAATAATTATAATAATGACATAAAAACATTTTAATTATTAATGTGGGACAATATAATTTTATTAACTACTAAGGTTTGTGACAAAGTAATTAATCAACGGTGATACTGTCCTCAGTGACATCAACCAGACTGACGATGATGATGATGAGGAGACTGAGACACTGAAGATGAAGAGTTTATGTCTTCTTTTGTATCTGTTCCAACTTCCTAATGTCTCTTCTTCTGTGTTATCATCCAATGAGCCTGATGGTCCAACATCTACGATATGTAAATCAGGTGGGTGTGGCTGTCACCTTGGTGTTGTTAAAACTCCGCCCATCGTTCTTCAATTAGGGACTGTGACGTAGATTCAGTCGCCAAGAAAATCATCATCGTCTGATGGACAATTCCAAGGATTCTCACCACCAGGAGAAGTTTCTCCACAAGATACAGTTCAAAATCTTTCTTTGGTGGCCAAACTTATGGTCAGTGGACCAGTAATGGCACTCTAATTCACAGAGTGAGAATCCGTGGACACTGGAGTTTGTCAATAAATCTGAGAGATTCTATCAAACTTCTACCAACTCACCTTCTCCCACTGCCTGAATGAAACCGTTGGAATGACTGTGTCTGAGTCCACAAATAGTACGACGTCCCCGAGTGAGTGGGGAGTGAATCGACCTCTGTCTACAGGAGCTAAGTGGAGCGAGCAGTCACACTGTCAGAAACCCTGATTGGCTCATTTAAATACTGCTCAGGTGTAATTGGCTGCTAAATTAAACTGTCATTATTGGACAGGTGAGGAGTGGGAGGAAAGTCAGAGGGAAGTGACGGGAAAAATGGAGCGGTGTCGCTCTGTCTCCCCCGAGGGAACGCCAGGAAATCAGAAAGGACAGAAATATATGGTGTCTCAACACACGGTCCCACACTGATCATGTGACGTTCAAAGTAGGGATCCAACTTTTACCAACATCTGACTGGACCAAAATGGTCCAAACACTTTGTTTACAATATCAACCCATACTGATACAAACAGCTGTTTATTACTTGATGGGATGTTAGAGCATTAGGGCTACTGTACTACTGAAGTAATAATGTACTATGATGTGATTGGACAGAGAGAGTAATACTGCAGTATACTATGATTGGACGGACAAGTAAGACTGTACTTTACTGTGGTTGGACAGAGGAGTAATATTGGACTATATTGTGATTGAACACAGAGGAGTAATACTGCAGTATACTATGATTGGACAGATAAGTAATAATCTACTGTGATTGCAGAGAGAGAAGTAATATTGTACTATGCTTTGTTTGGACAGAGAGGAGTAATGCTGGACTATATTGTGATTGGACAGGGGGGAATAATATCGTACTATACTCTGACTGGACAGAGAGCAGTATTACTGTACTGGGCTTCAAACCGGTGAGACTGGTGTCAACAGGTTGAGCGTTGTTGGAGTATTGTATGACAGAAGATGAACACACGTTCACCAGGACAGGGAGACAACGCTCTGAGAGTAACTATACTTTCTGGTGGATTTTTGGACAAAGGTTTTAACAAAGAATCATCACTGAACAGTTGAGTAACATTAACCAAACTGACTCTAATAATAACCATGACTTAACCGCGCTGGTTAACACTGAATTCACCCAACTGTTGAGCTCTGACGATGAGGAAGGAACTGAAAGAACAGAGTATTGTCCAACTCATCTGACTGTTCTGCGTCTCACGGTCAGAAAAATTCAGTCTATCAGCATTTGTTTTCCGAGGTCTGGACCGAGGTCTCGGGTGAAGACCCGGTGTCTCCGTCTACGAGCCGTGTCACTCTGTGTTGTGACACCACCCAGTAATAAAACTGATGGATGGATGGATGGATGGTGTCCACCGCTCCTCCAGGGGAACCCTGACCTCCCAGAGTGTGTGCCTGTCACTATGACCCATCTGTGTGGGCCGTTAAGAGCCTCCTTTTCTGACCCACATCCTCAGCGGTCAACTCTGAGAGCACTCAGACCCCCGGGAGTGTGTGTGTGTGTGTGTGTGTGTGTTTATTGGTGTCAGTACATGTAGGGGTGAGTCTTTGGAGGGCAAACAGAACACACACACACACACACACACACACACAATGAGTTCTTCATGATCTCATCAATGGATGGTGAATACAGTATTAACGATGGCTCGGCGCCCCCTGGCCACTACTTACTGAATCAGATATGTGACATCTGATACGCCTTCAATTCAAAATCCATTTGTAATGTAATATTACTGCGTACTTCATATGACGGTCAGGACCCAAAGTTGGGTCGCTGAAAAAGCATAATTATTCTGGGGTGGTTGCAGCGCCCCCTCCCCACCAAGGATGATAAATAATTAGAGAGTTTCAGTGAATGAACAGTTGTGTCGACTTTTACGACAGACAGATATTTTTCAAAGGACGATTTAACAACTGATTCAATTTTGTTGAAATGATGGATTTCTTCATGGTTCGTTCTTCTTCATACACTGAGGAGATCAATCCCAGCAGCCACAGAGAGATGGAAGGGTTACAGCCTGGTCCAAGTCCAAGTCCCAGTCCATGACAACCATGGTCAGCTGAGAAGAACTGGAGTCTCAGGGCTCAATGGGAATCAAACCCAGGACTATTGGCCGTCTGTGTCCGAGGCAGGTGTGCTAACCGCTACATCGTTGAACCCTAACCTTCAGTCAAAACCTGGTCAGCTGACTGTGATCTCACAACTCTGGTGTCTGATCATCAGGTCAACAGTCCTTTTGGTCTTGTTGGTCGTCCGTGTCTCCTGCATGAACCTTCAGGACCTTCTCCTGACTTCATAGATATTTACAGATCAGAGAGGGTTATAGAGGAGCAGGAAGTTCATGAATCCACTCTAGGTACAGTGTGGTCTGCAGTGATTCTCAGCTGGTGGTCAGATCTATACTAACAGATCATTGTAGATCTAGAACAGAAGGAACTGCTATGTTACTGTAATATGTACTGTTGAATATGGGGACGGAACAGTAGAGCTGCTAATGACACGGTCCACTGAACCCTCTGTCTGTGCAGCCGGGAAACAGACATTTAGATGGACTGTCAAGGGCCGACACACACACACACACACACACACACACACACACACACACACACACACACACGTCATTATGAGCTGTTTGACATGGAAAGACTTTTTCTGTGTTTTCCTACTAATAGGAATCCATTGTGCGGTGTGTGTGTGTGTGTGTGTGTGTGTGTGTTGTGACATCATCTATGAATGTCATAATTGAGGGTCTGTTCCTGCGCCCAGCGTCACCCCATGTGTCAATACTGAGGTTCAAGGTGACTGCGGATCAATACTCAGCGACAGCACCATCCGCTGGATTTACTGCCCAGTAACAGGAGAGCCATGAAATGACGCCTCCGCCACCACCACCACCACCACCACCACCACCACCGCCGCAGCCTTCAGCAAGCTGCCGCTCCAGACCTGGAACGCTGGCGGCCAGCATTTGTCAGACATGAACACCAGGGGAATTTGGCTGTTTTTTTTTTTGGGTGGGGGGTAATTAGGTTTGGCTGTTTGTTTGAGGGGCGTTCAGGTCAGATCTGTAAATGAACCCTTCATTCCTGGTGTGTCATGTGACTCTATTTCACCCGTCCCATCTCTCTGGCCCTGCGGTCCGTTTTCCTCCTTGATAAAAGCACGTTCCAGTTGGTGGACGAGCTCCTTCAGAAAAGATTTTTGTTGTGTTTTGTTCAACGACTCGTTTGTTTCTTTATATTTCTATATTTTCTAATATGAAGGCGATAAAAGAAATTGGCTTGTTTCAGGTGTTTTAATGGCTTTTCATCGAGATAACTGCAAATGGCAGACGCTGCTTCACACGCCTTTCACTCAAGCTTTGGAAAAAAGGTGGAGATTGTAAAAGGGCCTGAGGGTTTTAGCAACGGTTCTGTGACAACAGCAACTTCTCTTATTGTTTCTGCGGTGAAGTCACAGGATTTAGTTGGAAACTGAGCTTTGTTTTCTTTATTCTTTATAATAATCTGTGAGAGAAAACTTTGATCTGCAGGATTATATTAATGACAGCAGAACTTCAGATTATCTGATTATGACATCAACCCATATGGACAAAGGTCTGATGACATTTATTTATTCTTCTGTACGGACCACGGGGTGGAACCAAAAATCGCATATAATGAGCTGCTATGCTGCCATCTACTGAGTGGCTTCCATCATTGCAGGATGAAATAGTAACGACTCTTACAGATGTTACATATTTATTCCAATATAAGTCAGCTGATGTTACCAGGGCTTTGAACCGGTTCAAGGAACAAAAACCAGAAACTCATTTTGTCTGGAACAAAAATGAAACCAGAAAGATCATTTCTTTTTTTTGTTCCTGGAACGATGATTTTTGTTCTATTTTTTGTACTCGTTCTTTTCTAAACTGATATCAACCCAAACCAATATTTCCGGTCTGGAAACATTAACTTATTTACAGTATCTGCACTAATCGCTGTTTGAGTTGCTGGCAACAGAATTCTGCATGAAATCTCCTGACTATTAAAAAAGAGTCATACAATGAGCTGCAATGCTGCCATCTAGTGATAATCACTTCGATTTACAGTAGTTTTTCCTTCGAAGGTGGTTTGACAGCCCACATCATTTGGTGAAACCCAGTCATTGTCTTATCACGTTTTCATTATCGAAAGAAAAAATGACGACAATTAAGTTATTGTGCTGATATTGGTCGGCTAATAATAATAATAACTAGTTTAACTAACCCATGAATTTGGTTGATCCTCAGTCTCAACTAGAGTTTTCTTCAGACAAAGACTTGATGCTCGGACAAAACATCTAGTGATGCGTCTTGGTGTTTTACCAAAGTCTTTGACAGATTTCTGAGCTCTGTTCGAGGTCAGTGAACACAACACGATCCAAACATAAGGCTCACGTGTCTTACAGTTAATATTAATTATTATTTGATCCAATCTATTCAGGTTTCGTTCATTTCACTGTTTCAGCCTCAGTTTCCTCATTTCCAGGAATTTCAACTTCTCTCATCGTCACTGGAACAGTTTTCAGATTTTTATCTTGAGGCAGTGTGTGTGTGTGTGTGTGTGTGTGTGTGTGTGTGCCCACATGCACATATATGTATGCAGGTGTGTGTGTGTGTGTGTTTGTATGTATGGATCCATCAGTGGGTCTGCAGCAGGTCTGGATGTCCAGAGGCATGGACGTCACCATGATGGTAGGTGAGCTGTGAAGGTGACGCTGCCTGGCATCTGTGTGTGTGTGTGTGTGTGTGTGTGTGTGATGGATTAGCTTCATTGTGTGTGTGTTTGTTTGAACCTGAGCAGCAGGAAAACACAGTGGTAGTGACACGTGTCCACCGGACCGTGTGTGTGTGTGTGTGTGTCCATCATAATGTCTTTACTCGTACGTGCACTTACCTGCGTGTGTGTGTGTGTGTGTGTGTGTGTGTGTGTGACAGTGGCTGAGTGATGGCTCCAGTGCAGCACAGTGAACAGACGCTGGGTTTCTTTATGACTGGAGGCAACTGCGAGTTGTGTGTACAATCAAACGTTTGTTGACAGCTGCGATGGACATCACATGGTTATGAGGACGCCGACCTGCTGCAGGTGACACCACCCCCTGGAGGACGGAGTCAAAGTGAACCTGTAGACAGCCACACATCAGAAGTTACTTCACTACGAGAAAAGTAACATTTAGGGAAGTCTGATGTTATTGGTTCTTTATTATGTCATTGTCTACGTTTTTTCCTCTGATCGTGAAACTCCAATGAGACGATGCCTGGGTTTAGTGGGAGTTAGTTTGTTAGTTGGAATCAGCAATAGTTAATGTTGACATCACTAATAATGACAGAAATCGGGGAAATTCAGAATTAACTTTTAATTTCTGGCTCCAATATCCACTCATCCAACAGTATGAGTTTCTGGCATCAGCTTTCTGCCTATAATGTCTCGAATTTATTAAAAAATGAGCTGCAATGCTGCCATCTAGTGACTCTCATGTTTCGCCCGCTAAACCGTTTTTAGAGAACTGATCGTGAAGCCAAAGGAGACACTGTGTTATCAACATTTTCATTATCTAACAATAAACGATAATAATCCATAAATTTTTTCCACAGACCAACAACAAATATATACTTATACTTATACTAATACAGTATCAAATACTACAGTACATCACTGTAGTATTTGATATGATCACTACATGGACCAGATTTGGTCCCCGGGCCTGAGTTTGACCCCCGTAAAGTAACTGGTCCTAGAATAGAAAGTTTGCTGTTGCATTGATAATTCCAGGATGAGCAGCTCTAGGTCTTCAGAACGTTGTCAGAACCTCAGAGAACTTCCAGTCCTTCTGCTGTAAACAGCCTCACTCCAGGTTTAATCTTCAGAAGGTGAAGACGTGGAGTGTGTGGACAAATCCATTCCTCTGTCCCCTTGTGTGTCCGCACCGAGGTAAACGTATAATAACAACATCTCCAGAATGTATCTCCTCGTCTTTCTCCCTTGAGCAAAACAACCCACACAACATACCTCCCCCTCCTCACCTCCACCTCGCCTCCACCCCACGGCGGTGCGAGGAGCGGCCGGGTGTGAAATGTAAAAGGGAGAACGCTGTCGTTCAAACTGTCCCAAACACCAGTGTCTCCCCCTCTCAGGTGGGCCGACTGCTGCAGGTTGCAGGTGTGCAGGACCCCTCAGCCAATGAAAAATGAACGCCGTCGGACGCCGTGACTTTGATGAACCTCGCTGTGAGTCGGCCGATCACTCTTCTCCATTTGGCTTCACCGCGAAAAAAAAAATAAAAGATGGCTGTTAGATGAACACGGGTTGTCCACACACACACACACACACACACACACACACACACACACACACACACAGGTGGTGAAGCAGAAAGGAGCAAATATTTCTCCTGTGGAAGGAGGAGACACCGGGGTAAATACTCAGGGCAGATGATGTTTGTGTTTTTATCTTTACTTCATGTGGACAAAGTTTTTGACTTTTCTTTTTCTTCATTTGACAAATGAAGCTTCTGCTTAGTTGTGGACAAACAATTAGAGTCGAGTCGACCTTCTACTGTCACAGTGGTTCCATTTTCTTCTTCTCTTGTCCCTTCTTCTCCAGGTGTTCCCACAGTGAAACATCCACACACCTCTGTCTCCTACCTGGTAGCTCCATCTCTAGGATCATTCTTCTACCAACGTGTCTCCGTTGTCTCTCCTCTGATCATGTCCAACCCATCTCAATCTGTCTTCTCAAGCTTCTTTATTTCCAAACCTTCCTGTTGTCCCTCTAATCACCTCATTCCTGATCCTGTCCATCCTTGTCTCTCCTAAAGAGAATCTTTTGTCTTCTGTCTACTCATCGTGTCTCTGATGCTTTGCTACCCTTCCAATTGGTCTCCTGCAAGTACAACTTATCTTCTGTCAGAGCAGAAGACGGAGAGAACAGGGGGAGATGGACAAGGATGATTCAATGTCCAAACTTTTCCCCTGTACTGTAGACAGATCCATTAACCAATACTAAACCATCTCTTTCAGGTCTTTTAATCTGATAATAGATACTGAGGGAAACTGGACATTGTAGGAAGTCCAGTCTCCTAAGAAACCAGTCACCAGTGAATGAATCTCCACAGTTAAAGTTCACATTTATTTATGAAGATCAGATGTTGAAAAAAAAAATCATCATATACTGAAGGAGCCTTGAATGAGACGGCAGAAGGACTGATCGGTTCTTGACTTCTACCTGTTGACAACTTGACACCAGGAGACTGTAAAGGAAGTGTCAGACTTTCAATGAAGACAAGTGTCACTAAGTGAGCAGCTCTAAGGGTGTGTGTGTGTGTGTGTGTGTGTGTGTGTGTGTGTGTGTGTGTATAATCCCTCTCAGTCGGTTCCTAATCCCATTCTAATCCCCTTAAACTCTTCATCAGCCTCTGAGGACCTCAGTGCTGCTGAACGCCTGTCATTTCAAGTCTCCCTCCCTGGTCCACCGTCTCCTCTCCTGGTTAAACCCATGGTTTCTGTCTCTGACTGTTAAACCAGCGTTCATCACATAAACCCCCGCCCCGCCTCTTTAATCCTCCTGTTCCTGCCCTGACCACCGGCAGCAGACAAACACATTAGACAAATGAAAAACAAGCAGAGGAGGAGGCAGGAGGAAGAGGAGGAGGTGGAGGAGGAGGAGGTGGAGGAGGAGGTGAAGGGTGGAGGCAGAGTGAGATTTTATTTAAGTGTTCTTGTAAGCCATCTAAGATATTAATGTTGCAAAGCTACTTATCAATATTTAAGAACATAAAAGGAGTGTGAGGGCAGAGAGGGGAGGAGGGTGAGGAGGGTGAGGAGGGTGAGGAGGGTGAGGAGGGTGAGGAGGGGCAAACCAGGAGGGACCTGTGTGTGTGTGTGTGTGTGTGTGTGTGTGTGGACCAGGTCTCTGACAGTTAGAGAATCTCTGAGACTAAAAGCTCTCACACCCACAGACAGGGCTGGAAGATACACAGCGGAAGTTGGTCACAACATCTCCAACATCTCCAACATCTCCAACATCACCAACATCTCCGTCCTCCGTGACCCACCACCCACAGGAAGACTGACAGTATGGAGCAGTGTGACTTGGGTGTCAGTGGTGGAGACTGCTGTCCAAGCAACATAGAGACAAAACAATTGTCTCGTATTTTTGTATTACGTCAACATTATATTCTGGTTCTCAACTGGTGGTTGGAGACCCCAGAAGGGGATGGTTATAGGAATAGGGGGCGTACACAGTGTTTTGACTGGAGTGATTATCACCTCAGATCCTCCCATAATCCCACTCACCACCAGGCCACACCTCACCTGAGAGGACAGAGTTACAGAGGAGAAAACCAGCAACCAGCAGGGGGCAGGCTTTAGGCAAGAACTAGTTATTATTTTTAAAATGTCAAACATGATTGACACCTATGGAGATGTTGATGAGGTCCATCACTGAACCCAGACTCAGAGAGTTCTCCTCAAAGATCAACTCATCAGGTTACAGTGTTGATGGAGTCTGATCAGAGGACGTGAAGACAGTCCTGACAGATGAGTATTTCTGAGGCGTACCAAAGATGGAGAGCGTGGACCCTGAGAGGTGACAGTGTGGGTGTGGGCGTGACACTCCGCAGGTGTTTTTTACCTCTGTACTTCAGAACCATTACACACTAACACACCTCTGGACAGTGGTTTGTCTTCCTCTGTCGTCTCTGCTCTTACACGTCCTCAACACTCTGAACACAAGGCACCAAACGATGCCTTCAGGCCACAGCGGGAGACACGGTGTGTGTGAAGGTCTGTGTGTGTGATGACCCCGGGCTGTGGTAGATGAATGGCTGCTCTGACCTCCCTACAGGGGGGCGGGGCCGGGGGTGGGGGAGTTGCTTATTTACACAAAGCACCCTCAGGTGTGTGTATGTCTTTGTGTGTCTTTGTGTGTGTGTGTGTGTGTCCAAACTTGGACTTCCTGTGAACATCACCTCGACGTCAACAACTTTACTCTATTCAGAACAACAACAACAATAATAATGATAATAATACTATATAATAATACTGTATAATAATACTGTATAATAATACTGTATAATAATACTATCCAGTGGAGACACCAACCACAGGCAGGTTCATGAGGAGTTGGTCCAGTGTAGAGACACTGAACCAACCAACTACTAGGGCTTGTAGAGACTGACACCACCACCCGGTGACAGGGTGGAGAAAGATGGATGGATGGTTGGATGGAAGGACAAATGATGGAGGGATTATGAATGTATGGATGGATGGAGAGACGAGGGATGGATGAATAATAGATGGATGCATGGATGGATGGATGATGGTTGGATGAAAGGACGAATAATGGATGGATTATGACTGTATGGATGGATGGAGAGACAGTGGATGGATGGATAATGGATGGATGATTGGATGATGAATGGATGGATGATTGGATGATGAATGGATGGATGCTAGAAGATGGTTGGATGATGGATGGATGAATAGTAATAGTAATAGTAATAATCATTATGAGTATTATCTATAGTTTATTGATCCCACAGTGTCTGTGTCTCCACCCTGAGGAAGGTGGAGAACAATTAAATGAATTTAAAAAAGTGAACTTTAAAATAAAT
>JAFBJS010002946.1:42259-71778 GCA_016785265.1 Paraplagusia blochii
GGGGGGGTAGGGGGGGTGGGGGGGTTGCTTATTTACACAAAGCACCCTCAGGTGTGTGTATGTCTTTGTGTGTCTTTGTGTGTGTGTGTGTGTCCAAACTTGGACTTCCTGTGAACATCACCTCGACGTCAACAACTTTACTCTATTCATAACAACAACAACAATAATAATGATAATAATACTATATAATAATACTGTATAATAATACTATATAATAATACTGTATAATAATACTGTATAATAGTACTATATAATAATACTATATAATAATACTATATAATAATACTGTATAATAATATTGTATAATAATACTGTATAATAATACTATATAATAATACTATATAATAATACTGTATAATAATACTATATAATAATACTATATAATAATACTGTATAATAATACTATATAATAATACTATATAATAATACTGTATAATAATACTGTATAATAGTACTATCCAGTGGAGACACCAACCACAGGCAGGTTCATGAGGAGTTGGTCCAGTGTAGAGACACTGAACCAACCAACCACTAGGGCACTAGACAGGGTGGAGAAAGATGGATGGGTGGTTGGATGGAAGGACAAATGATGGATGGAGAGACAGTGGATGGTTGGATGATAGATGGGTGATTGGATGGATAGATGGATGATGGATGGATGATGGTTGGATGGAAGGACGAGTGATGGATGGATTATAAATGTATGAATGGATGGAGAGACGAGGAATGGATGGATAATGGACGGATGATTGGATGATGGATGGATGAACAGGTGAATGGATGGATGAGTAGTAATAGTAATAATCATTATTAGTATTATCTATAGTTTATTGATCCCACAGTGTCTGTGTCTCCACCCTGAGGAAGGTGGAGAACAATTAAATGAATAAAATAAAATCTGTCAATAAAAGTGCTATGTGTAAACCATGCGATTAATCACGATTAATCAGAAAAAAATTGTAATCGTTGCCCAGCCCTGATATATGTATATATTTTTAACCAACAACGGCGTAAAAATGTTTACTTACGTTTTAATCCCAATGATTTTCAGCTAATTCTAATAATGGACACAGACAGTTGTCGGTCAGTGGTTTTTATAACAGCGTGTCTGTCTGTCTGTCTGTCTGTCTGTCTGTCTGTCTGTCTGTCTGCTGGACACCAGGTTGAAAGTATTCTTGAATAACAACCTTGTCTGTTTTTATGGGGAACGTGAGAGAAATTTGTTCTGCATCCACACGCTGACATTGATTCTCCTCTGAGAGGTGAATAAATCCTGGGCTGTTGTTTTATGGAAACACAAAAATCCATCCCACTGTTTATAAGGCTGCGGCTGCTGTAGATCAAGAAGGTGATCAATGTTCAGACGGTCCAGTCCAGGTCCCTCTCCCCAGACCGGTCATCACAGTCCAACACCACTGCTCTGAACGGGCTTCAATGAGACCAAGTGAAGGGTTTTTTTTGATTTTCCATCACGATTCCGACCGATATTTGTTCACACCCAGAACCTGGATCGTGTTTGCGTATTTTTCTTAATCGGAGGATTAAGAAAAATGTCTCACTGACGTTACATATTTATCCCAATACTGACCGACCGATGTTATCAAAGGGCCGTGTTTTTCCGCAGGTGTGTCAGGGCCGGCGTGGTTGGCGGTCAGGGTCCTTCATCAGTGAATTGTAATGTTCTGGGCCCCCCAGCAGGGTCATTGCTGTATTGACAACCTGCTTGTCCCTGTCATACAGAGAACATGACTAGAAAGGCCATTCTCATTTAGTCTGATCAAAGGGCCCGCGGCGGCGGTGGCGGCGGCGGCGGCAGCGTCATAACGACCTGCAGCCATTTATAAATCATACTTTAACACCAGGGAGACACGGCGCTAACTGCTGACTGATTGTGGAATTGATCAAAATAATTTATTAATGAAGCAGAGAGGAGACAGGTCGGAGCTCCATCGGAGTGGACCGTCCATGTAGTCACACCAGAACCAGAACCAGAACCAGTAACATGATGACATCATCACGTCCATCATTCAGAACACTTTCTACCCTGCACTTTTTACACCATATGATTTTTTTACTGCAGTTTCAGTTTTTTATCAACTATCAGGACATGATGAACATGATGGACATGATGGACATGATGGACATGATGGACATGATGGACATCAATCCATGGTTGGACCAAACCCCCATTCCTGCTGCAGCTCAAATCCTTATTGTTGATGTCAAATATCCATTAGATCTTTCAAAGTCCTGACGTAAAGTTTTATTATTTTCTTCAAAAACTTCAGGAACTACGTCTTCAGACCAGTGGACCTTTTTGCTCTTTTTTTTGCTCTTCTTTTTTTTTCTTTTTTTTTTTTTTACTTTTCTCATCTCTTTGTGATTTTCCTCTGGTTTTAAAAGTCAATCTCTTCTCCCTTATTTTCTTCCACTTACCAACTCCATCATATTAATCTGCATAGAACAATCAGCGGCTCATGTTTACTGATTCGCCCAATCAGGTATCTGTTCTCCAGAGAGGTTCTCCGTCCCCCTTGACTACTACTGCCTGTGTGTGTGTGTGTGTGTGTGTGTGTGTGTGTGTGTGTGTGTGTGTGTCTCCCTTGGAGAGCTGCACACAACGTGTTGATCGATCCCCTGCAATTACCAGCCCATCGAAGTGTGATTTATTTCCCAAGGAATCGTTTCAATATCAAGAGGTTCAGTCGACCAATGGGAGGCTGAGGATCTGTGTGTGTGTGTGTGTGTGTCAGGATGGAGAAGGATGTGGGTGGAGTGATGTCAATAAACTACCACCTACACCTCTATTCCTCTTCCCTTGGCCTTCTGTCTCTATAACCCATCCATCCATCTGTCCACTCATCCAACCATCCCTCCACCCAACCATCCCTCCATCCATTCTTCCACCCCTTCATCCATCCATCCACTCATCCATCCATCCATCTACCCAACCATCCCTCCATCCATTCTTCCATCCACTCATTCATCCATCCACCCACCCCTCCATCCATCCATCCATCCACTCATCCATCTACCCAACCACCCCTCCATCCATCCACTCATCCATCCCTTCCTTCTTCACGACTGTATTTTCTCATATGTTCCTTCCCTGGTTCTTCTCTCCACCTTCTTCATTCCTAACTTTTCCTCATCGTCCTCCTTCACCTCACCCACATCAACCCATTTTCCTCCTTCCTTTCTCCAGCTCCTTTTCTCCTCCTCTCTCCTCCCTCCTCCTCCTCCTCCTCCCCTGCTCCCAGACTGCTCCCCTGTGAGGTTATCATTCTGAAGGCTTGTCAATATGATCAGTCAACCAAACAAAAAGAGCAACTGACCAATTGAGGTATTTTGACTCTTAATCCCGCCCCCCTCCACTTTACTCCCTCCAACCTTTTCATCATCACCCCCGTCCCCCCTCTCTCCCCGTCCCGTTTTTTTTGCACTTAATTAAGTCGCAAAGTGGCTGTCAGGAATAATTTTTTGCAGCAGCGTGGGGCCTAGGGCCGCGCTGGACTTGACATTTGATAATATTGCGTCTCCACGTTGATTGACATTGATTTTTTTTCTTTGGGGGCGTGGGGGGGGGGTGACGGCCTCCTGCTCACTAGCACTGTGATCGTTTGACAAATCTCAGCCAATCAGCCCCAAGGACAGCGCCCCCCGCTGCTCCCCGTCCTCCTCACCCCCCTGTCTTTGTCGTGGCAACTCATTGGTAGGAGTGATGGTGGAGCCGTGAGTCTGGGTATCAAGGGTCGGACACGGAGTACAGTCGCAGGGTCATGGAACTGGCACCAACATGTTCCATCAATCTGCTGTGTATCTGTGGTGGAGGCTGGAGGGTGGAGGGTGGAGGGTGGTGGTGAAGTCAATAAACTACTATGAACATCTACAGTCCTCTTCCCTTGGCCTCCTGTCTATATAAGCCATCCAACCATCCAACCATCCAACCAGCCGTCATTCCATTTATCCACCAGTCCATCCATTCATCCATCCGACCATCATCTACTCATCCATCCATTCATCCATCATTCCATCCTTCATCCACCCATTCATTCAACCACCCACCCATCCTCCTTTCCAGCCAACCATTATCCATCCAAATATCCATCCAACCATCATCCATCCTTCATCCAAGGATCCAACCAGCCATCAATCCATTCATCCATCAGTCTAACCATCCAAGGATCCAACCATTGTCAATCCATCCATCCCTCCATTCATCCAACCATTGTCCATCCCTCCATCATGTATCAGTTGTTCAGTCCAGTGTCTGTGTCTGCTAACGTCTGCCCCCTACAGCTACATTCTGTCTCTGCAGCTAATAGAGAGTATAATACTGTGAGGTGGAGACGACTGTTTTAATTGTGTCCTTATTAACGAGGCGGGGGTGTTAACTAAAGAAGACGACCATGAGACGACCACTCAGACATGGAGCTGCAGACACAACCAATCAGGCTCATTCATTACAATCAGAAGGTTCCAGAATGTTTACAGCCTCAGTCACGTCTGGTCTCCATCCTGGACCGGTCACCATCACCGTCCCTCGGGGTTGGACAGAGTTTCTGTTGTTTAAGACAGAGACAGAACTAAGAAAACATTCCATTAGAGTCGTTTTAATTAGTTCAACCAATTTTCTTCTCGGTGCATTAGTGTTTAATTATAATTATTTTTTAAAAGCAGTTATCTCACCAACACTGATGACTTGTTATTCCACCATGTTTGGAACTTTAATGGAAAATAACACAGTTAACTGAAGCACTAATGTCTCTGTCTGACTGTTGTCTGAGTTCTACTGTAGTTCTACTCAGAGACATGGTCCTCAGACACCACCTGTGGTCGTATGATTTGTACCACAGTGATATGACACACCAAAGGGCAGCCCTCAAGGCCTTCAAGGTATTCACTGAAGGCCCAAGAAAAAGATATTGAAAGACTTTTTCATATTTCTTTATTATTAATTTTTATTTAGTTAATGTTTGAAGCCTAGTAATAAATCGTTATTTTGGGAATCAATGCCTTGATAATGGAATGTGAAATGGACCAATCACAGTTTTCTTAAACTGGTATCTAGGTAAAATAGCCACTCCCCAAGGGCCATCTGTGGCTATACTGAAGGCCCGTGCATTTTAAGTCAATAGAGGGCAGTATTTCAGCCACTGCCATAAATGGCACTTTATACATTTCCAAATAAAGTATTAACGTAATAAAGTATTACTTTTCACACTATCATTGGGTCGACTGCAGAGTCACACGTCTCCTCCTCTGAAAGCGCTCTGTCCGGTCAATAAATTCACACTAGAGGTCGACGTAGGTTGGTTGACAGTGTTTGTTGTCTATGGTCCAGGTAAAGGACAGCCTTCTTGACTCTGGACTCATCTGGTACATGGACCAGAGGTCAGAATCAGAACATATGGATGTTTGTTGAGATCAGTCTGCAGGTGAGTCTACATTATACTAACTGGGTTACATCTGTTGTTGTGTCTCTCTGTAGGAGGCGCTCTACACTCCTGATAAGGTTGACTTTTCAAAGAGCTCTAATCACTGCTCCAGGCTACAGTCAGGTTGGACCAGATTCACAGAGAAATTGCTTTTATTTTTCCAGCTTCTGTCTGAATGAATTGAGATTTTTTTTTCACCCACGTCCAGTTAAATACAACAACAGTGTCCTAGATAGAGACGGGCTGGAAGGAATGAATAACTGGACCAGGTAGGACTATGGTCCATAACCTCCTCCTTCTTCTTCTCCTTTAGGTCTTAGGGTTGCCACAGCGATTCAACAAATTCCATCTCCCCCTGTTCTCTCCATCTTCTACTCTGACTCTTTTCTTTGTCTCCTACCTGGTAGCTCCATGTCTAGGATCATTCTTCTACCAACGTGTCTCCACTGTCCCTCCTCTGAACATGTCCAAACCATCTCAATCTGTCTTCTCTAGCTTCTTCTTCAAACCCTCCAGTCTTTCTGCGTAGTCTACAACAACAACACATAAATGACCTTGTTTGGTTTCTGTGAAACACTGGTGATGAGGACCTCAGAAGATCTGTCACAGTGCTGCACCCTGCAGACGACACCCAGAACCATGTGAGTCAAGTCTAGAAGGTCCCGTGTGGGACCTACAACCTACAACCTGTCCAGCTGTCCATGAAGGAACCATCTTTGGATTTAATGACCTGGATGAACGAGAACCTTCTGATCCCTCTGTTGAGGTTCTCTTCTTCTACTCCATTAATGCTGGTTCATCAGTACAGACACCTACAGACTGATGAAGGATGAGGAGATGTTGGTCCCACAATCCTGGATGGACGGTGTAGATTAAATCTCCTATCAGTGAAAACAGCTGAGTTATTTAGACTCTCCGCTCTCTCCACCTTCTCGTCTCCACATCATTACCCCTCGCCCCCACCTGGACCTCCTGATCAGCCTCCGTGTCCAACATGGCAGCTATTAACCCCTGGTCCATCAGCACAGCAGTAGTGAGGAGGTCAGTCCAACCTTTTCTGTATCAGTTACCACACGTCACAGACTCTTCGTCCTCTTCGTCCCTCAAGACTGACGTCGTCCAAAGGTTTATGCATAAATGTAAATATAAATATAAATAAATACATGGGAAAAAAATCATTATATAATTCTGTCGTTTTCTTGAATTCCTGACTGTAGTGGAAACAGGCTTTCAAATAAAGATGACTCTGGATGGATGATGGATAAAGATAGAGTTTATATTTATATATAATAATATAATAAATATAATTATATGTCCTCTGTATCTTCTGCTCCAACTACCTCCATGTCCTCCCTCAGTCTCCTCTTTCCCTGCAGCATATATCATATATTTGTGATGTAATTATATATTTGTGTGAAGGTGACGTTTGTATTAAAGTCAAAGATTTAATCCATATTTCTTTAAGTGCGTTGTGTTACTCAGGATGTTGAAGGTGTTAAATATTAATACAATGGCTAAAAGCTTCACTGTGTTAATCTGAGGCAACACACACACACACACACACACACACACACACACACACAGCCCCGCCCCCTCCTCCCCTGTGCCTCATTAACACAACATACAATTAAAGTGTGTGTATCAGTGTCAAACCCCTGCTATTAGCGTAGCTGCCTGAGTGTCTGTTGGCAGAGGCTGGAATCACAGACAGACAATAACCTGACAAAGTCCACACACACTGACATACTCACAGACAGGATCAGCTGCTCCAACCTCCGTCACTCTCCACCTCCACCTCCTCCTCCACCTCCTTGGACTTTATTCAACTTGTTGAATAACTGACCGCAGACTCTGAACCTGCTGTGGATTCTGTTTGGTTCTGAGTGGGAGAATGATCAACTGACCATGATACTGACCGGTCAGCTGCTCAGTGATCAACTGACCATGATACTGACCGGTCAGTTGGTCAGTGACCAGCTCTTCCAGGAGAGCCGTTTTATTTAGCTTCAAGATTTTTAGCGTTACATTACAGGCGATAATACTACTTAAATGTATTAATGTGGGTTAAGTAACAATAGAGTATTACTCCTCCCCATCCAATCCCAATATACTACAGTATTACTCCACTCTGTCCAATCACAGTATAGTACAGTATTACTCTTTGGTGTCAAATCCCAGTAGAGCACAGTATTACTATACTCCATCCAATCACAGCAGAGTACAGTATTACTCCTTTCTGTCCAAACACAGTATAGTAAAGTATTACTCCACTAAAAATTGTTAAAATAAATAGAATTTTTAAGTTACATAAACAAAAAAGATTTCAACTTGATAAAATAATCAATGTCTTATTTAGAGTAAATGTAATATATATATATATATATATATATGTATTTGATCTATTCATATTGGAGCATTAGGATTTTTTTTTAAGTTTAAAAAATAAAAAATCAACGATCAATGATCTCCAGATCTATTAGGACCAAATCCTCTGAGAGTCACTCTCCTGGAGGTGACCGTCTCCAACAACTGGACCTTTCATGGACATGGACAGACGAGGATTTGAAGAAGACACAAATGGCAATAACTTTATTGAAGCTTCATCCGACAGATAACGACAGAGCAATGAAAGGTTCACGGCTCGCAGTAACACTCAGTCAAACACAGGGGGCAGCAGTAAATATCTGAGATCTAAACCCTCTTCACAGCATCGTCTAATTACTCCCAACAACATGGTAGCTGATTAACTTGTAATTGCTGCTAAGAATGCAGTCGTCCCTCTCTCCTCGTTAGGGTTATTACTGACTATAATTACCGCTAATGTGCAGAGAGGAACACACACACACACACACACGCGCAACCTCACACGTGCACAAGTACATACGCAGGTGCAGCCCGAGAACACACACCGACACACACCTCACCAGGAGGATACTTCCAACTACGACTGAAACACAAAACGATAGCAAGGAAATTCCGACAACGGAATCCATTTCTTTTCACATTGTCGTCTCATTCACCACAGCCAGGATCCTGTAATTGCTCTCATACATCACTCTGTTTCTCACCAATGCCCAAGTCTCATCAAAAAAATCTGACATTTTAGTCCCCGGTCGTGAGACAAAACCTTCCACAAACATTAAGGTTTCATTTTTATTTATGAACGATGGAGAAGAACGGAACAAACAAACAAACAAACTAACTTTTGTCGACTGGCAGAAAACGGCAAATCAAGGAGTATTTTTAAACAACTTCTTTTGGAATCGCTACGATTTTCTTGCCCAATCATGTGACTCCCAACCTGTGGGTTTCAACAAGCGATTGTCACCTGACAGTGACAGGATTCTGACCTCAGTCTTCAGTTGTGAAATCAGTCAGACGTCAGACGTCATGTGTGGTCATTCAGTACGTGATCAGTCCAATCACGGTCGACCATTTTTATCGTATAGTGAAAGAATATGAATCTGAGGTTTGAAAAAAATCGTTTTCTATTAACATAATCATTTTATTCAGCAGAGTGTGCCTTTCAAAATAAGAGATTTTCTAAAATAAAACACATTCTCAACAGATGATTCACATTATTTTGATTTTTGACCCATTTAGGACAAGTCCGCGACCCACTTTTGGGTCCAGACCCACCAGTTGGGAACCAGTGGTTTAATGGACAATTTACTGGAACCAAGGTTCTGCCTCTACGCAGATGACGTGATATTTAGTTCAATCTAAAAAAATCCGCTCCAGTGACAGACAGACATCACTGTTTGGTCCCCGTGGACTCCAGTCAATGTGTTCTCTTGTCCCCCAGTGGACCAGTGTCTGCTGAATCAGAACCCGGTTCCATCCTAATTCCCCGACTAAACAGGCTGCGAAGAAAGCTGTCGGCCCGGAGCTCCGTTTAACTCCGTAATCACTTTCTCCTTAAGCCGGGAGATAATGGCGCTCCGTGAAAAGAGATTTCCTCCCTGTCCATCTTTCCCTCTTCCCACTTCCAACACCCTCGGTCTCCGCCCCCTCCCCCGTCTCCCCCATCACTATCTCTCTTTCTCCGGACCATTAGTGATATTGCCGGGCCGCAGACCTCTGTGTTAAGTCACTTAATCAAAAGCAATGGGTTGAAAATCGTGTTTGGCCTCTTACGTTTGATTCATTCCTGCAGACAAGAGCGGCTGAGAGACAGAGACAGAGACAGAGACAGAGAAGGAGAGAAGGAGAGAAGGAGGGAGAGAAGGAGGGAGAGAAGGAGAGAAGGAGGATGAGAAGGAGAGAAGGCCAGGGGGAAACAGATGTGCGAGAGAAACACAGGAAGGAAGTAGAGAGAAGACGGAGGAAGTAAGTGAGCGAGCAGAGATAGTGAAGAGAGTCGATGAGGGAGAAAGGAGAGGAAACATTATGTTCAGATCAGATGAACTATTATGGACACTGCTGTCCTCTAGGTGTCCACATGTCCCACAAACTCAACCACAGAATCTGCTTCGCATTAAAGTAAAAAAGACTTTTTTATTTGTCAAATTTAAATCTCAGACCCAGATATGAGGACAGGACGACAGTTGGACAAAAACCAATCTCCCAGAGTGTGTCCCAGCGTCTGAGGACCAGAGTCTGGGTACTGGAGACTCCCCCCACCCCCTGCTCATTAGGGGGCGGGGGGTGGAACATATGGAGCAGCAGACTCTCTGAGTGTTGTAGACACATTGACACACTTTACATTCATGCATTAAATCAGGAGACGAGAACAAAAGTTGATCTGACGGCTGTAAATAATCAGAAGACAGGAAACAGGAAGTAGTTTTCTTCACCAGGAGCTGAGATCGATTAGAGATGTGTCTTATTTACCGACTGTCCAACAGAAGTGTTTCGTCTGTTGATGCAGAAACAGAGTCATGTGACTTTTCTCTTTAATTTTGAGAAACAAAAAGAAGCTTTGAAGTTCTTTGTTCCCTCAGAACTGGAGTCGACAAGAGACGTTTCCTCGTCCATCGTCATCCTCGTCACCTTGTCTTTTCCCTTTTCGGAGAAATTCGTTTTTGTTTGATGAGCATCATTATCATGGAGTCTCAGAAGATCTGTGAAGATCCTTCCATCCTTCTCCCACTGCTGACTTCTTCTTCTTTTCTCCAAGTTCTGGTTCCAGGACTCAGACGTGTCCAGTGAGGTTGTAGACCGTCCAATACAGAGACAGAGGTTTTTATTAAAAGATTGTATTTTTATGAATCAATTTTAATTCCAGTTTTTTTTTTCGTTTGGTGAAGACTTCATCTTCATCTCCATCTCCATCAGTGATTGTCTGAAGGATGGTAGATTCCAGTAACTGCAGGTTTATTTTTAAACCCTGGAAACAAAGAGGAAACCAATCCTTTTTCTGATCAAGACTCTGAGGCTTTTTCACATTTAATCAGAATTTCTCTCCATCTCTTAATATTTTTAAAACAAATGCAACTAAAATTTAAATCCGTGCTCGTCCATTGGATGGAGACTCCAGGGATTTAGAGGAAAAAAAAAGTCCATGTTGTTCAGGGATGTAGACACACTGTGGAATCTCTACTGTAGATCCAGTTTAATCCGTTCCACAGCAGCGACCACAGAAAATAAATGATCTGTTCTGGTCTTCACACATGGATCTTCTCAAACTCTCAAATTCTCCATTTCTGTTTTTCCTCCGATGATGAAAATACGATGAGACGACGTCTGAGTTTACTGGTATTGGAAAATGAGTCCAGTTAGTTCATTTGGACCAGTTGGACAGGCCGGACTATTGAGCTGGGTGAGCCTCATCCGGTCCCCGGGCCTTAGTTTGTGAGACACAAGCTGATGTCTCCTATCTTCTCTAACCATTTTGATACAGTATTGATGGAGTTCCAGTTAAGGTTTACCCTGGACCTGGACCTGGACATGGACCTGGACCTGGACCTGTCTGTGTCTCCGTCTCTGACTGAGTGTGTGAGATGTTGTCCTCCTGAGGTGTGGACACTTCACATCAAACGCACCATCTGCCGTTGCCACAGGTGTGCTGTAAGAACACACTCACTTATGGACACCTCTCAGGCCTTTAAGGACGCACAATTCAATTAACACACACACACACACACACTATCCACACCAGCCAATCAGCTGATAAATAACACACACACACACACACACACACAGACAGACACACACACACAGGTGGAGTTGAATCCCAGAGCAGAAGCTTCTCAATTCAATTAAGGTGGAGTGAAAGAGCTCCTTTGATCTGAACACAGTCCATCAGACTCACACACCTGATGCTGCCAGAAGGTCCTGGAGCAGCAGACGTCTGAACGCTGCCATCATCTGGCTGTGGAATCAACAGCAGCCGTTCAGATGTTAGTGTTAGATTCTCGTTCATCCTGGTCATGGTGTCCAAAAAGGGTTTAGTTGGACAACCTCTTCATCTTCTTCTTCTTCTTCTCTGAGGAACTTCATCAGTTTCTGGATGATGTCACAGGGAACTCTAGTAGTTCTACTCCTCTGGACCACTGTCTTCACCACTGGACTGAGGTGTGAAGAGTTGTTTGTCCTTCAACAGGGAACTTTTTTCTCCTCCTCTCTTCTGGTCCCTTCTTCTTCTTCTTCTTCTTCAGGTGTTTCCACAGTGAATCCTCCTTCTTCTCCATCTCCTCCTGTTCTCTCCATCTTCTCCTCTGACTCCAACTACCTCCATGTCCTCCATCAATCTCCTCTTTGTCTCCTACCTGGTAGCTCCATCTCTAGGATCATTCTTCTACCAACGTGTCTCCACTGTCCCTCCTCTGAACATGTCCAAACCATCTCAATCTGTCTTCTCCAAACCTTCCTGTCTGTGTTGACCCTCTAATGTCCCTCATTACTGATCCTGTCCATCCTTGTCTCTCCTAAAGAGAACCTCAGCAGCATCTTTAACTCCTCCAGCTCCAGCTCTGTCTCCTGTCTTCTGTCTCTAATCCATCCATCATCGCTGGTCTCTCCACCGTCCCTCCACCTTAGCTGACTCTCTTCTTCTCCAGTTGTTCCATCCTGTCTCCACTCTATTCTTCTCCTCAGTCTCCTCCACAGTTGATCCTCAGCATCTCGACTCCTCCACCTTCTCCTCCTCTGCTCCTAAAATCCCTCTCCATGAAGAATATTTCTTTTCACTTCAAATTTAACGTTTAACTCACTTGTTTGTCCTGATCTTTTGGAGACATCAGAATGAGATTGAAAAATAAAGTCAAAATAAGGTCCGAGGACCAGACGTGGACCGTTTGGTATTTTAACCTGGCCCTCCAAACTTTTCCAAATGATACTGTAAATATTTATTATCATTAATCTTTGATAGACATTTATCTTGGTTGAACCTTATCTTGGTCTGGTCTAGACCTGGTGTCCACGTCAAGTATTTGTCCACACCACTGCTTTTTCTGACTCACTCTATATTATATGTTGTTTTTTTAGCCCTGCACCAGTGAAACCATGGTGTCCAAACCAGAGGACAGCCCGGTTCGGGCTGTCCTCTGGTTTGGACACCATGGTTTCACTGGCTCATCAGCAGTGGAATGACATTTTTGATTGTGGCGCCTGTTGTCTCCGTCCACAGCGGAGGATTTGTCATGTGTTAGGTTAAAGAGGCGAAGCTCATCCCGCTGTATTCAATCCTTAAAAAAGACATTTCCCCTGGTCCCCCGAGGCCCCTCTGTACCATGGGGGGGTGGTTGTAGGCAGGGGTAATATATAGGTAGCCCCAGTGGCATTTGTCTGTGTCTGTGCATGTAGGCGTGCATGTTAAATCCTGGCTCTGCATATTGTGCCTGGATTCATTGGCCAGAGATTTAAAATTAAACGCTTTTGCTCCGGCAGATTGCTTTAGGTCTCCGTCATGTTGGGCTGAATGGGATGGGGCCGTTGATGGATACGAGGAGTGACAGGAGACCCCCGCCGCCTCCACCCTGCACCGCCCCCCACACACACATCCACTCTCACCCCTGATCCTTCATCATACATCCATCCTTTACTGCAGGCCTCACTGTGTTACTTATGTCAGGGTGTCATAGTCATCCGCACCACAGGGGGCGGTGTCACATGAACAGTCCGGTTCCCCTTGACGAGCCGATTATGACTGGAAAAAACTCGACGCACTACGACATAAATACATGTTCTTCTTCTTCTGGTGGATTCGAACCTGAAACCCTCCGGGCCCAAATCCACTTCCTTAAGAGGAGACTCAGACGACTCCTCCTCTGAAAGCGCTCTGTCCGATCCATCAGAGCTCAGGTTCTGATAGAGTCTTGGAGTCTCCACGTCAGAGAAACATTCTCTAATCCATCATCGTCACCTCTGTAGGGTTGGATTCTTTTCTTTGACAAACCTTGGTAGTTCTGGTGTTGAACCTCTTCACTGATTGGACTGAGGACTGACCTGGGATCAGCTCCGTGGAGCAGTCAGAACCTGATGTTTCCTCGTTGCTTTACAGGAGCTGAGATCCTGGAGAACCAGTGCGTGAGACAAATGATTTTTTAGTTCTGCAGGTCACAAACAACGATTTGTCAGGTCACAGTTGGCCCGCGGGCCTTGAGTTTGACACGTGTGACTTGCAGAGTTCGGGGGCAGAGTCTGAGTGGCTTTAACTGAGCAGCTGAAAGTGAAAATGTCTCCATTGACTGTCAAAACTGGACACAAACGTCAAAGTATTCAGAAAGTTTCCAGTTTCTACTTCCTTTCTGGAGACATTACAGAACAGACACACAGCTGATGGGATCAGATGGTCCTCCCAAATATCCGACACACATTTCCTTTCCCAAAAAACCAACTTGTACGTCGTCGTTTCACTGAGAAGAAATGTAAATCGTTAATCCTAAAACTTCCAGAAGGGGCGTCTGTGTGTCAGGAGCAGCTGCAAACTGTCAGCAGGCAGGAAATTCAGACTGGAAGGACTGATTGTGTTTAGTTACCCGGTGGCACGCACACACACACACACACACACACACACACACAGCAGCCCAGCCAACAGTTGTACACCAGCAGTGATGTATGGAGTCACACACAGGTTTCAGACGGTTGTGGAGAAGGAACAGGAAGTCCATCCATGCTGTCAGTGCAGGGACATTAGAGGAACGGATGATGATGATGATGATGATGATGATGATGATGGTGGCAGGTATGCACATGTTGTTTGTTTAAATAGACTCAGTGATGAAGATGAAGGGGGCGGAGCCTTTTCAGCAGTAGACGTCCACTGTCCACATCACGTCCCTAATAGAGAACAATTAGGACGAGGGAAAAGTGTGGACTCCGGCTCCGAACATTTTCCCATTTGCCCAAATATCAGTGGAATTTAAAAGAGTTAAAATGTCATGAGGAAGAGAAGACATTAATATCAATCCTGGAGCTTATTCTGAATCAGCAGGAAACTAAGGACCATAATTCTGTCCGACGGTTATTACCAGGATTTGTTTGCAGCCTCGTCCTCCGCAGCCGTCGGGATCAATAAACCTTGTCCATAATCATGTGCATGTGTCCAAATCCAAGACGCTGCTCCGTGGTACGTTTATGGACGAGGTGGAGTCCATCCATACTGGGACGCCTGCACGTTTATACCAGACTCTGCATTTTATGGAGCTAAGAAATGTGTGTGTGTGTGTGTGTGTGTGTGTGTGTGTGTGTGTGTGTGTGTGTGTGTGTGTGTGTGTTGTTCCCTCTGAAGGTCATAAAACACACCTGAAATGGAAAGGACTCGGAGGAGTCAATAGAAGACCGGAGCGTCCTGCATTAAACCTGCAACTCTCTGATAAACAGAAGCTGAGAAGTCAGAGAAAGTATCACTGCAGTACATCAACAGAGCGCCACCTCTCTGTAGAACCGCTCCTCAATCCCTCCTCGTAAAAGTTACCTACGGCTGTTTGTGATTCTGAAAGGCCCAGGTGGACAGTTAACTAACCAATGACCTGAACAAGCAGCACAGGGATCAACTAGTCCAATACAAGAGGTTGTCCAGCGGTTAGAAAAACTGTCCCAGTGGAGGGACAGGTCCTGACAGGGCAAGAAGATACAGGACATCTGCTACAGAAGAAGGAGGAGGAGTTAAAGATGCTGCTGAGATTGTCTTTAGGAGAGACAAGGATGGACAGGGTCAGGAATGAGGGACATTAGAGGGACAACACAGACAGGAAGAAGCTAGAGAAGACAGATTGAAGGTTTGTCAATTAAACAGTTTGTTCAAACAAACCAAGACCTTCAGAAAAAACAGAAAAACCGAGACAATGAGTTTTTCTTTTTTGTAGACACGGAAAAATGTCCAGAGTCCCACCTTTGTCCTCCCTGCACTCAGAGGAGAAACAAGGGCCTCTTGGCTCCAACAGGATGTCACTGCGGCCCCCACCAGACTAACACACCCAGCAAAAAAAAAAAGTTATTGTCCTCTACCCCTAGTGGACGCATCTCCAGGAACGCCATTTCTGTAGGACGTGAACTTGGTTCTTGGGCAGAGTTTAGTGACGTCACACACGGACCCTCGTGGGGACACTGCCCTGTGATTGGCTGCAAACGAGCGGGACTTCTGATTGGCTGGTGACGGACTGACGTAGCAAAAGTACGCACGCGAATCTGGTCCACGTAAGACCAGAGGTGCGAGGAGTTTTACAAACTAAAAGCACGATTTGCATGAGCGTACGACAATTTACAAACGACTGTAAATGTGTGAAGCGTTGTTTGTGTGTACGTGTGCGGGTCCGTGCTTATACGTGTGTGTTCATAATTTGTTCATGTTCACAACCAGGAAAACAACCCAGAAGTTGTTCAACTCCATGGACTCAGTGGGAGTAAAAACACAGGAAGTGGGTGACAAAAATTAGGGGACGATAAAAGAGGACGATATCAACTTCCTCTACTGATGATGATTAAAATTCATGGGCCGCCCCTCACTCCTCCACCCTCCACCCTCCATCCATCCATCCATCCACACACAAACCTTTTCATGTTGGACCAATCTCCCAGCAGTCACAGGCTTCTCTCCCTGCAAAATTAATTTGACAGGTTTGCATTAAGGCACCTGATCAATACCCACTTAGAGCAGCGAGGACTAAAGCCAAGACAAATAACGCAGCAGCCTTCGCTTCCCTCCCTCCCGACGTTCCAGATGAGAAAAAATGAATCTTGGGTACTTCTTCTTCTTCAGCCCCTCCCCGGCCGCTCTAAGCCCAGCTCTCTATCAGACTCAACAACGCGCACAAATAAACGCTCGCAGACACATAAAGCACAAAAGAATAAGACAGAGACACACATGTATGGACGCACGTGTCCTGCCCAGAGAAGCTCCATCACCAAACTGACCTCTGGCCATTGATCGCTAACCGTTAACTTGACAGAGGGCCCTGAACGCTCGCTCTGTGTGTGTGTGTGTTTTGTGACTTTCACGTCACCAGGGAACGATCAACAATACGACCTTGATGGACTCAGGTCTGTGGTTCTGATAAGCGAGGCCCAAAAAGAGCATCATTTCTGCGGCTGAGTCTGAGTTTGACACAATATCACAGGCCATGAATCTTAACAGAAGAGGAGAAAATGAGAGCAGGCGTCCAACAGGACAAGACGCAGCAGAAGGACGAGACCGTGTCCACTGGTGACAGACAGACCATGTTTGCTCTGTGCATCATCTCCACCTCCTGGACTGATGGGTTTTTATTCAACATCTACGCAGATTCTGCCTCCTGATCAGATCTTCATCCACTCCAACACCTGGACAAGACTTGGGTTCAAACCCCTTGAAAAGTCCAAGAAACATCTGGATCACAATCAGTCGTCACTTCATCCAACTATAACGTTGTTCTGTGAAGTTCTCCTCCATCCCTGACCATCAGACCACAGACTCATCCATCACACCTCCAACCTGAGGTGACTGATCATCACGGGTCTGCAGCCTCCTCAGGGTTCAATACCAGAACTTCCCTGTAGTCAGAACTGAAGGAGACTCTTGGATGAAGAGGTGAAACCTACTCTGTCCTTGAAGTAACCATTTTTGGATTGAATGACGTGGAGGACTGAGAAGCTTCTCTCAGAGTTACAGTAAATAAAAGGGGGAAAGAAGTGTGAGTTTTTTTAAACAAAATAAAATAAAAGTTGTTTTATGGTTGAATGATAATCATCTGCTGTAACAGATTAGTTCCATCTCCACAGAAACCAAAGAAGACGGAGACACAGGAACATTTCCGCTCCACACTACACCCTCTCTGAGAACAACTGGATCAACCTCCGTCTCTCCTCCACTTATCCCTCCGTGACTCCTGGTCCATCCGTCACCCGCTCTTCCAGGGTTTTCCCATCTCATCCGGGCAGAAATCAATACCTGCTCCAGGAGACAGGCCTCAATAAACAGTAAGGAGAGAAACATGGGGCGACCTCCGCAGCTAAAGCTCCACCTCATCTACAGCTCTCCACCCAACACAGAGTAAATGAACTCACTACTTTTTCCCCAACTTCATCCAACCACCGGCAGAGACCTCCACCCTCAAGGTCGTGGCTGCTCCAATCCCTTCTTTGATGCATGAGCAGAAAAAGCAACTCATTTGGTGAAAGAGTTTACGGCGACAGGAACAAACAGAAGATCGATGTTATTGTTGTCAGGTCCACAGCAGAAGACTGGACCAAGGTCTGCAGCAGTCTGACATCACCATGTCAGTGAAGGCACCACAGGGAGGAACATTAACATGACATAACATAACATTACTGGGAGGATCATTGGCCAATACTACAGAACACATCACATCACATCACATCACAATCACAGTCACTGAGACTTCACTTTCACTGTCTGCTGTGACAGACGGGGAAAAAATTCTGTCTGTCTACCTGTCTGTCTTTCTGTCTATCTACGTGTCTGTCTGTGGTCTCTGTGTCTGTCTATCCTACTGTCTGTCTGTCTGTCCGTCCATCTATCTATATAACAGACCTGAGTAAACTACGTCCTGATGACCGTATGTGTCCAATTGGACATTTAATTAAATCCACGTCTCCAAAAACTTTTCCCAGTCCTAGTATTGATTTATATTATTATTATACTTGACTATACTTCACAACACTGTCTCTCTGCTCCGTCCTTCTGCTCCGTCTCTCAGCGTCTCAACATTTGTCCATAGGTCAACATATTTGTCCAGTCCTGACCCAAAGACACCCATCACTCAGTGACTGTTGTGTCTCCAGAGTGAATGTCAGGTTAATGAGTTCGATTCCCACCGTTTGTCTGTTTGTTTGTCTCATCTGTTGAACAAAGTCCAAAGAATCAAACAACCGAGGACTTTGACTCCAAAGAACCACAGCCTGTGAACGCTGAGCTGCCGCGGTGCAATTCCAGCGCCGCGTCTCACCCCCACCTCCCCACCCGCTGAGCTCCATTAGAGGAGACGGGCAGGTGAACAAGTGCACATGGAAAACAAGTTCCTCCAGGCACTATTGGAGCGCCGCCCTTCCCCCGACCGCTCCTCCGCTCCTCCGCCCGATGTAGATTGGAACAGACATCGATAAATAATTTAGAGTCTCAGGACTTTTAAGTAGGAATCTATGCAGTGTGAAAGCTGTTTAATCCAGAAACTTCTAATGGTGAATCAATCAACGGCAGGTTAAGAGCTGTTAACATCAGCAGAAAAAAAGCAGAACGTTCCATCACCTCCTCCAAACTGCCTTCTTGTCAGGCTGCAAGGCCTTCAGGTGACATCTGATCTACAGGAGGAGGACGAATCCCTGGTGCAATGCAGACCATGTTAATGTGAACCAGCAAACCCATCAGGACGGTCCAGGTCCAGGTCTGGGTCCAGGTCTGGGTCTGGGTCTGGGTCTGAGTCGTCTTCCTCAAAACCAGACAAATGTAAGGAACGTCAGGAGACGATGTTCCATCTCCTCCTCTCAGACGTTGGAGGAACCAAAATCACTGTTGTGCAAAGATGGAGTTATTTGACAAACACTTTTTTGCATTTTCCACCCCCACCCTCCTCCACCTCCACCTCCTCCTCCTCCTCCACCGTGTCGTTTCCTACGTCTTGGCTGTTCACTTTACAATTCCAATTCCATCTGATCTGATTGGACTAAAGTCCCCTGATAGATGGGACCGGGACACTCGGTCCAAACAAAAGTCTGTCTTATCTGTGTATCTTTTTATCAGCTCTTTTAACACAGCTGAGCAATTTGCCTGGAAGAATATAGCTATCAAATTATTATAACACACACACACACACACACACACACACACACTATTCTCTGGTGTCATCAGCAGATGTGTACGTACCCTCATCTCAATACAATACAGATGAGCTAATAGCCTCGGAGGCTCCCTGCCTGCCTCTGATCTCCATAACACACACACACACACACACACACACACACAGTGGAGAAGTGAAAGTGTTCCGCACAAATCCCATAATATCTCCATACCTGCCTGTCTGTCTGTGGGGAATCAGACAGACCTGGTTTACATTCAGAGGACAAATATCATCACTTTGCTGCAGCAGACGTGAGCAGATGGTTGAGGCCCAAACACCAAGAACTTCACACCTTCAAACCCTGGACCTCCATGGAGCCAGAATAGACTCAAAAAAGACACACAAACAAACGCTTCACACGTTAAAATACCCTGTCGTACGCAAGACAATCGTGCTTTTAATCTGTGGAACCAGCCAATCAGAAGCCTCACTCGTTTGCAGTCAATCACACGTCAGTGTCCCCACAAGGGTCAGTGTGTGACGACCACGCAAGACGAGTCTCAAAAATACAAATTCACCTGCATGTAGTTTTACAAATTAAAAGCATGATTTGCATGCACGTAGCTGTAGCTGTTCATGAAAAAAACAACCACTAGGGGGCACAAGCTAGTGTTTTTTTTGGTGCCAGCCCCAAGCCCAGATAAATGGTGAGGGTTGCATCAGGAAGGTGTAAAACCTTCACCAAATCAAAGATGTGACAAAACAAAACGAGGGGCGCAGGTCAACAACGACCGCCAACAGGCTACCGTTGGACATTGGACTTCTGTTGGTCCAAGACAAAGAGGAAGACACAGAGGACAGGGTGAGATGGAAATAGTTGACTCGCTGAAAGGAAAAGAAGAAGTTGTTCATCTAAGAACCGTTTGTTGAAGCAAAACCAAAATAAGGGTCGGGGACTTTAATGGATCAGAAGAATCGACCTTGTCATTTAATCTGACTAAACTCTTATATTTAAAGAAGGAAATTTCTGATAACGTTGGCTGTGGCTGCAGCAAACACAAGCATTTGACACATTTTTCATTTATTGTTGGAAAGAATCAATGTTTTAACTGTTGTTTCTGCCAAAGTCAACAAAATAATAAAAAAAATGTGTTGAAAACTGATCAAAACAAAAAAACAAAGATCAAATGAAAACTTCTTCCCATCTGAACGGGTCAATATCAGATACTGGATAAAATATCTTCTCTCTCTTCTTCTTCTCTCACTAACAACCAGTGTTATTTGTCAAACCCTCGTCAGTCGGAGTAAATAAAAGAAGAAGTGATTCCATCTCAGTCTGCGGCTTGGAGAGGATCTGAGGGTGGATCTGAGGGTGGAGCCCCCTGGAGGCCCATCCTGACCATAAGGATTTGGAGGTTAGTGTGTGAAGGAGAACCTACACACACCAACCACTAGGGTCTATCTTCTGGTGAGAACTGTACCATCACGTCTTCCTTTCTTTACTTTTTATCAAATCATGACGATGAAATTCTTCATTATTGAACAACAACCTGGAGAAAAACAGAAATGACACAAACATTAAATAAGTAGCAAATAAGAAAAAAAAAAAAAAACAAACAAACAATAACCGACATCTCAACGACAAAGAAAAGAAGTCGAAGAAATGAATTCAGGCTCCGCAGTCAGAGCTCAAGGCAGCGTTCTTCTTCTCCTTCTTCTTCTTCTTCTTCAGTAAGACATATTAAAACAACAACAACAACAACAACTCATTTGTCACAGACACTGAACACAGATCACATGTTATCAAAGAAACTCATTTGGCAGCGACCACAGGAGAGGAGAGGAGAGGAGAGGAGAGGAGGTCTGATGTTTCCTTCTACATCTGTCAATTAACACACACACACACACACACACACACACACACACACACACACACACACACACACACTCTCTACCTGCCAAAGGGCAGCAGTCTCCTCTGGAGCGTTGTGGTTTGGATCAGCAGTATTGACAGCTCTCACTTTAGACCCATTGAAATGCATTGTTGCTTCCTCACACACACACACACACACACACACACACACACACACGTTTGACCAATCAATCTGTCGTCACAATTGCATTCTTTCCACCTGCTTAAACAGGGAGGGGCCGGGGGAGGGTTGATGTGACCTGCAGCCTTGACCTCTGACCTCCAGAGGGTGGTGGTCAAGGGTTTAAACAGAGGGAGGGGGGCGGGGGGTGGTGGTGGGTGGTGGTGGATGAGGGAGGTTTAATAGATATGTTCTGACGGTCACGCCTGCTTCAGGAAAGTCCACGTCACATTATTAACCACATCTGCTGAGGCGTGAACGTCCTCCTCCACCCACCCACTCCTCCACCCTTCATGGCTGTTTGAACAGGGAGGGGCCGGGGGAGGGTTGATGTGACCCGCAGCCTTGACCTCTGACCTCCAGAGGGTGGTGGTCAAGGGTTTAAACAGAGGGAGGGGGACGGGGTGGTGGTGGGTGGTGGTGGATGAGGGAGGTTTAATAGATATGTTCTGACGGTCACGCCTGCTTCAGGAAAGTCCACGTCACATTATTAACCACATCTGCTGAGGCGTGAACGTCCTCCTCCACCCACCCACTCCTCCACCCTTCATGGCTGTTTGATAGAAGCAATGACATCATCACTGTGGTGGAATAAACACATCAGGCAACAAGAAACTTTTCAACTCTGGTCTGGTTCCTTCTTCTTCTTCTTCTTCTTCTTCTTCTTCTCCAGGTGTTTCCACAGTGAATCCTCCTTCTTCTCTCCATCTTCTACTCTAACTCCAACTACCTCCATGTCTTCCATCAATGTCCTCTTTGTCTCCTACCTGGTACCTCCATCTCAACGTGTCACTGTCCCTCCTCTGAACATGTCCAAACCATCTCAATCTGTCTTCTCTGAGTTGTCCCTCTAAATTGTCAATTATAGGGAATTATCGCCACCTGCTGTTAGGGAGGTCAAATTGACAGCATTTTATTCATCTTCAAAAATAAAGGAACGCATTTTTTTTTCTTTAATTTTTTTCCCAGTGTGTAAACGGTGGTCTAGTGGTTAAGGACGTGAACTTGGGTCCAGAGGGTTTCAGGTTCTGGTCCACCAGCTGTAATGGGCAGCAGTCTCCACCGCTGCCACCCAAATCTCACTGCTCCACACTATCAGTCTTTGTGCCTAGAATTCATGTGGGTCGGGACGTTGACTCATCTTCATCCTCTTCTGTCCAACAACTGCTGTTTTTACCAAAGATCTGAAATGATGTTTGATTCGACTCTAATTTTCTTGATTATTTCTCCAGACATAGACACAGCCTCCTGTCAGCCACAGCCCCCGCAGCACCGCGTGAGACATCCAAAGACTCATTATCATAATGTCAACGGTGACACCTCAGGACACTCATGAATAAATGGACCCGAGGAATTAAGAGGGGACAGAAGAAAACCAGATCAGATCCACGGGACAAACAAGCGCTGGGCGAGAGGAAGCAGGAGAAGAAAGAAGTTCCATCTCTGCTCGGTGACACGATGGTGGGGGCTTCATCTCCACGGAATCCTTTTATCCCAGACATTGGACAGATATAAACAGGTTCTACTGAGTCTGTGCAGCGTCCACAAATATTAGCAGAACAAACCCACTCCTGTGAGAAGTGTCTTACACCTCCATAAATATCTCCTCCTCGCTGCTGTCTCCTTTATTGTATTGTATTATATCCAATTCCCACAGGAGTGTGAGATGGGAGCATCCCTCTCCAGCTGCTTGGAACATGAGTGTGTGTGTGTGTGTGTGTGTGTGTGTGTGTGTGTGCGTGTGTGTGTGTGTATCACATTGTCAGATGGGTAAATGGGGAGTTAAACAGATATATCCAAGCGTAAAATCTAAAAAGGCTCCCCAGTGGGCGCCAGAGGGGGGGATGCTGGGAATCAAGCACATATCAATTGAGAATCAGAAAGAGACGGAACGCTGGTGAGAACAAGACGAGGAGAAAAAAAAAAAAGAAGGAGGAAGGAGGAAGGAGCAGCTCTCTGAATGAGGAGAACGTTTGGTTCCATGAAGACACCAAGTTCAAACCTTCCTCTCTGTCCTTCACCCTTTTCTCTCTCCTTGAAAAAGAGAAAAAAAATACATATATATATATATATATATGTATATATCCATCTATATGTGGAGCATGTATAGAATGATACGTCTGTCATCACAGTTGTTCCGTGTTCCCAGACCCACCACAAAAAGGAAGAAAAAAATATATATATATAAATTTTCCCTTGATTTTTCTAGACTGTTTTTTCTTACACAATTGACAGTGACTGTAAATATGACAAAATCAAACAGACTAGAGAAATATTAGACCATGAAGAAGAGAGAAGAAACGGAGAGAGTGGCCCACGGACCAGGGGAGACCAGGGGAGACCAGGGGAAGACGATGACTGAGCCAATCCTAGTCATTTCAGAATAAGAATCCACTTTTCAAACCCATTCAATTGTTAATGTATCACAGAGATTTTGATCGGATTAAAAAACTGTGAAAAACATTTAAAGCAGGAGAAAAAAGGACAAATATTTGGACAGGACTTTGTTAGAACTGGACCTGAACCAATAATATTGGGATCCTCTCAGAAGGACGAGGCTGGACGTCCTCAGCCAGAGAGAAAGTCACTGTGGTCCCATGTTGTTCTCCTTGATGATCTCATTGTTGTGTGTAAGTACCAGGCTAAATTGAATCAGCCTGAACTCCATTGTCTCGGTGCAGCTGGTGTGTGTCTGTGTGCAGTGTTGGTAATAAATGGCCAATGTAGTCGATCTGGAGAAAGGCTTCTCATTACATCGCACCCATAATTACTACAGAACACACACACTCACACACAGAGTGTGTATTCACCGCTTTATTACTTTCAAGGCCTGGGACTCCACAGATGTGTGTGTGTGTGTGTGTGTGAGTGTGTGTGTGTGTGTGTTGTATCTCAGTCATTTACTGCAGCTGATGTTGGCGACTATGGTGGAAGATGAACCATTTACATCAGGACGTCAACTCCAGGGTTTCATGAAATCACTTGGACAAGTGCACGTAGTACATAATACTGTAGTATTTAAAGTACTCACGTCCATATTTCTAAAGTTCCGGCTCCAACAATAATTACATTGTTGTGTGTTTTTTTTTATTTCCCGTGGAACAGTTTTGGAATTCCATTTTCCTTTACGACTCCTGTGATTCCAAATATAGATTTTCCCACAGGTTATTATGAAACATGTTTATGAACAGAACTGTTTCACTGGAGAAACTGTTGATGTTCATGGACCAATCAGCATCAACAGTCATGACTCACCCTGTGGTTTTTCTTCACTTCCTTTTTCATGTTAACGTCTGGTTCCACTGAAGATACATTGGTTTGGATGAATATAATGACAAGAACATTTTCAGAGATGATTTTCAACCATTTCCTATGGTTTCTCTAGACCTTCATGAAAATCACCTCGGTTCTTCCATCAATATGTATGGAATTGGACCAACAGGAAAAAAAGAGTTTTTAGGGATTTTCCTGTTCATTGTATTCTTCAGGATGGATGGATGGATAGAAAGTTGGATGGATGGGTGGGTGGATGGATGGATGGATGGATGGACAGAATAAAACGGAGGACGTCTGTGGAACCGATCCCACTCGTGGGTCGGGGCCTCAGTGTATTTTGGTGTTGACTCCTTGTGGAGTCCACAGTAGAGACTCAGCCTGAGATCATGTTGCTGCTTCAGACAGAACACACAGGTCAACTACCTGTTCAGGTAACACACTGAACTCACCTTACAGACTAGAGGGGACACTCGGGTTCACTACAGGGTTAACAGGGTCAAGGTAAAAGTGATTTGTCTGGAAACTGGACATTAAATGTCTCAGGTCTCATCCATGAAGACACCACTGTCCAAATATTAAAGTCCAGTTGTTTGACAAAAGTCCAACCGATATTAACTTTTTGTCAAATACTTACTTTCCGATTCTGAGACCAAACAATTCCCACAACAGCCCAGTAACAGATGTATTACATGAGCTTCAATGCTGCCATCTAGTGACTTTCACTTTTGTAGACAGCTGTTTAGCCCTAAAATAACTTCAGGACAAACAACATCAGATCATTATCGTTAGGAAAATCAATGTCGTCACACAGATTTACGTAACGATATTAGTGATATTATCCAATAAACTTGATCAAAATATTTAGTTCAATCCAAGACACGAAGGTCAGACAGAGGTCAAGATGAAAACACAAATCCAGACGGGACAGAAAGAAGGACAGGAAATGACATCAGCAGGTTTGTTGATGTCACGTTCACACTGCTGTGTGTGTGTGTTGTATTAGACTAAATAGTAACAGAGAGGAGGAGGAGGAGGAGGAGGAGGAGGAGGGAGAGAGTAATTAATCTGGTGACTCCTGATTGCCAAGGTTGTTTACTGGAGGTGGGAGGAGATCAGAGGTGTCACCTGCTGCTACTGAACAAACACACAAACACTGAGAAGAAGTAACTACACACCAGACGGTGGGAGGGAAGAAAAGGAGACAGGAGAATAAAAATTTTTAGGAAAGGAGAATAAGGAGAAAATGGAGGAGAAAGTGTGAGATCAGAGCTCCTGTCTCCCTCACTCCCACACAGGGAGGTGCATCATAAGTGACAGGGTCTGATTGTGGCTGTAAATTGAGGCTGTGAGGTGTGTGTTGTTCATTAGAGCAGAGTGGATGTGGAATGGTCTGACCACAGCGAGGAGATGGTTGTTCCACACGACTCTACTTCACACACACGTTGTTGAGGTGAAAGGAACTGAAGAAGTTGTTAGAAATGTTTAACCTAAAGGTTTTTGTGTTTCTGTATCTGCACAAGATGTGGGATCAACTCCACTCCAATGATGTGTGTGTGTGTGTGTGTGTGTGTGTTCTCCTGTCCGTGTCCGTGAGCGTGCACGTGCATGAGGACAATTGGCGTCTGTGGTTATAAGTTGGCAGTAATTTCCAGGAGGCCGGTCCAGACTAAGGAGAGGTGACACACTGCTGCAACAACCAGTGATCTGTCACTGGGAATTAGTCACTAACACACACTCTGAGAGATGGGCTGCAGTCTGACACACACACACACACACACTCACACACACACACACACACACAGTGGTTCCATCTTCCTTACAGTCACACTAAGTGTTTAGCAGTGGTGTAGAGGACATGTATGGGGACAACAGTATATGTCCTGTTTCCAGATCTAGGAGTTAGTCTGAGGAACTGACTCAAAGGACAAGAAGGTCCAAACTCTGGTTAGATGTTTCCACCTATTTTATCTATAAATTATGTTGAAAAATTTGACACATTGCGTATGTCTCCTCTCTGTCCAATCACAGTATAGTACAGTATTACTCCTCTTAGTCCATAGTATAGTACAGTATTACTCCTCTCTATCCAATCACAGTATAATTCCTATTGGTCCAATCACAGTACAGTATAGAATTATTACTTTCTGTCCAATCACAGTATAGTACAGTATTACTCCTCTTGGTCCAATCACAGTATAGTACAGTATTACTCCTCTCTATCCAATCACAGTATAGTACAGTATTACTCCTCTCTATCCAATCACAGTATAGTACAGTATTACTCCTCTCTGTCCAATCACAGTACAGTATTACCCCTCTCCGTACAATAACACTACAGTATAGTATATACAGTAATACTCCTTCCTGTCCAATCACAGTATAGTACAGTAATACTCATCTTGGCGTTGGAGATTTTCCAACAATCGCTGAGATCTTTGTTCACTGAGGTGAGATCATCTCAACATACTGTTGGTTAATATACTGTAGTATCTACTCTGTGTACTACAGTCTAACTGATCCTGCTCTCTGATTGGCTGACCGTGGCCTCTGTCTCCTTCTCTTGTCTTCGTGGCCTAATATTTTCCTAATCGTTGGACGTTCTCCAGGTAAAATTACATGTAAATATATTGACACGTTTGACAAATACCACGGGGGACATTTGTCCAAAGTCGGTGAACCACTGGTGTTGGTGAGATGAAGGACATCACTGGGTTCATCGCCAAATGCAGGTGTGGAGCTTCAACCGACAGCCTGGCACCTCCACCCAGGAGGAACCGTGAAGCGTGGAGTGCTTACAAGTGTCCAGTAACCAAGTTGGAGACCAGGAAACACAGCTTGTCTTCTTATCTTTTCCCCCATTAGTCCCTCTTGGTCTCACTCTTAGCTCACACAGGAGACCTTTTAAAAAGTGTGTAAGGAAGATGGTTTATGGATCCCATCTGCACTGGCAGGAGGATCTGGCAGCGCAGATGGGATTGTGTTAATACAGCGTCTGATCTCACTGTCTCATTATTCGCCTTCAGACACTCGGCGTCTTCAAGTGGTCTTGCTGCACTTTTAGCCAAGCCTCAATCCAATCATCTGCGTCTATTGTGCGCTCCGAGGGCCGGGCTGTCATTCTCTCTGATGCTTTGAACACGAGCGTCAGCGTCCACACAAGGACGACGCTGATGGAAAAAATAAAATTACATTTTATCTTGTCTAAGAAAAGGAACTGAAGAGTTTTCCTTCCATTGTATTAAAAATTGTGTGTTTTTTCCTGCTTTATTAGAAATAAACACGGAGACATTTCTAAACATTTTCTTTACACAGTTGACTTTAAAGAAATACTTTTTATATGGACTGGAAGACGTCAATGTCCAAACATTGAGTTTTCACCACAGCTACATGTTGGTTTATTAGGCTGCTGAACACAGAGTGTGTGTGTGTGTGTGTGTGTGTGTGTGTGTGTGTGTGTGTGTGTGTGTCCGGAGAAACTATCAGGCGTCTATTCAATACTTATGAACCCCAGGACCTGTGGTAGGGGCCATATAAACAAGCAGAAGAGTAAAGTAGAGTAAAGCACAGAACAAACACACACACACAGTATTGTATACTTTGTGTGTTTGTACAACAATATCTGATCCTATATGAGATATATACATATATATTTGTATATATAAATTTTTGCACAAATTCTTATTTTATTTATAATTATTTGATGACTTCGATACCAACAATGATGAGGACTGGCATTTTGAAACTGCTGTTGAACATTTAGTGGTGTCAAAAAAAAAAATGTTAAAAAAAAAACAAAAAAACAAAACTATTTACACTAATATATAAATAAAAATACATATTTATTTTAATTTATTAATTTATATATTAAAATCATTTTTTCAAAAACATATATTTTTTATATAAATAAATATGTGTGTACATATATATATATATTTTCATATATATTAGTATAAGTTGTTTTTTTGTTTTGATTTTTTTTCCAAAAGGTTTTTTTTTTTTTTTTTTTCACGACTAGCGGCAGTTTGCATGTCTGACATTATGGCTAAAATATAAATTCTATATTTTTAATATTTCCAAACATACAAAGACAGAAACTGTTGGTTTGACTCTGACTCCAGCATTTTAACATATTTACAGCTACAGACACGTATGAGTTTATTTTGCTTTTGGTTCTTTCTGATAAAATGGTGGGACAAAAATATATCATTTCTATTTATTTTCCAATTCAATTTAACCAGGAATATTCGATCTGTCGAGAAGAAATCACAGTTGAAAAAAAAATAAAAAAAAGATATATATATTTTTTTTTACTGTCTGTAATTAACATGTCATAATCAATGTGGAGGAGCTGGAGCTGGAGCAACCACAACAGAAGAGAACAAGTAAAAACCAGTCTGTAACCAGGAAACTAACATGCACACGTATGTGAACCATGAGGCCACACACACACACACACACACACACACACACACACACACACACACACACACACACACACACACACAGCCCCTCCACTATCAACAGGAAACATCTTTTACAGAACAGGAAGTTGTGTG
>JAFBJS010002946.1:83978-107886 GCA_016785265.1 Paraplagusia blochii
GATTGAGATGGTTTGGACATGTCCAGAGGAGGGACAGTGGATACATTGGTAGAAGAATGATCCTAGAGATGGAGTTACCAGGTAGGAGACAAAGAGGAGATTGATGGAGGGAGGACATGGAGGTAGTTGGAGTCAGAGTCACAATATAGGAGAAAAAATATATACAGATATATAGACCAAAAAATATATACATATGTGTGTATGTGTATAAATAGTATGAATATATACATACATAAATATATATAGACACACACCTTAACATATATGGTATATATGCACATGTACACACACACACACACACAGAGGAAGCAGGAAAAAACCCTTTCAAAGTGAAGTAAAACAGCTTTATTAGTGTACAATGGAATATGTGGTATGGATATGCAGAAGAAGAAGAAGAAGAGTTGGAAAGTCTATGAAGATCAGTATCAGTGTTTGAAGAAAACACACATCCTAACAGCTTCTTGTCTAATGGAATATAAACTGTGGGAGAAACAAAAGAAAGAAAATAAAAAACATGTTCAAAACAAGAGTAAAAACTATACAACACCACGAAATGTAGAAACTTCACTTTGTCTGTCAAGACACCCCTTTGGACATCCCATTAAAAAGACACTTTAATGGGAATAAACAATTGTCATCACAATAAGAAAAAAAAAAAAAAAAAAAAAAAAAGAACACAGCGACACTGGAATGTGAAGCATCAGTATGTGGAGATGGAGACCACCTTAGACTGTGGCCCCCAGGTTTCTGCTCCTCCACTGAACACTTCATTTCAAGACGAGATGGTCAACTGTTCAGGACTATGGTTTTGGGCGGCACAAAGGAAATAGCATTTCAAAATAAAGCCAGGAAACTACTTTTTTTTTCAAAGTTTAGTATGTTTTAGCAAATTAGTGAGTTTGGCATAAAAGGTAAAAAGGAAGCAGCAGAAAGACAGAGGGGACAGACAGAGAGGACAGACAGCTGAGACGATACGCAGAGAAGGACAAACAGACGGCTGACTTTTCTTCTCGTCCCAGACAAAAGACAGACAGTGTTTTGTTCAACCTGCACCAAGGTTGACATCATTTGTTATCCTGGCCCTTCATCACCTGAACCTCCGTCTGTCCCTGTGGACCAACATATTAAGATTGAATGGTAATGTGTTTAGATGGTCCAAGACCAAGACCATGGTCCAAGAAAACCCTATGGTCTATGGGAGCTCCATGTCCATACATAAATGTTTGTTGAAGAGGACAGCGTCGCTTACAGAACAACACGACACTCACTCACACACACTCACACACACATCAGAACCAAGTGCTTACACTTGAAGCTGTGAGGTGGAACCTTCCAAAGAACAGACTCTGCATCAAAAACATGGAAGAACCTGTTGGTGTCAGAGGAGGTTTCCAAAGTAACTGGGTACGAATGGAATTCTACTGAGTTCTGGAGACAAATATCGATGACTCACAGGACCAACCAGAAAAAGACGGTCCTCATGTTCATCTGCCTTCTTCTGGGCAGCAGTATTTGTTCTTGTTCCTCTGGGGGGCATCATCATAACAACATAAATAATCACTCTTCATGGAAGAGCTGAAGAAGTAAAACTGAGCCTCATTTCCTCCTTCTCTACTTTTGTCTCTGACCTTCATGGTGAGAAGGTCCAGTTTTAATACAGGCTGAAGAATAATACTGTCTAACGTTCAGATCATTTGGAGATAACTTCACCATCAAACACCTGGAAACTGTAGGACAGCACGGTGGACAACACCGCACTGACAGCAGTAATAATGATAATAATAATAATAATGATTTGGCTCAAGTGTTGACAAATACCTTATAGTCAAGGGGGCGTGGAGTTAGGGTTGGGGGTTCAATTACCATGGCAGCTGTGTGGCTTCAGTGACTCAGTAACAAGATGGAACCCAGGACGACACACACACACACACACACACAGACACACACACGTGGTATCCTATGCTACATACTTCCCATTCAACTCTTCATCATCATCATCATGGAGCTCTAGGTTCTAAAAAGTATTGCATTCTAATAAAAAGAAGGAAAGCTTTGAAGATTTTAAATATATTTATATATATAAAAAATACATGGAAATACAAAAATGTAGCTGAGAGAGAAAGGAGTAAAGAAAATAACTGTGTGGTTGATATAAGTAACTTGTCAAATACTTAAAGCTTAAAGAGTTTTGACTTGAAAAGATTTGGACTCTAAAATACCCAGACAGGCTTCAATCAGGACAATAACCTCATCAATAATAATAATAATAATTATCTGATAAATGCTCCTGACATTTTCACTCAGCCAATTTTGGACAATGTGTAAAGACAACATTTAATAGCGAATATCCTAAAACTATCTGGTCATTTTCCTTTAAATTTAATTGGGCTTTGCAACATTCCTATCTGTACATTTCAAAGCATATCTCGCTGTGTTTTACATAAAGGCATCTTATTATGGGGTGCATGATTGGGGGGGCAGTGCAAGTAGAGTACAGGGGCAATTCTTTAAAGTCTGCCACAAGAGCTGGACTTGTCTTATTTAATAATATAAAGTTAATGGAGGACATTTCTTTTCCAGAGGAATTTTCATTCACACCTGGGCAACGTTAAGTGAATGTTTTGTCTGTTAAACAGCAGGGGGCGACAGAGGAGCCAAGGTGTTCTCTCGGTCCTGATTTGTATAATGCTGTAACGGGACTCCCCTTCATTTACATGATGATATAACTACAATAATGGAGAAAAATGTACAAGAAGAGAGAGACAGGGAGGAGAGAGTGAGACAGGGAGGGTGAGACAGAAAGAGAGCGAGCACCGGGGCATGCAAGAGGGAAACTAAGTTAGTGCAGAAAAGTTGGGGCTAAAAACAAGTGATAGGAGATCAAGGATGGGATGCAACGACACCGGACGCGCTGCACAATATTTAGTGCCACAACAAAGAACTACTTTTCTGCAGCGTTGGTGTCGACCAGAGGAACCACACGTCTGACCTCACAATGACCTCGATGGAGAAGAGTTATTAGTGACCTTAACTCTCGAAGAACTCTTCCCTGGTTCTGTTTGGCAATCACTTGAAATAGGAAGGCTGGAGACTAAAGTGATGCTGCAGGAAGAGAAATAATGTTTTTTGTTTCTCAAAAAAAAAAAAAACAATGGAACAAATCGCATTAGTTTCCTTCCAGTAAATGAAAGTAGTGACGTTGGCAACGGCCTGAAGCGAACATAGAAGATTCAGGTCTACAGATGTGACAGGTCCTCAAGGATCCAGATTCCAGTTATTTGTGCGTTTTTCTTTCTTCTTTCTCACTGACCACACATTAGAACTAAGACAAACTGTCACTCTTGTTTTTAGGTCTGAGCCACTGCACTCTGGTTAGAAGGACCAACTAACATTCAGCCAAGAGAGAGGAAACATCTCCGCTGCCTCCAGGAGGTACAGACAGCCTGGGCGTCTGTGCAGCTGTAATGACAGGGTGTGTGAGAGATTAATTACAGACATCCACTGGTCTGAAGGCTGCTCCGCCAGGTCTGTGGTAATGATGGAGCAGCCTGGAAGAGAAGCCAGGAAAGTGGAGATAAGAAGTGGACACAGAGGTGCTGAGGAGTCGGGGTCCAGTTCTTGAAGTGGACTTTGGTTGTAGCTGAGCCCGGAGTGGCAGTATGACAGCCGTCAACCTGTGAGTGGATGGCTGTATGGACGTTGACCATGTTTGTGCTGTGGTAGGTGCTAAAGAGGCAAAGGCGGGCTGGTCAGTAGACAGATCCCAGAGCTTCATGGACCAGGATGAAGCCACGTGTTCGCTGCGATGTTGAGGTGGGATTTTGTTTCAGGTTTGAGGTCCAGGAAACTGGAATGTTGAGATAATCATTCCAGCATTTCCATTTCTCAGGTGAGACTCTCCTTCAGGCACACTGTCCCACTGTGTGTGTTTTTTTTTGTTTGTTTTTTTCGCTGTTTTAAAAATGATGTTAACTACATCCTTTGTCCCCACGTTAAAAAACGTCACTGTGATTTTCTTCTGTGCTCTGGAACACTCCGTTTTATGACATACTGGAGCAACGCACTGAGGGAGATCCCATCTGGGTCAGAACCTTATCCAACCACTGGAGGGGGCCGTTGAGGTGCAGCTCTATCCAACAGGGGGTGCTGGTTACCGTCTGACGCCTGTGGTGAGGACACAGCAGGAGCAGAATGTCACAGAAACAAAAACAAATTCAATTGTAAGATTATAATTTTGGTTGTTTTCCATATTATAATATTTACAAGCATCAGAAACAGATACAAACTCTGAGAAGACATGATATGTTTGCAGCACTTATCTTTTCTGGTTTCTTTCAACATTGAAAATACCAAAAACCCAATCTTTCCAACTTTCAGTCGGCCCAGCAGGAGGACGATGACATAAGCTGGTGACTCAGTGTTCAGGGCTGATGATACACTTGCTCTAAACACTAAGTATCGTTTGGTGGATCTCCAACTATGACGTGACCAGTCCATGTCAGCTCAGCTAATTCATGTTTGGACTCAATTATTTTGCCAAGGAAAAAAAATGGCAGTGGAAATGATCGAGCAGCTGAGTGGAGGAATAGTCACATATTCTTCTTTGTGTGTTTTCTCACAACAAAACTACATGAATGAAGTGTCTTTGGTTGTAGGAGTGAAACTCACCTGTACTCTGCTCCCCAGCCCTTGACGAAGCTCATCCTGATGGTGCACATCCTAGTTAGCTGGTAAACTGCCTCGAAACCCTGGTTGACCGACTGGGCCAGCAGAGCGGCAAACTCTTGGTTGTTGAAAATCTTGAGATTGCACCCTGAAAAAAAAAAACCAAAAAAAAAAAAAAAAAAAAAAAAAAAAAACAAAGTTACTCATAATATGTTAGATCTCAGCCTCCACGGACATGAAGAGATTAAAAGTCTAATCAGCTGATCTTGGATAAGAGTTTTCTAGCCTGAATGCATGCCTTTCACAAGTCATTTATCCCACTACACTCCTGACCTGTCCCCACCTGTCCCCTGGTCCAACTTTGGAGACCATAAAAAGTCAGACGTCTAAACGTTTAGCAGATCTTTTTGTTTCCTTTCTGCACAATTCTGTACTTCAGTCACTGCAGCTTTGGCAAAAGCTGAAATATTTAAAGTTACACGGGTACAAATGAGTCAGCCTGCGTGGGTGAGCGAGGCTGAGACATTCTTGTCCTGCAGTCAGTTTCTCTGCTGGACTGACTGAACCTCTGCACGGACCTGGTGGTATCTTGCAGACTGTGGCAGGATGCCAGCCGTATCGCTGGTTGCAGTTAGGACTCTGGACAAAAATGGCACTGTCGCTGAGGCACTCGGCAAACACCTCCCCTCCGATGTAGTACAACCTCACACCGCGACCTGCCGGGTGAGAGGAAACGTCAGTAAACGGAATGTGGACTCACGTCACACACTTGAACTTCAAGACATCAGGATGACACACCTCACACACCTGCAGCAACAAAAACAAAAACTTTTCACCTATATGTCTTCTCGTCATTTCAACAGTTGCGTTCCTGTTTACGTTGCTGAGGAGCCCGAGGCAGAAGCGCTCAGAATTGGAGGGGTCAGTGAAACCGTCCACGGTCAGAGACGGCTGCGAGGCGTGGAACGTTTCTCCCACCCTCTGGTTCAGCTCGTAGTAGGCTATAGAGCACCAGAACGCCGGTTCACTGTACGTGACAGGCTGAAGATCTGTGACGTAAGAAAACAAAACTTTGTCTACAACGACTCACTGCTTCTGTACAACATTCAGTGAGACCTGAAGATGTGGGGACTTCTTACCCAGGCCGTGACTGACTGGGGACAAAGTACTTGGAGACATTTCTGCTGGTGAACCTGTCAATAAAAAGAATAAGCATCGAGTTTAAAGATGACAACGATGTGCAAGATAAAGACTGTTAATGGTTAATGTCTCGTTCTACCTGATTCCATACTTTGATTCATCTGTTGATCGCTGGTCTCTCCATCCTCACTGATGTAGCCAGGTGGAGGTGTCTCTGTATGCACACAGGCAATTAATAAGACCAGTGATTATCAAAAAAAAAAAAAAAGAAAAAACATGCAACTATCTGGAATTCACAACAAAAAAGTGTCAAGACCCCAAAGTGTCTGGTCCTCTGACAAATAAAGCCGATGACCCCAAAGGCCTCGCAAGTTTAATTAAAAAAACAATTTCCATTGCTATCTAAACATTTAAAGCATTGATTTATATAAATATAGAAATAGAATATTTGTGACTAATTTAGTTAGAAAATAGGTTTACGAGATGTTATGGAGAATGAGCAGAAGAATCAGTGGAGGAGAAAAGTTATTTTATTTTTGGAACACGTTACTCATTGTTTTTTGTTACGATATCTTCAAAGACATTTAATATTTATTTGATTCTTGCACAGAGAGCCACAGCCTGACACTAACTGTTGCTGGGCAAGACTGATTGCAAGACTGGGCAAGACTCCTCCTCTGAAAGCGCTGTGTCCAATTAATCAGAGGTCAGGGCTGACCTGAGATCAGGCAGAGCTCCCATGAGCAGTCTGCCTGATGTTTCCACATATTGTGAAGAAAATCTAGAAAATAATTTGGAAAATTCTGGTTTAGAGTAGCTGGTATGAAGACCCACAGCACTGCACCGTTGTAAAAGAAAACCAGGGTCTTTGTGCCTAAAGACCTAAAATAATATACCCGCCTGTACCCACCTGGTATATAGTTGTTGGGAGGGTCTATCCCAGCTGGGAAGTTGGTGTTTTCAGGGATGGAGTTAGTAAAATCGTCCAAAGGTGGGAGTTCTGTCAGAATCTCTGTGTGCCGTGGCACCAACACTGGAGGTAGCACTTCAGAGACAGGGAGAAGAAGGTGAATAAATCGAGTGCATCCATGTTTCCACAGACACAGTAAGCCGTGCGTGATTACCAGGTGTCTCCACTCTCTGGTAATGGTAGGGATTGACACACACTTCATCCTTCTTGAGGTTGAAGGCGTACTGGCAGGCGTCGATGGCCCTCAGCTCGTGGTGGCTGTGCAGGTCAGGCCATCTCCACAGGCGGCAGTAGATGACGTGTGGCAGACCTTTACGGTGGGACACCTGGAGCCGTCCGTCCAGTGACCTGGAATAACGGGCGGACAGGACGTCTCAGAGCTCAGTCACTGATCAATACAAGTGATCGGTCTTTCCTTATCAAAGGGACGGCTGACCCAGAATGTCAATGACAGACGACATCTATCATGAATGCATACGAACAGAATGAATGAGAGTGGAGTGTATGATGTGGTGTAATCACCTGCTGTGGTCAGGGTATCCATACATGCCTGCTGAGTCCCACTGCTCTATCGTGTGACCTGAGCCTAGACCCCACAGATCTGAGCAGTTGCTACAGACACACACACAAACACAGACACACACCCACAAAAAAACGACAACATGCAGAGACAGGCACAAGACAAATGAGAAAGTAAGTAAAAAAATAAAATAAAAAAGCAAACAGATGGTTAAAATGAGATGTTTCCATTAACAATTAGTACATAAAAACTGACAAATGTCCAAACTGGGCTCTTATTGACAGGAAGGAGAGTGGAAACAACTTCTTCAACAAGAGGCCATGACTGGATGATTAAATGACAAATCACCAAACCCAGGTGTTCTCAACCCCTGGGCTGCAGATCTGCACCAGTACATGAGTTAATTGGTATCAGGCCATAAAGAAAGATGGTGCAACTTTCACGAGGAGTGTTAAGTCACACAATGGTCTGTCAACAATGAAATGTAAAAAAAAATAAGAAGAGACAACTGATTACAAATGCTGATACAGATGAATCTTCATAGGGAAAAAAAAACTCCAAATCTACAGCAAACCTTTGAACTGAGATTTGAACAGACCTCCAGTTTGTGTGTTTAATCACAAAATCAGCATTGATCTGGAATTGGCCAGAATACCCAGATTAAAACAGAAACACTAAGAAGGGACACTTTATTGACCCAGCAAAACCAATACATGACAGGTTGGTGATGCGATAAAAAAGTGGTAGTGGTGTTGAAAGTGGTGACAAATGTCAGACAAAAAAAAAAAACTTAAATGTGGACTTATAGTTAATAAAACCAACACTCCAGAAATAGATTGCATTAAATCCATGATTTCATCAAGGCTTAAAATCAGATTCAGATTTGAATCAACCTCTTATCGTGGTTCAAACCTGCACGTATGGAAAAGTGAAGACCTCAACTTCTTTACTACCACATGCTCTGACCCATCAACAACAGCTCAGATGTTGTACAGTCACCTGGGCCTGACAGACAGGAGAGGACAGGAAATTCTGTGGAACGAGTTCCAGGATCTGTCTCTACAAGAGCTAAAGAGCTTTCCAAACACTTCTCAGTCCACTCAAGGAGTTCTACAGATAAAAGCTGCAAGTGTGCTATCTCCAGACAAGCTTATGTTGTGCCTTCTTCCTCTCCTGCTCACAAAGGTCACAAGGAGTGTGGTTTTTGATACTGTGTCAAGTTGGGAATTAAAGATTTCTCAAAGTTTTCTCAAGGACCATTGGGGTTCCCACACATCTGAAGAGAAATCTATCGAGCCTTACACCTGCAGCTTGGTGACATCTCTCCTGAAACCCATCCAACATCTTCTGAAACCCAACACTGACAAAAACAACAAGTGCAGAGCAGATTTATCTCAGATAAATCTGCTCTTTCGTCAACCTCGATTCTGTGTGTGTATAATGGGAAGTGAGTGATGCATCAAAAATGCCCAAAAACTGCTGAGTGCTTGCAAATAACACAGATACATCCACGCCCACAAGTTTCTCTCCAAGACCAAGGAAGGCTGCTGCGGCGGCGCTAGCTAGTGTCTAACCAAGCGTACCTTATCAGTAACACTTCTGAAGCTATCCAGCCGACATTCCTCAAAGCCAGGAGAAGGCCATCTGTCTCACATCTCCGTTCGTGCTCCTGTGCATTTCATCCACTGGAGTCGCATTTGATGGAGTTGAGTGTAAATAATGGTGCAGCTCTTTCTTTCAGAAATACCAACTGAACTTCACTCCTAGAACACGTCTCCTACACCTGGTATGTAACACAAACTCTCAAAATTCACAGACGATGATGACGACTCCAGTCAATCAATCATAAACCAATTAATTCAGGACACTTGTGTTGTTACAGATGCACTAATGGAATCCTGTCTATCCGGCCGTGTATCATTTTAACCATCGTCAGCAGCATCTGCAACGTATGAAGGACAAGGTTGACCTGGGCTTTTTGTTACTCTTATATCAACATGTCAATTAAAGCTGTCAAATGATAATTTGATTAATAACTGTGGAACGTGTCTTCTGTCAAACCTGTTTCTATGATGTGATGGATTCATCTGGAGGAAGCAAAGAATTGAAGTGAACATTGGATGTAGTCTTGATGGAGACAGAAGGTGTTGAGATCTATGGAGTTGATTTAACAATGTTGGAGTCTGTGGTTTCTGCTAAAGCTCAAACCAGTCTGTGTGTGTGTCACTACATCTGTTCACAAACTGAGTCCAATTGGGCTCAGACGTCTTACTAGACTAACCTCCCAGTCACAAAGAGCTACGGTTATCTGCACATCACTTCTTCAGCAACTTATCAGAACAGAGCACCACAACAAAAGCTGCACGTTCTCCGCACCAGAAGACACGTTGAGTTGGCACCAAATCCAGGACATCTGTTTCCTCCAATCAGGTTTCACTTCTACTGCATTGGTAATCTGTGTCACGGCAGAAAAAGGAAGCGGACCCAATCTTTTTGCACAATAGAGACTTTTCTTTTTGCAAACCAGCGGATGCACGTCAGCCCTTCGCCTACTCTCATGCGTGTTGACACATCCCGCTGCACAATTCTTCAGATTTCTGAAGATACTGTGGTGTACCATCGCAAACAAGTAGCGGATGTGTGAATGTGAACAAAGAGCAAAGTTTTCACATCTTATTTTACCAACAAACAAACTCAGATGATTAAGGGATAACTATCAAGGTGAGGAGCGGTTCTTTCATTTGGAGACTTCTTCAAACACTCCTTTCAAAGCAGTAAAACACAAATGTTCTGGCAGAGTCCACCTGCGTCAACCTCACCTGGGTATGGTGACACACTTTGTGTTGCTGTTTTGTGTACTGATGGCCTTCTCCAGCTCATCCAGCTGCCCCGTCTTCTTCAGCTTCTTCACCAGGCTCTTCACTGCTTTTTCACACCACTTCTCCTCTTGGCCGCCTCCGTTCTGTTCTCCCACTCCTCCTATACCTCCACCTGCTCCCCCAGTACCCGTTGGGGTCTTCTTCCATCCCAAGAGGCGCTTCACCACCGGGGGAGTGAAGGGAAGGATGGACGACATTGTGTGTGTGTGTGTGTGTGTAGTTTTGGACCTAAGTGTTGTGAAGGGAGGTATGGCAGGTGTTGTTGATGAGAACAACAACGGTTTTGGAATGTTTGACGTTTGCTCCTATAATTGTCTATAGTCTAAACTGTTTTAGACTCAGAGAAAAAGCTCATCAGTGGAGAGAGGGGAAGAACATCCAAAGGAATCTGGGAAGAAGAGGAAAACAAACTGTGAGAGAGAAAAAAACCCTTCTTTCATTAAGATATATTGATCACTGTTCTTACTTTGTGTTAATGGTCAGACATGTCTTTCATGCACTTTAGTTTTCAGGTAACTTTTTCACGACAGTTGTCATTACTAAAGGAAAATTGCATGGTTTCTCAGTAGACTTTTTTGTTCCGTGACTACCATAAATAACAGGCAGTAGTTGAGGATAACGGTCGTTCTAACTATGGACTGACATAGCCTCTAACACGTCACTGCCTTTACCAGACGCCTGGGACAGAGGTCAAAGGGGAGGGACACCGAGATAAACTCTGACTTAAGCTGCAGCCAAACAATAACCTAACCCTGAGAAACAAATGTTCTGAAGAACATTAAAATACACGCTCCAATGACAATCACTCATTTGTGTTTGTCGATCATGTTAACTGTGGCTCAGCGTTGGTGGACTGACCTAAAATCCAGATCAATGAACCAGGTTATTTCCCCAGAGCTGATGGAACCAGGTGGAAAAAGAAAAAGTACAAGTGAGTCAAATGTGTATTTTTCCTTCGCCATATGTGCAAACTACAGCCGAGGAAAGTTTAGTCTAAGTGAGCAACAGACCTGCTCCGCACTGTAACATGTACTAATGTTTCACTTTGTTTTTGCTGTATATTTTTACACAGCACCAAGTTTCAATGGGCAACTCTATTGTCAGCCTCTACATATGATTCTAGGATTGAAATGTGTTGAAAATGAAGTTATACTTTTTTTTTTTTGCTTCGCACAGTTTGTAATTTAACATGGAGAACATTTGCTTGGAACCTAAGTTTTTTTTTGCTTCAACTTTATTTTTTTATGCTCACTGAAAACTAGTACAATATACAATGATGTTACATATTAATTAAGTCGCAAATTAATGTTGGTAATTAGAGTTTCACTTACAAAAATAATTACTGAAGCTTAAAGCTTTATTGCACTGCAGTTCATTAACGCCAGCTCCAGTGGCATCAGACACTTTAGCATAAGATTTAATCACTTTTAGTTCACAGGATCACGAGACTTTATTTTCTGCATATGGTGTCTAATGGAAATTAACTGTTAAAAACTGTTTTCTAGTTCTCTTAACTAATTTAACAAGCTTAACCCCTTTACAAGTTAGCTGGAAAAATAACTGAACGGAGTCGAAGGTGGTGCAGATCATTGATAATGTGTAAACATGCTAGCAGGATGATTGTAGCTTAGTTCAAAGTTGAGTGAAAGTTGAGATAGTGCAGGTGACCATGATAAAATATATACATATATATATTCTTTTCCTTTCAGCTTGTCCCTTTTCTCACGGGTTGCCACAGCGAGTCAATAATGTCCATCTCACCTTGTCCTCTGTCTCCTCAACTGTAACTCCATCTACATCCATGTCCTCCCCTCATCGCATCCATCAATCTCCTCTTCGTCTCTTACCTGGTCGCTCCATCTCTAGCATCATTCTATTACTATAACCACTGCCCCAATCTGTCTTATCTAGCTTTGTCTCCAAACCATCCTGTCTGTGTTGTCCCTCTAATCACATCATTCCTGATCCAGTCCATCCTTGTCTCCCCTAAAGAGAACCTCAGCAGCATCTTTAACTCCTCCACCTCCAGCTCTGTCTCCCGTCTATTCTTAGTGTCTCTTGTCCATCCAACATGACATCACTGTCCTGCAAACCTTTCCCTTCACCTTAGCTGAATGCCTATCACAGATTATATATACATATAAATATATATGTCATGTTGACCTGCTAACAACACTGAATAGAAACTCAAACAGAGATAAGGAAACATAACAAATGCTACTGAACTGTGATTCACTTGAAATGTCATTTCTCAGGTCACTATGTTGGTTATTGAGACCCTTTGTTTCAAAGTTAATTCAGAACTTAAGTTTTTTTCTATCTGAAGTAATCTAATCTACATTATATACCTGTAGAGAAGAGAAAACACGAACAGTGGTTGATTTTTCGTTGTATATTAACTTTTTGTCCCACTGTGTTTGACGATTAAAACCTGACATAAATAACCCGAATTCAAGTCCATTGTGTGTTCCTTTCACTTTTTATTAACGATTTACGGACGAAAAATGAAATAAATCGCATTGTTGTATCTGAAGGATTGAAAACCAAATCATGAATCTCCTCCTCGCCGCACGGAGTGCAGAGAAGAAACAAAAAAAAGGCACAAAACGTGCTGCTGATACGGCCACAATGCCTCCGTCTTCCCCATAGGGTTGACCACGACTATCAGGGCCTTGTGTGCAAAACAATCCGCCGTGTTTTGTCTAAAACGCCGTGTTCTTTCTGTCTTTGTTCGGTGAGAACCAGTGTGTTTGGGCTACTTCTCCCACGGAGACCGTACGACATAATAACAAACGCACGGTTTGGAAGAATAAGCTAACGCTACTGACGGCGATTTAGACCCAAAACGGTCAGTGACTGTGGTCTGTGACTCGCCACAAACAGACACATGGTTCCACTGCTGGTTGACTATAAGTGAAATATTGTGACAGGGTGAGAAATATTCGAGTTTCTTTGTCTGAAAATGACTCTCCCTCCTCCCCTTAGCCTCCGAAAATCCGCTAGCACGCTTGCTACTTTATCACAGACAAATAAACAGCTCTGTTTCTGTGTGTCTTCGCGGGCGAATTAAAACGCTTTTCGCCGATTAAAATACACTCACCGCACCGTGGGGCGGCGGGGTACAGAAGCGTCGGTCGAGTACCTGTGAGGGAAGCCTGTTGGTTCATTATCGAGGCGCGTATCCAGACTTTAAAGTGTATTTTCCACATCCGAGGAGCCGGGGACGACGACGAAGATGATGATGATGATGATGATGGCCCCCTCATTCAAAGCTCAACCTAACATGAACAGCAGCCAAACACCGAGCGGCAAAGTGACACTACCGCGTTCCCGCCCTTTTCATCATTCTACTTTCCTATTGGTTGCCGATATGGGACCACCCATAACCTGTTGCCATGCCGTTTTTGGATTGGCTGTGAGTTGTGTCAGTCCTTACTGCTTGTGTACGACGGTATGTCGGTGATGTTTGTCAGTGGCTACCTTGATTGTCCTTTTACAGTTGTGTAACGTCGTCTCCAGCAAATGGAAAACAATAGAAGGAGAACCGCGAGGAAGTCGACGAGGGATTTAAGGCCAAAATTAGGACAAACCGCGATTTAAGGACAAACCTCACAATACAACACGACCTATATTTCCATCAAAGTCTTATTTTTATAAAAACAACATTTTTAATTGTTGAATAAAATAGGAACTGAAGGCAGAATATGTTATATTCTCTTTTTTTATTTTAATATTCAATAAAGGAGTTTTAGGATTACACTGTGTTTTACGGTTTCGCTTATATTTGTTAAAATGCATACAGTTTAACCTTGACTATAATCTGAGCTTGTAACTCTAGGTGCTCGTATCTCAAAGCATAGAGATGGAGCTACCATGTAGGAGACAAAGAGGAGATTGATGGATGCAATGAGGGAGGACATGGAGGTAGTTGGAGTCAGAGTAGAAGATGGAGAGAACAGGGGGAGATGGAGAAGGATGATTCACTGTGGAAACACCTGAAGAAGAAGGGTCCAGACCAGAGGAGGAGGAGAAGAAGACTCAAACAGATTTAGACACGGAATGGTGTGAAAAGTGGGTTAGGGTGAATTCACTACAAAGTTGACAAAACAAAAGTGAAGTTCTTGAGCAGGTCTTTGTTGTTCTTTACATACTGCCACCCAGTGGAAGGGTTCTAATTTTTTCCCCGTTACTATAGCAAAGATGAAAAAGGAAAAGTTTTTTATCAAAAACAAATAAGACCAATCATGTGACATCGTATATTTTCACCATAGCTCTCCCCGGGATCTCCTGCCAGTCCAGATGGTTAAGGGAGGTGAAAGATGGGAAATGGATAAGGAAATAAATACTAATATTATTGGAGTTCTTGTGTCAGGGTCCATTCATCACTTTCTCGTCATCAACACTTGCACACCTGTGACCAACTAGCACCGCCAGCCTTTTCACCACTTTATGCAAATAGCAGGAATTGGACCTGCACCTCCCTCATGCAAAGCAAAACCTCAGAGTCGTGCTCTTGTTTCTGCCTCTGTCTCTTAAACTGAGGAAATTGTGTTAGTGAAGACAGCAACGTCAGTTCTGTGAGCGTTACCTCTGCAACAGCACAGGGCGAGGGGGAGGAGTCAGCATGCATGCTGTTGACAGACTGCTCACCTGGGACCTGTTGCTGGGCTGCCAGTGTTACTGGGAGTTCATCTGTGGAGGACTCCAATGATGCTGCTCCTTCTTCACATTCATCGGTACACGTCCAGATGATCCTCCACAGATCTGCTGGCTTACTGTCAGCCTACGACCAAGCTGGATTTCCCAACACAGCCAGAGAGAGGCAGCACAGGTCAGGGTGTCTTCTGCTTCAGACAGCTCACTCCATCAGAGGACTTTACTTACATGTAAGTTGATCTTTTTTCTCTCTCAGAGAACATCATCTACATATGCTGTCAAACACCTCGTATGACATAACCGAGGATAAATGGAGTCAAATCATGAAGCTCTTAACAGGGAGTTTACTACTTTATGCCAAATTATATGTTGCCGTCGGTGTCTTCAGGGGCCCTGTGCCTGGCAGCAGGTAGACAATGATGATGATGCTGTGAATCTGTAGACAAGAACAGATAATAACCCTCCCTGGACCATCACCAGGGAGATCCAACCTCCCGAGGCTTGATGGCAATGTTTGAAATAAACAGTCACTGCTGTTCTGTTTACCCAGGAAGGGTTTTTGAGTTTAGGTTTTATCTACTTACAAAAAAACGTTTCTCTGGTTTTGTTTCAATATCTAGGTGCGGGTCTGATTCGTCCACTGCTGGAAATGGGCAGATGCTGCAAATGCAATGGGAGACTCCTGTGTATGTGCCTGCTGCCATGCATGATGACCGGCCACCTTCTGATTTACATCATGGTGTCCATATTCGTCACCATTTCCTACACTCCTCCAAAGATCATCACTCATTACGTGGCCCCAGGGATTTCTCCCAACTCCTCCACCATGGCCTCCTACCCACTCAACCCTTTCTGGAACCTTCGTCTGGAGGACGGTGCTCTGTGGAACGTGTTGCAGCATGTTTGGGATCGTCAATACAACCCTGTGCTGCGAGGAAACACGACGCGGGTCCTGAGGACGCCCAAAGTCAAGACTTTGACAGTCACTGAGGAGGAATGCTCTTCTGACTGCACGTCACACAAGTGTTCAGTCCCTGGTTTGAGTGATTTCAACAGTCTGCCAGAACAAATGAGGACCTTCATCCAGTCCATGCACTGCAGGGAGTATCCCCTCCTTATCAACCAGCCTGGTGTGTGTAGGAGGAACGGCAGTGACTTTGGTCTGGACACTCCTTTACTACTCATGGCAATCAAATCACAAATGGGAAACTTTGAAAACAGACAAGCCATTAGAGAAACCTGGGGTCGCAGTGGTCTGATGGGGAAATCCAGACTAGTGCGCACAGTCTTTCTCCTTGGAAGACAGGACTCAACTACAGGTCCTCACCCAGATCTGAAAAACCTTCTGGATCTTGAGAACCAGAAGTTTGGGGATATACTGCAGTGGGATTTTAACGACACTTTCTTCAACCTAACGTTGAAGGACCTGCTCTTCTGGCAGTGGTTTGAGCAGTACTGCCCCACGGCCATATATGTCTTCAAAGGTGATGATGATGTCTTCGTCCATACAGATATCCTTTTGGACTACCTGTATGCGAAATGGGAAGAGCACAAACGGTGGGCGACCTTCAGGGACGTCAACCTGACTTTGATGGTTGGAGATGTGATTAGAAATGCCATGCCGAACCGTGAACCCTCCACCAAATATTACATCCCAGAAAGTTTCTTTAAGGGGGTTTACCCACCATACGCAGGTGGAGGAGGCGTGGTCTATTCTGGTTTTCTTGCGTTACGTCTTAAAGAGGTGTCCAAGAGGGTTCGTCTATTCCCCATCGACGATGTGTATCTGGGCATGTGTCTCCACAGACTAGGACTTTCTCCGAGCCATCACCCAGGATTTCTGACATTTGATCTGCCAGAACCAGACAGGGGAAATCCATGTGCTTACAGATCTGTCCTCCTGGTCCACAGACGGACACCGAAGGAGATGCTGACCCTGTGGAAGCAGCTCCAGAACCTCCCTGGTCAGTGCTGACTCTGCTCATTTGCCTGCCAAATGGAATTGACTACGAGCAGGAAGAACCACACTCCATGGAAAAATCAACGCATGGTTTTAGGAGCAGGTGGAACCATATGCCCTTCACACACACACTAAGAAGCGATGTTAAACACAAACACACAACCTGCCTCATCTACCTCAGAGGGAACATTAACCAAATCAGCCTTGACCCTTCCTGCTGCTGCCCTTTAAAGTCCTTCAACCCTGACCACAGCTTCTGTGTTGTGTCAACGTCATCAGCTCTAGGTTGTTTCCAAACCTCTCTGCTCTCAACATTCAATAATATTTATGATGATTGATGATTTACCTGTATTCATTGATATTTTGATGTTGTTGATGAAAATGTCTGCTCTTCTCAAGTGATGACATGAAGTAATAAAAGGCTGAATCAACATCTGTTGAATCTGTGCCTGTGCATTCAAACATTACTGAGACACACTCTACTTTGACTGGAGCTGCTGGATGAGCTTAATTCAGAGCGGACACCATGTTATTGACCACAGGTCGTTTAAATCAATAGAATGAGTTAAAGTGTAAAAATAAACTTCTGTTAAAGTTCAAGTCAAATCATTTAGATCTGTTCACAGTAACAGTGTCACTTCACTACAAACGATATCGAGATACAATGAATGTTTTCTGCTTCCAAACATAGAAGTCACGGTTTATTATTTATTGTCATGGTGTTTTCTACCTGAACGACCACTGTAGATCGGTCTGAACGGCTTGGTCGATAGTGACACCTTGAGGTCAGATTCTGTTACTTCAGGAAGCCTCGAGAAAGAACTGGAAATTACAAGTTACGGCAGGTGTGTGTAAACGAGGCTCCCCCCAGTGGAGAGTGGTGGTACTTCATCGAAGGTTCCTGAAGCGTCTGCTCCTCCTCCTGAGACACAAACCAACACAGAGACAGAAGAGGACAGACCATGGAACAGTGTTCCAAGCGTCCCTGCATTGACAACATGATCTACATCAGGTTCAGGACTACGGCCTCCACCTATGGAGAGAAGACAACAGACACCAGAAGAGACAGGTCAGTGTCCCATCCAGGACCAAGAGCAAAAGACACCTGTGTCCAGTCCATTGAGGAGAAGGAGGTGAAGGGGAGGAGGAGCAGCTTTATCTACTCTTCAGACTTTTACAGTCAGGACTGGAAACAGTTGGTTTGAAGCTGAACCTTTTCACAACATCTTCACTAATATTTCTTCACATCTGCACCAGGTTGAACTTTGAGGAACAAGGTGATGACAGAACAAAACTGAGGAGAAGATGAGACTTTATACTGACCTCAGATCCTTCAGTCTGTAGTTTGGACTCTTTACTAGATCAGACAGAACCTCCACTGATGAAACATGAAGGTTGTTTCTACTCAGGTCCAGTTCCCTCAGATGGGAGGGGTTGGACTTCAGAGCTGAGACCAGAGAAGAACAGCTGATCTCTGACAAACTGCACCTCTCCAACCTGAATAAAGAAGAAAAGACAAAAAAAGTAGATTTTCTTGAATTTAGTGAATTATTGAACATTTATTACAGATATTTATGATTAGATCAGCTATGATTGGATACATTTAAAACAGACCTGATTAGAACATTGGACTGGAGATTGGATTAGAACAGATTAGGTTACACTGGATTAAATAATATCAGGGAAGTTTAGAATTCAGATATGATTTAATTAGATGAAGTGAAATTGTATTCAGTTGGTCAGGACCTCTTCTACAGATTAGATTAATTAGATTATACTAGTTATTTGTTTCAGTCGAGATTCAAATATTTAGATTACATAACATGAGATTAGATCAGATTAAAATCTGAGGACAGATTAAATCAGTCCAAATGTAGAATCCTTTTTACTGTGTCTCAGTTGGAGATGGAGGTGAAATCAGATCAGATTATATTCTGCTGGATTGGCAGCAGATTCTAAACCACCAAACCAGTGGAGCAGTGGTGGAAAGTCTGTCAGTGAATCAGAAAAAAAGTCCATTTTGATTCCTGTGAATCCAAAACCACTCTGATCCATTAGAGAGAAGACAGAGTGGAAACAATCAGAACCACTGGAACCAGAATTCATTCATTTACAATCAGTGGTTCATCTGAGTGTGAAGATGAATCAGCTTCACTGTGACATTGACAAGTGAACTTACCACAGAGACACCAGTTGACAGAGTGGACTCTGAAGAAAACCACACAGAACCTCCACTGATGAATCATGAAGGTTGTTAGAGCTCAGGTCCAGTTTCCTCAGATGGGAGGGGTTGGACTTCAGAGCTGAGCCCAGAGAAGAACAGCTGATCTTTGACAAACTGCAGCTCTCCAACCTGAATGAAGAAGAAAAGACAAAGAGAAAAGGAGATTTTCTTGAATTTAGTGAATTATTGAACATTTATTACAGATATTTATGATTAGATCAACAATGATTGGATACATGGATACATTGACCCAATTTCCCTCTGGGGATGAATAAAGTTATCTATCCATCTATCCATCTATCTATCTATTTAAAACAGACCAGATTATAACAGTGGACTGAGATCAGATTACAACAGATTACGTTAGACTGAATTAAATAAAATTAGAGAAGATTCATGATTTAAAGTCAGATATGATTTGATCAGATCAGATAAAGTGAGATTATATTCAGTTGGTTAGGCTTTCCTCTACAGATTAAATTGGATTAGATTATACAAGTCATTTATTTTTGTTGAGATTACATTATTTAGATTAGATAACATAATATGAGATTGAATCAGATTAAAATCTGAGGTCATGTGAGATCAGTCCAACTGTAGAACCAGAATTCATTCATTTACAATCAGTGGTTCATCTGAGTGTGAAGATGAATCAGCTTCACTGTGACATTGACAACAGTAACAGTCAGTGAACTCACCACAGAGACTCCAGTTGACAGAGTGGACTCTGAAGAAAACCACACAGAACCTCCACTGATGAATCATGAAGGTTGTTAAACCTCAGGTCCAGTTTCCTCAGATGGGAGGGGTTGGACTTCAGAGCTGAGACCAGAGAAGAACAGCTGATCTCTGACAAACTGCAGCTCTCTAACCTGAATAAAGAAGAAAAGACAAAGAGAAAAGTAGATTTTCTTGAATTTAGTGAATTATTGAACATTACAGATATTTATGATTAGATCAGCTATGATTGGATACATTTAAAACAGACCAGATTAGAACATTGGACTGGAGATCAGATTATGTGTTTTTAGATCAGATTAGAACAGGTGGATTACATTATAATAGCTATTTAAATTAATTTTTCTGTTGAGATTCAATTCTTTAGATTAGATTAAATAAAATGACATTAGATCAGGTCAATAAATAAATTAAAATTAACTTTTAATTTAATTATTGACCTGATCTAATCTCATTTTATTCAATCTGAGGTTATATCAGATTAGTCCATCTGTATCACTGACAGTCAGTGAACTCACCCCAGAGACTCCAGTTGACAAAGTGGACTCTGAAGAAAACCAGACAGAACCTTCACTGATGAATCATGAAGGTTGTTAGAGCTCAGGTCCAATTTCCTCAGATGGGAGGGGTTGGACTTCAGAGCTGAGACCAGAGAAGAACAGCTGATCTTTGACAAACTGCAGTTCATCAACCTGAATGAAGAAGAAAAGACAAAGAGAAAAGTAGATTTTCTTGAATTTAGTGAATTATTGAACATTTATTACAGATATTTATGATTATATCAGCTATGATTGGATACATTTAAAACAGACCTGATTAGAACATTGGACTGGAGATCAGATTACGTGTTTTTAGATCAGATTAGAACAGGTGGATTACATTATAATAGCTATTTAAATAAATTTTTTTGTTGAGATTCAATTCTTTAGATTACATTAAAAAATGACATTAGATCAGGTCAATAAATAAATTAAAATTAACTTTTAATTTAATTATTGATCTGATCTAATCTCATTTTATTCAATCTGAGGTTATATCAGATTAGTCCATCTGTATCACTGACAGTCAGTGAACTCACCACAGAGACTTCAGTTGACAAAGTGGATTCTGAAGAAAACCACACAGAACCTCCACTGATGAATCATGAAGGTTGTTAAAGCTCAGGTTCAGTTTCCTCAGATGGGAGGGGTTGGACTTCAGAGCTGAGACCAGAGAAGAACAGCTGATCTCTGACAAACTGCAGTTCCTCAACCTGAATAAAGAAGAAAAGACAAAGAGAAAAGTAGATTTTCTTCATCAGCTGGAATTTAATCTCTGTTTGTCCCAGATTCTTCTTCAGTTCTAACTGACTGCTGGGAAGATTCTGCTCTTTAACCTCTGAGAGGTTGAACACCTGAAGGAGATGGTGGATGGAGAGAACAGAGGGGGTGAACACGACCAATACCAAAGGGTCACAAGGGTTGAGGTGTGGATGTGGGGGTTGTTGGAGTCACTGAAGAAGCCTCTTGGATGAGAGAGGAAACATCTTCAGAAGAACCTACCAGTCCAGTGTCCCTTTATGGAACAACTTAGAAATTCTGGAGTCTGGAGGACTTGATTCTTTAGAACCTTCTCTGATCTGTTGCTCTGTTACAGCAGGAGAAACAAAACATTATCCATCATCTTCAACCTTCAGCCACTCTGGACACAGTCTGTAGTTGAACCATCTCTGATTCAACTTTGGAGCCTGACTCACATTGGTGGATTGAGAAGGAGGAGGAGAAAGAGAAAAAGGAGGAGCAGGAGGATGATGAGGAGGAGCAGCTCCTCCATCAGTGGTCTGACTCTGATAAAGTTCCTCTGCTGCTGCAGCTCAGCACAGAAACTCTGAGGAGACACAGTGTCTTCTCTTGATGTGTCAAATGGACTGGCGTTCTGGACAGTACCAGTTCTCAACGGTCCATTCAACTCCTCTGTCTGCTTCATAGTGATTCCACAGATGATGATGATGATGATGATGATGATGATGATGATGATGATTTGGTGTGATGACATCACAGACACACCATCTAACACAGAAGCATCCTGAAGTCTGGTTGGATTTGACAAAAAAGACACTGAGGACGTTACCATGGACATGGAGACATTTGACAAGGACAAAGCAGAGAAAAACCTCCAGCTCCAGTCCAAGAGATGTGTATAAGAGACAGACTCAACGCTGTCTGGTTAAAATTATGTCTTTAATTTAGGAAACAATGAAAATGAAATAAATGTCCATCAACCCAGTGGACAAGGTCAACTTTACATTAAAGAGCTGCAGACCAATCCATGTATTGATCATTGACTGATTGTCAACTGTCATCCTCAGACAAGAAGGATCAGTGACACGGTCTGGGTTTAATCTTCATCTGACCATCTTCCTCCTCCTCCTCACCTATCATTCCTCCATGGCCTCTGACCTCTGAACCTCTAACCTACTGTTCATCCTTCAGTGTCACAGCTTCTCCTCCAGGAGTCACTCCCTCCTGACCTCCATCAGACTTCCTCCATCAACAGCAGGGGCCGGACCATCACTGGGTCCACGCCCCTGTGTTGAGGCCCAGCCTTCTGTCCTCAACAGCTGGAGCGGTGACTGATCCAAGTCCAGTCAGCAGCTTCAGTCACCAACAGACACTCAACAGCATCAGAGCCTGTGATCAACATCAACATCTGACCCAGTCAAGTCTAAAGAACTGAGTCAAACCAGGACCAGGACCAGCACAGAGACTGGACTGGATTCATCACTGGACTAAATGACTGGACTGTCAATCAAATCAATGAACAGCAGCTTCAGTCAGTGAACTCACCTCAGAGTCTTCAGTCCACAGTGTGGATTCTTCAGTCCAGAACACAGATGATCCACTCCTGGACCCTCCAGGCTCTCGTTGTTGGTCAAGTCCAGTTCTATCAGATGTGAGGGACTGGACTTTAGAGCTGAGGCCACAATGTCCCAGTCAGTCTCTGAGAGTGGACAACCAGTCAGTCTGTGATGAGAGAAAACATGAAATCTGTCAGAATCAAATCAGTTTTTATTCCAAAGAACAAAGAGGTGAGGTCATGTGATCAACATCTGCTCTGGTTCAGTTCAACATGGTTCAACATGTTCATACCTGAGGGTGAAGAGCAGAACATTAAAACCAAATATAGAAATGAAGATCAGACAGAGAAGAACTTCTGCTCCACTGCTGGACGAGCAGCAGGAAGATCTCTGACTGTGTTGGACCATTGGTTCCATCACTGAGTCATAAAGACAGACCTGGACCAACACTGGTACCTGCTGACACTCACTGCTCTTCTCCTTGAACCACCATGACCCAGAAACTGAACCAACACTGACTGACTCATCAATAGTCATTGATCACTAACTCACCGAGCCTTCCTGCAGTTCCTCACAGCTGGGATCAGTCTCCGTCTTCCCTCCTCTGATGTCTTATACTGGTCCAGGTTAAACTCCTCCAGAACCTCCTCTGACATCTGCAGCATGTGGGCCAGAGCTGAACACTGGATCTCAGAGAGTTCCTGTTCTCTGTTCTTTGACTTCAGGAACTCCTGGATCTGATGATGAACTGACTGGTCCTTCAACTCTGTCAGACAGTGGAAGATGTTGATGCTTCTGTCTGGAGAAACTCTGGACGTGTTCATACATTTTAGCTCTTTAATGATCTTTGGAATGATTCGTGGACTGTAGTGTGTCTGTCCCAGCAGGTCTCCTAAGATCCTCTGGTTGGACTCCAGACACAGACCATGAAGGAAGCGAACAAACAGGTCCAGGTGACCATTTGGACTTTGGAGGGATTTCTCCATGGTTTCACTGAGGAACTTTTCAAATGAAAAGCTAAAGAAGAATGACAGTCGCCCTGTCTGTGTGTTGGTGCAGCAGTGGAACTTGTAGACCGCAGCCAGAAACTCCTGAACACTCAGATGGACAAAGCAGTAGACTGTTTTCTTGAAGATCACACTCTCTCTTCTGAAGATCTCAGTACAAACTCCTGAGTAGACCATGGCCTGGGTCACATCCAGACCACATTGGTCCAGATCTTCTTGGTAGAACATGATGTTTCCTTCCTCCAGCTGTTCAAACGCCAGCCTCCCCAACTTCAGAAGAACATCTCTGTCCAACCTGTCTCTTATACACATC